>JAWNLP010000288.1:0-600000 GCA_035042265.1 Drosophila imparisetae | reverse complement strand
AAGGCAATGAAAAATAAAAAATCATATAAAGTTAAGGGTTCTATTAGAAAAAGAAATCAGATTATTACATATGCCCAGGCTAGTTTTATTTGTGTATGATAGGTATGGGTGAAATCGTTTCACATAGCTAATATGCCTGATGCGTATGACGAGGTGCAGAATATCATCCGCTTTTGTGCAACGCAAACGACAATTATCAGCGACATGAGCAAACCAATTGTGCGACTGTTGTCCGCGTGTCCTGCGTGCAGGAAGTGTGCGATAGGCTCGGACCAACCAACAAACCAACCAACCAACCAGCCAGCCAGGATGTTTGTGAGCGCCTCTGCTGGAGTGGCAGCCAGCGTGGTTTGAGTTGCGTCATTTTGTGTGTGTAATTGTCGCCAGGACAAGAGCCACAAAAACTGATTACAGTGTTCAATAGTCAAATAGGCGGACCATTTTCCGTCCTGTCCTATGGCTACTTCCGCTGCGCCTGCTACTGTCCAGGTTCAACCTTCGATTGTGGACGTTATTACATTTATTCAATACCTTTACAGTCTTAAATCTAGTCAATAATAAAAAAAAAAAAAAAATGATGCAAATTGAATTGAAAACACGTTTTTCGCACTTACAACTAAACAATTTACAGATCGTACAATACGTAATACGTATGTATTTGTAGGTACAGACAAGAATACGCGACCTGCTCAACCCAATTCAGAAATAAGGGGCACGGGTGTTAACAGGCCCGCCCGCATAATAGTAAGTAGGTACAGAATAATTATGAAACATATACATATAACAGACGGGGAGATGGGGGAGCCTAGGCATCCTTGATCTTGGCATCCTGTGCGTCCTGCACAAATCCACGATTCTCAATGCCATTTTGCCGCGCTGCTGCCGTTGGCGCTGGCGCTGACGTTGTCGTTGTCGTTGCAGGCGTCGCAGGGATTGGATTGCCTGCATTTGGATCCGCATGCTCCAAGGACTCGTGTATCACATTGGCAATGATGCCATTCAACTGCCCCTTCGCCTCGCTGGCCAGTACGAGTGCCTCAATGGCATTGATGTTGCCATTGGTCTCCCGGAACGAGGAACGCTCCGCATCCGTGCGCTTTCCATTGCTGCGCTGTCGCACCTGGAAACGGTACATCCAACTGAAGGACACAAGTTGCGAATTCAAGTTAATGAATTTGAGTCTGAGTGCTGAACGTGGGCATACTCACAGAAAGATGCCCACGGAGAACATGGTTAGGCCGCCGCCAAGGAGAAAAAAGGCGCCAGGCAGTACCCGGAGCGTGGCTGCATACAGTGTCGTATACATGGGTGCAAATACCATCGGCATGAGTGCCTCAGCGACGCCGAACAGCGAGTTCACCTTGCCCAGTTCATCCTTGGACACCAGCTTGGTGGCTATCGAGCGCATCGCAATGAATGCGGTGCCATTGAAGATCTCAACCAAGCCGCCCAAATACATGTGCCACGGCAGTGTGGCAAAGGCATAGACAAACGAGGACAGAATCTTGGATGTGCTGGATAGCACACCCACGAGTGCATCATCGATATTCAGCTTGTGCGAGAGTATGCCCACGCAGAAGATGACGCCGATGAGACCCGTGAACATCGCATACGTGGAGAAGAAACTGAACTCCACCTCGGACCAGTTGAAGCGGAAACGGGTGAACAGATAAGTGACCGCCATCTCGCCATGCAGCGGTCCAATGATCACCATCACCACAATCATCAACAGGATGACGCGCTGACGTCGCTGATTCTCGCCTTTCTGGAAGGCCACGCGGAATGTCTGCACCACATGCTCCTTGTCAAAGAAGTCTGCCAGCAGACTCTTTTGCGGTAGGGTCTTCTCCGGTCGAGCCACGGGCTCCTCCAGAAAGAACAAGCCATAGACAAAGGCCAACACATAAAACGCTGCCGAAATGGAGAAGACGCCATAGAAGCCAATTTGCCTGCGAATCGATAATTTATGTTTTTTAATACTGCATGATATGATATTAAATACTACACTTTAAATTTAATCCTACTAGAAACCTCTTCAATGCCTTTATGACCCAATATTTTTTAAGCCAAAATAAGCCAGTTAGCTTTGAGTTAATTAAAATTAACTTTTCTGAATACTTTCCCATGCCTTCGAAGTTATAATCAAGCAAGATTTATCCGTTTATAAAAGATAATTTCAAAGATATATGGTAATTTAGATGTCGTATTGCAATTTTTCCCCTATACTCAAAATCAATTTCTTGTATAATGTCAGGGTTTATTCAGGATGGCATAGAACAAGCTGTTTATTCAGCCAAGCCAACCATCCATTTGGTTCCAGCTCCAACCTATTATTTAATCTTAACGTACATTAACAATCTATCTTAGGAACGACGAAGATTGCTTACACTTGTGGACTATACTATATTATACTATAAATATAAACAAATAACCGATTTAACCTATGAAAGTTACACCATATAGCAATATGATTTTGATCACATTTTGCCCAAATGGCGAGTATAACTTGTTAAACAAGAGCTCAACTATGAGCTACGAAAGCTACGTCATATATTGTTCCGATAAGGACGATAAGGTTTCGACATATGTACTGCCGAGATATATACCAAAATGCATCCAGATAGCTTTCAAATGGAGATACATATTCGTATTGAAATAGATTGACTCGGCTTGTGATGTTTACCATGAATATATATGTATACCTTATTGGGGTTGGAGATAACTCCTTTGATACTTTTCGAACTACACAGCTTGATTGTATTCTCCTATGCTATAGTATAATAATCTAACTTGCCGATTTATTGGATAAGTTGGAGCCTGGTTATTTATATTGTTGCACCTACTTGAGCAGTACGCCGCTGAAGGCCATGCCTATGGGCACGCCCACCGAGAAACAGACGTTGAGTATGCCGATGCGCAGGGTGCGCTCCTCCTCGGTGGTTATGTCCGCAATGTAGCTGAAGACGCCCATCAGCATGGTGAACCAGCCGCCGCTGAGCGATGGGAAAATGGCCTCCGTGAGCGCAGCAGCCTCCATGGGTGCATTCTCGAAGTAGACGCACAGCATGAGGCCAACAACGCCGAGGAACTCGCCCACCACCGGTATGAGGATGCAGGGCTTGCGACGACGATGGCGATCGCTCCATGAGCCCCAGAACAGGATCAGGAGGCAGGGAAACAGTGACTGAATCACCGTCTTCCATGCCGCCATCCGAGCGACCATCTGTTGCACCGTCTCCTCCTCGCTGCCGGTAAACAATCAAATGAAACCAATGGAAATTAAATGAGATGGATTTGGATATGCCGCACTCACAGCGTATAGTTGGCCGTTTGGCGGCGGGTGAGTGCATCGCAGATCTCATCGCCGTAGGCCATGTTGACGCGGCATGCCTTCTCCAGGTTGAGGTTCTGCGTGGCCAGGTTCGAGAGCACGCTGGGCATGATGTAGGCGGCAAGTATGGGCTCCACGGTGACATTATTAGCAACCAGACGCCACTTTTCGCGCCACGTCCGCTGCGGCGGCGCCTCTGTTTTTGCACCGCCACCATCTGCACCCTTCTCCTGGCCGGCCAGCTGCGTTGTGCTGTGGCTGAGCGTGTATTTGTTATTGCTGTGCTTGGAGAGGTCAATGCCGCCGCCGTCTTTGGGTGACATGATCGTATCTACAAAGCAGCAGAAGCAGTTTTATTGATTAATGCTCAGATTTGTGGTTCGAATGTCATGATCATAAATGGATCTTCGAGTTCCGCAGTGGGCACACGGGTTTGGCGCGACCGTTAAACAATGGTATCAGGTGGTCAAGGACATAATCAGCTCTTCGTATCGTTAATTTCGATTTGCATTTTCGTTGCATATTTTACATTCTAATATAAAAGATAATAAGGCATCTATGTTATAGCCATCTATAACCAACAGAACTCTCGATACCATTTATTTCCGATCGATATAATAATCTATTCTCAATTATATATATAAAACCAAATCACTAGCTGATTACTATGTTAGGCATAATTCTCAATTTTTTGCAAAAGTACAAACAATTGCACAAAATTGATATTTTATGTTCTTAAATCGTTGAGGTTAAAGCACAGAAGTCTGGCTGACCCTAAGAAGTTTACAACTAATACCGATTCTCAGCACGCCTTTGGAATTCGGAAAGTGATTCTTAATCGTCATTCATTCGAATTGATCGTCGGATCTGGCAGAAGTGTAATCGATCATTCGGTGATCGATCGGCGCTGTGATCGTGATCTGTGTGCGATCTCTAATTTCTGCCTAACTACTGTAAGTACATATTAATCATTTAGCCCGGGCGCATTCAAGCTTCACTTTCCGTTAGCCGCTGTCCACTGTCACATTTTGTTGTCATTCTATTTTTGTGCGCATCTCCCACTTATTCTGATTGGATTATTTGCCGGTGACAATCAGTCGGCGAAAGTATTTTGCTTGTATGCCGTTTGTATTCCATTTCAGGTTTTAGTTTTGCCTCGATTCACTTTGTGTGTTTTGCTTCGCCTTTTGTTTTCGACTCTTCCTCTACTCTATAAATGGAACACTAGTGTCAATCAAGCGCGACGCTGTCATCAACGTCAGCGTCAACGTCAGCGTCAGCGTCGACGACGACATCTACGCTAATGTTATGGTTGCCATTGAAGCTCAGCCTAGCATTGTGGCTATTATCATTATCATTATCAATTATCCCTATCGTCCACTCTGTGCTACTGCCAAGCCAAATACAACTTTGTGCACCTCCACATCTGGCACTTCCTTCGAATTACAAGCAATGACAAACCCTAATTACATTGATGTCTGTCGGTCGATTCGACCTGTCTGTCTATTCTTGTCTTGTGGCGCGCGTGTTCACTTTGGTATTTCTCAAATTGCTCAAATTGCTTTAGTACCTGACTTTGTACTTTAGCTGTGCTTACTTCGCGGATCAAGCTTTTCACAGTTCTCGCAGCTTAACACACAGTTGATACACACTTTCAATTACTTGAAGTACTAAACGGCAAATGATGTGCTTATTGTTGATGCTATAAATAAAAAGATTACGGCCCTTTCGACTCTATGTTTTTTCTCCGTATTCATCAGCATGCGTAATTACATGTATTTATAAATATTAATATATTTGACAATAGCGAGCCGTACTAAAGCGCTTTAATTGATTTGAACCATTACTGGACAGATCGAATAAATTGGACAAGTCGAAAATCATTTAAGTCGAGCACTTTAAAACAGATACAGAAGCTCAGTCGTTGACAAATGACATATTTATGCAGCTTCACAGCAAACTCTATCAACTATAAATAAACAAATAAAATCATTGATTTTGTTCTCTTTTGTATACATTGTTTAGATTGTATACATTTGCATATATAACATTTTAAGCACAAATGCTAGCTATTCTCATAGTTATATGTAATATATCTTAATGCTCATAATTAATCTGTCAGATTTTCGATCTGTTCGGCTGTTTGTAATGACTTTGAATGTTGGCGACTATTTTCAGTTAGCATGCATCAAAAGTGACAGAAAATAAGTAGAGCTAATTGACCTTGACAGTCACACACACACATACACACACACACACACACATAAAGTGCATTGCTGGTCATTTTAATCTTCAACTCAGTTTAAGCTTGTGTTAATTATAGTGTCTGCCTCTCTATTTGGACTCATGCACGCGAATATCATATGTGTGTGTGTGAGTGTGTATGTGTGTGTGCGTGTGTGTGTCTATTTGCTTTGATAAAGTTCATTATCATGCTTTGTTAGCGTTTCTCAATTGCCTTTAATTGCAGCTCAGTTGCTTTTTCTTTTGTTTAATTCTGCTAGCCAAATATTTTGCCAGTGATTTGCATTTGAATCAAATTTCTTGATCGCATTATGAAAATTCCACACATTGACTTGATTGTCCACTAAGTGACCCAGTTATTCCAAGAAACGAATTGCGAGTGCCCTTTGCTTTGGCAAATGTGTGCGCTAAACACATATTAGGTAAGTACAGTCAGAAAAATTCAGCCTAATAAAATCCCACAGAAAATTACAGAAAATTACAGAAATAATCTCTAGATACACCAAAAATATAAGCTAATTGGAATGGATTCTATAATATAATTATCAAAAAGCTAATGCTTTATAGTTATATATATATATACATATAAGGCAATCCCCTCGAAACCCATTTTAGATATATACTTTCTGAATAATGAGCCGATTAACCCCGAACGCCAAAAGTGTGACGATTTCCTAAAACCCATTGCGTGTTTTGCTAAGAGCAGACAAAGTATAAAAATAAATATTTATACAGCATTAATTGGCTTGATGATTTTACAATGTATTATCTTTGTATATGTAGTCATTGATTGTCGTAGAGCGAAGAGTTGGAACCGAAACAAAACAAAGTGTCAGCCAACAGCTGCCGAGAGGTGGGAAGGAATCTTGTTTTTCCCGCCTTGTGAAAAATATAGTAACATGCAACTTCGCGATTTTGTCAACGACAATATCATTTAAATTATTTACATTCATCACATTCATTATAATAAATTGCTTAATAACTCTCGAAATTCACAGTTCACTTTATTGTTGTTGCTGACACAAGTTTATTGTTGAATTTAAAAAGGTGTGTTTTTTGTTGTTGTTGTTGTTTTTTTAATATTTAATAGTATTAAGCACATTTCCGGAATTGAATATAATTGAATAGCAAACTATGTAAGTGTTCATGGTAAATGGAGACGTTCTTATCAAAATTCTAAAGCGCATTATACAGTTATCGTTTTTGAAAATATATCAATATGATAAATATATATTTGACATGCACGCAGGCATACTATATACTAAAATTCAAATTAGGCAATTAACTCACCAAAATTAATTTAAGGCAGTGAGGCAAATCAAGTTACGGAAATGAACAGTTTAAATGAATGCCAATAAATTTGATATTGCAAATTAGTTTAACGAAATTTCGACTGAATATATGCAAATACAAATTATATTTCAATCACATTGTGATTGAGAATTGAGAATCAGAAAACCTTACGCAGTCAATCTTACTTCAATGCAGTCAAATAATTAGCATTCCGAGTACAATTTTAGGGCAGTGGGGAAAAAACATTTAAGCCAGTCTCGTTGGCCACTCAATGTCAGTCAACTCTCTGTACACGTGCATTGAACCTAATAGTAACAAGTAAAAATGACAACAACAAAACACAAACAAAATTGGCAACATTTTCAGGCACGTCGATCGGATTGTAGATGCATTTATTTTGGGGGTCGGTTTGAAGTTGGATGTGTTAACCTTGTGGCCGCTACCAGGAAGAGTCGTGAGTCGTGAGTCGGCATATTAACTAGCCGATCGTCAAATCGTCAGACAAGCAAACAATTGCGAATATATCGTCTTATCCAAGTTCAACGAATTTGAACACTGATTGGATTTAGCAGGAAATTTCAACAAATTAACATATCTATATTTGTTGTGAATAAAACATGTTCTCAGCTAATCTCAAATCAGTTATTCTTCAAATTGCTCAATATATGCAGAATACCACGATATATATTCAATAGTTTTTACATTCAATTGGAATACTTGGGCAGCTTGACCCAATGAAGTATATATATCTATATTGTAATTGAAGTTATGTGTGAATAAGATTGCCCATATTTTGTGGTACAGTGTTGTTTATCCAGGAAGTGCTGAGTGCTCGACCATATTAACTAAATAATGGACACAACGACTGAGTTGTAAACACTAAAAGTACAAATGCTAATTAACTTATTAGAGTTGCCGGCTCCGATCCGATATGGTGGTGCACGGGGCTACTGGGGAAACAACCTTTGCCGGTTAATAAAACAAATGCAATTTGCGGGAAATTTGCTGGAAATTTAGCTGGGATGTCTCTAATCATATTTTTACCCATTTCCGGCTGCTGACAAAACTTTTCACAGACCCACACTCACACTCAAACAGACACACACACACATGTGAAACAAACGATGTTGCTCTGAATTGTCCATCAAGTTATTTATAGCATGTCTAATTGTAAGATACTTTGCGCCGATATGCTTGGATATAATGCCAAATCTGTAGGTGAGCAGGTGGTGGGTGGAAGTGTGTAGAGAGGGGGTGTGTGTAAGGCTTGCGACATCATTCGAAATTAAGCTGTGACTTAGCTTAAGTCTAAATTGAAAACAATTAAATGCAATTAGTTGACGGGAAAAAATATAAAGACAACCGACTTAACATTTTGTATATGCGCAATTCAATGATCAAATGAAGACCTACGAGCGAAATAGCATGAATATTTGTCAACATCAGTCTAACACTAATTAAAATAAAACCAAACAACAAAGAAATCCCCCCAAAAAAACTGGGGAATACATTAAAAACTAGTCAAAAATAAAAGCTTAGTAAAAATGAGAAAAAGAAATTAATTCACGAAAAAAAAAAAAAAAAAAAATTGATTAAATATGTATGTATGTATGTTCATAAGTAAAAACGAGAAATAAAATATAAAAAAAAAAAAAAAAAAAAAACAGCATAAATAAATGTTATATGAACGTGGGCAATTTGTAGTAAGCAATTTGGTTGGATGCCTCGAGCACGCAACAATAACAACTACAGCTATGCATAACAATAACAATGCGGTAAATTTTGTATTGTCAAACAAATACACACACACACACAGAGATAGACGCTTACACACATATATGTTGTTAGAATGTAAGAGAGAGATGCATGAACGAGCGCAAACAAATTTCACGACAAACGCGAATTTGATTTAATTTACATGTCTTTAATGAAATTAGTAGTAAAAAGCACACAAGCACACACACACACACACACACACAGAGAGAGACACGTACACATTGACTGACACACACACACACACACACACACATATTTTCACAAAATGTGCGCTAAACGGTAAACTCACTTTAGATAACTATCTATAGGTAAAGTATTCAGTTCCTTTACACTCGCTCGCAGCCAGGATGTGCTCTTTAGTTTGATGCACGTTTGTTTGAAGGGTTTTCCTTCTTCTGTTTTTTAGTTTTTTGTTGCGTTTTTACAATGTAATAACAATAACATGGCAAAAACCGTTGTAACTGTGTATTGTTTATTGTTCTTTGTTATTGCTTTTTTTTGGTGTAGTTTAAGCTGTGCTTAGTTAACTAGCTTTGCTATATACCTAAACCAGCGACGTTGAGCTGAACTCAGCGACTAAAATGTTGTATTGAATTTAATGAGTGCCGTCGACTCGCCGACTCGCCGCACGGTAAACGCAGTCAGCTTCAACGCTGGCGTCGTGACGACAGAGTGTGCGGGTGGCATGCGATGCGTCGCGACGCGTCGATCACCCAGATCCAAGCTCGGCTCGTTACCGACGTTAACGTTAAAGTCGACGCCGATTCCGACGCCGACGTCGACGCCAACGGCGACATCTGATATGCGGCGCGATGGCGTCTGCGCTTGCGTCTGCAGCCACATTTGCCAGTCTCCAAAAATTAAAATAAATAGATTAGTAAAAACAAATACACATTTGCCTTTATATAAAAAAATATACATATTCATATATATATGCCAATATATACATATATATATATATATATATATGTGACTCTATTCAAGAAATAATAGCCAGCTTTTGAGTTCGTACCCGAATAGCTAGTTTCAGTAGTCGAGAGTGCTCAAATATTAAATCTCCTATACTGAATTCGAAATATATTATTGTTTTTTATTTGGTGACCTCTTTCTTTATAATTTAAATATTTAAATACTTGACCTGCAGCCAGCAAACAACATTCAAATTTATGGTATATTTATTGATCCAGCTAAAGATATTTGCAAATATTTCATTAATTTACTGGGCCATTTATGTGCCAATTGATGTGTCATCTGATGATTTGGCAAATATGAAAATGTATTAATTAGTGATAATCAAGTAACCAAGTAAACTGCAGAAGTCGAGTCTATATAACGAATGAGCAATATACGTATGTATATATTCAGGTGTATAACATGATATCGAGACGGCTCTCGCTCAAACTTAACAACCTCATTTATGTACATTTACGCAGGTTGTCTGCAGTGTCTATATGCACAGATGTGCATGTGTGTATGTGTATGTATATGTGTGTGTGTGTGTAATTGCGAATTGTTGCCTTTCGCCATTAATTGTGAACACGTCAATGCCACTATTGATGTTTCCAATTATTTTCGCCTTGCCACTTTTGGATACTTTGCATACGACGACATCCACATCGTTAGCACTCTTATGTCTAATCCAAACGAGGCTAAAAGCCAAAATTGCCAAGGGGGCAGGGCGAAGCAGATGTGCACGTTGCTGTTGTTTTCGAGTGCTTCAACAAGTTTAATTTAGTTGCTAACTAAGTAACTAGTACAAGCTATCGAATATTACAAAATTTGACAGCAAAAGATTAATTACAAAATTATCATGATTATTGAAATTTGACTCAGTGGATTGGGGAAAGCCCTAATACAAATAGATACAAGCACATAGAATGAGTGTGCGTGTGTGTGTGTGTGTTTGTTGCCCTTCAGCAGTTTGTGGCTGCTAGTTCTTAGTTGCCACGGTTGCTGGTTTAACAATCAGCGTTTTTAAGCCTTAATTATCGCACTTGGATGGCAGCCAGCGGTCCACGCCCCTTAGCCTTGACTTAGAAAACCACAATGCCGCAAAGACCGCAGCTCGGTTGATCGACAGTCGAACGCGTCGACCGATGCCCAATCATGCAACATCGCTGAGCTGTAACGCTGCAACCCAACGCCGTCCAATGGGGCAAGCACTGCTTCAGCTACTTCAGCTGCTGCAGTCAACTTCATAAATATCAATAAGAATAATAATAATAATGATAATGGTTATTATCATATTATGTTTTTTTTTTTTTCCATGAATGTATTTGTAATTATTAAACATTTGGTAATTTGATGCAAAAACAATACAAATGCTACTTGTTTGGTCGGATGGAACGCTTGTTGCTGCTGCTGCTGCTGCTGTTTGCTGTTTGCTGTTGCTGATTAATTTCCAATTGTAATTATGTTTGTTCGCCGCTAACAAAGACAGCAATTTTAGTTGCCCCACCATGCCACCCATCCCACCATCACTCCACCCAGCTACCCATCCACCCATTCAACGGCTAAACGCTCAGCAGGCAGCTGTTTTGAAGCGCTTTGTTTACCCGCCTGCATTTATTTATTATTATTTTTGTTTTCTGTATGTAAATTCACGCTGGCAGCTTAGCTCAGCATAATCAGTTGAAACTTTAGACTAGCAGCAGCAGCAGCAGCAGCAGCAGCAGCTGTTCAAACTGTCAAGTAGAGCTCAATGTGAGTTGCGGAGCGGGGGAGGGAGGGGGCTGGTTGGTTAGGTGTATGCTTGTAGCAGTTAGGAGCTCACATGACTCGCTCATTCATATGTCAATAAATCAAAGTTATCAAGACAAACTTTCACTTCAACGTTTCCATCGAATTTTAAGGGTGCTTGTTCTTCAATGGAAAAAAACAATCGAACAAAATGCTGCAGTCGACTTTTCTGCACGCGCAAATACCCTGTGACTAGATGCGTTTTTTACTTGTTGTATTTAATATTAATTTATTTATATTATTTATATTCGTTAGTTTAAGCAACGCAGGTGCAAGCAAACATCATTCATACTTAAACAATTGAAACTAAATTGGGAACTATTCAAAAATATTTAAGTTGGGCTTATAGTTCACTGTTGGGCAGGAACTGTTCACTATATCAGCGATAACTACTTTATTTAATTGCCCCTTTTTGACGGACTCTTCAAAATTGACTGTTCAACTGGCTGACGAATGCTTTGAAAACATATCAATTTAATATGGTTATTTCGCCAAATAATTATTTGGGCACACCCCGTTTGTTAGGTAATTGCTATGTGTATTTGGTCTTCAATTATTTCCAGTGTTCAATTTGAAAACTTTCCCCCACTGCTTTTGACACATTTTCGGGCTGTTGACGGTCGCAATGGGCCAATAGATTAATTGGCAATGGAAATTGACATAATTTCATGGCTTTTTGCATATAATTTTTAACTGCTGATTAGCAATTAGCAAACAAGCAAGCGGCAAGCGGCAACGAGCAAAACCAAAAAGCAGCCAGTCATAATGAGATCTGAAACGACCGATAGACATAGAGAAGCCGAAGATAGAGCTACAGATGAAGATGAAGATGAAGATGAGGGGTATGGTGACGCAGATGCTGCCCGCGATATTGCCAAGCCCCATGCCCTTAGGCGTTCACGGCATTAAGCGGTGGCCAGGTGTCAAAACTTGCGCAGCATCACAAAGCACTTATTAATAGACAATCAACAATAACAACAACAGCAACGGCAACGGCAACGGCAACAGCAACGGCAACGGCAACAATGGCAACCAACGGCAGCTTTAGCAACAACAATTTTCTGGAGGCACAGTTGTACCTAATTTCGACAACTGCACACAGAAAAAATCAAAGTGAATTTTGAAAAATCGCCCATAAAAATGAATTTAAAATAAGTATAAAATGAGAAATGTAAATATATATTTGGAGATGTGAAATGCAAGCAATGTAGTGCAACTTATCACAAGCTAATAAACTATACGTTGAAAGTGTATTGAAAGGAGTAACATAATAGATTTATTATTAGGAAGTATGTCAGTTAATGAAAACCTTATCATACTCCTCTACACGCTCTTGTGATAACAGGGTATTGTACCTGCAAAAAAGTGCAGTTGAAAACAATTGTTAGCCATTGCACGTTGACGCTAATGTTGCTGCTGCTGTTGCTGCTGTTGCTGCTGCTGTTGCCATTGTTGAGTGCACGAATTATAATTAAGTCATTAACAGTAAGTGCTTATTATATTATACTTCATAGGTGTATCCACATACATATGTGCTTGTGTGTATATACATATATGGCTATATTTGTTCTTGTATTTGTGGTTGTATTCCTATGAAGCACATGATGCTGCGCTTTCTGAAACAAACTTTGCAACATTTGCTGGAATACAGACAATCGTAAATGGGTTGCAACTCTGTACCTATGAATTTTGGATCAGTAATACGAATCAAGTCCATTCTATCTTGATTAAACTTGGAATATAACAGTATTTGTGCTAATTTTTCTATGCCGAGGCCGGTCAATACGGATCACCATATCATGCCAAAGAAACAATCGGGCTGATAGTTGAGTTCTTGTTATGTTGGGACGGATCTACGCTTTGCACATCTATAACTTTGTGCGTATTTGGTCATAAATGAACTTCAGATTTGGTTTTCATTCGAATTCTCAATTGAGCCTCACAATCAACGACTAGGATTTTTATGAGCTTCCGTTAAGCGTCACGAATATAATCGAACCCAACTGACTAGAAGCGAGTAGTATTTGTATGTTGTAAACTATTGGATACATTTTCTATAATCAGCGACATCCGCCTAAAAAGTAGCCTTGACATTTGTCCATTGCATTTTCAGTCCAAGTTTCATTAACACAAATGGCTCCGATTTTTTCCTTTGAGAGTAAGTGTGTAAGTTATTTTCATCAGTGTTTCATATATTGTGAATCGAGTCAGGCGACAATCTAAATATATAAATATATATCTTTTTTTATAAGTTGTTACGTAAAGAACAATTGCCATAAATATAATTTCGATATGTTGAGGTGTTCGCAGTACCACTTTGCTGAGTTGGCAACACACACTAATTCAGATGATGTAATGTACACCAATTCCGAGTTTCGTCATGAATCTGGCATTGGGAATGTCGATGACAGCTAAGCGTAAGCGGCCAATGAATAATCAACTTAAATATGGCAATCCGTCCAAGCATGTTAGCAATGTAATCGAAAAGGCAGCTGAAGTGTTCGAAATAAGGGAGACTACAGTAATGATTAATCCTGCCGAATATGGCTGTTATTTTTTCTTTTATAGGCAATGCTCAGTCAAGTTAAGCTATAAGAAATATATCATATTTAATTATTACGCATTCGCAGTGTGTGCCGCAGACATTTGGCTGATTTCATTTACGTAGCTGTTGAATAATTGGAACTGCAAAGGAGCAGCACAATTGGTCCACTTCAAAAGAGCACTGGCTTATAGCTTATAAGTTGTAATTTAAGTTTTCCCTTTGCACCTAAGCAGGTGGCAGCATCCAATAGATTGATTGATTGCTGCCACAATGAGGCCCAGCTCTGGGGTCTGCTCCAATGCTACCTTTGGACTTGGCGTGTCAACTGCACCCATGAGAGTTGCGTTTAATGTGTGCTACTTAGCCCAAATACCTATACATATGTGCTATATATGTGTATACATATGTGTGTGAAAGTATATATTTGTGTATATGTTTTTATGATTATATTCGTACATGCTGAAGTTGCATGCGTTCGCTCAATTTAACTCGCAACCGGACGGCGATGAGTGGCGCCCCAGGGAATGGGGCGAGAGTTTGCTTAGTTTTTTCTTGGCCCCTGCCTGATAAGAACCGCAATGTGTTATTGTTATATCTATAGCTATAGCTGTAGATGTTATTGTTGTTGCTTTTGTTGTGGCCAACATATGCCGATTGCTTAGAACGGACCCCTTGGCTAAGCCTTTGTTTGCTTGGGCTGCTAAGAGGCTGCGGGGGCATATTATATACATTTTTTTTTTCTTGGCCATGTTTGGTTTTTTATGACTTTATCAACGTTTATGGCCAATGAGTGTGTGTGTGAGGGGCGGAGACGTGGGAGTGGACGTGGCAAGAACGCCTCCCTCAGGATTTGCTTGGTTATAAGGCGGATGCCAACTGCTACAGCGGCTTTATTATTGCATCATTATAATATGTCCTATGCGTGGCTGTGTGTGCATGCGTAGTGTGTGTGTGTGTGTGTGTGGGTGTGTGTGTGGTGTGCGTGTGTGGTGTGCTGACAATGGCGCGACAAAGTCAGCGCCACTTTAAAGTGCCCTGAACTTGATTAATGAATGGCGACGCTGAAAAGTATGCTACGACATGCAAGCCAAGCACACACTTGCACACACATCCGCACATACACACACACATACACACTTGAACACTCGACATGTCGACGACACGCAGGAGGCACCGAGATGGTTGGGTGCTGTTTAAGGTAACATAAAAATACAAATAAAAGCGGAAGAAAAAGCAAGAGAAGGAATTTTTTGCCGGCGCGTACAAATTGAAATTGGCTCGCAACTTGGCAGCTAATTTAATATGATTTAGGGGGGGGTGGGGGGTGGCTGCAAGAGAAACTTGAAGCAGCAGCAAATGTAGTAGAAATAAGGAAGCTGACTGCCGCAAGACATAAGAGTAGCATTCATTTTCAGATAGTGCAACGATTTTTTTACCCAGCTGCGAACCGGAATTCAATTCTTCTATATCTTAAATCTGAACACTGTTGTCGCTGCGATTTTAGTTGGCGATCCAATTAGTTAACTGCTTTCCTGGCACCCTGATTTTCGCACAACTTGAGTCTCAAAACTTTGCCGTGTCCGTTTATAAATTGCCTTATGACTGCTCTTCGATAAACTTTGCTCAAGTGAAATGCTAATACGTCGTCGACTTTAAACGCTTTTTTAGCACATGAAAAGTGAGCAAGTGAATGTGCGATAGAGAAAACAGGTAGCGGATATGGCAAGAGAGTGAGAGAGAGGGAGCACACCGAACCTGTAAACTCTTGCCTGCCTTGAATTCATATCTTTGCAAAAGTTGGCGCCGCTTCTGCATCCTGGCAGCAACAATTTTTATGGCTTCCTGCGCTCCGCTTAAATAGATATTCGCAGACCCCCTCATACACACATACACACACACACACACACACACACTGATTGGCACACCTTGCCGATAATTTAAATTGTAGCTACCTTCGCAAACTGCCACCTACTTCTGTTTCTTATCCTGAGCTGTTGCGCTCTGTAATTTGCTGTAATTGAATTTCAACGATTTGTAGCTTGAACATTTCCTTGAATCTCAGTTATTACTGTAGCTGGCAGAGGGAAAAGTCGTGCAGCCAACGAATTCATCATCGATTACCGCTGTCTGCACAAATTGAGCATACGCAGCGCTACCAGCTCATAAAAAATTCAAACCGTAACCAGAGCACAGAGAAAAACCCATCAGCGGTCATCAGGAATAAGCCAAAACGAGAAGGCGAGATGGCAAGGAGGCAAGGAGGCGAGAATGCGAAGGTGGCGAAGGAGCGGCAATTTCCCTTCAAAAAAGCAGAGCTCATTTTCGATTTGCGCAACAAATGAAGTGAGAAATTATTATTATTATTTTTATTATTATTAATATTACGAATGCTGGCAACTAAAAACATTTTTGCCAGCGTAAGCAGCTTCCTTACCTTATTCCACTTCCACTCACCCCCCCCCCCCCCCACCTACTTCCTTCCACCCTCAATCCCACCCCCGTCAGCGTCATCGTCGCCTTCATGTTCGATTCCGCCTGCCATTACCCGTGGGCGCATCACGTATTCACAAAGCAAACAAACTCCGGCACACGCATAAATAAACAGACCAACGGGTCGTGTAGGGGGCGGTGGGGGGTAGCGTAGGGCAGAGCCAACAAGAACCTGCCAACGAAATATGAAAAAATATCAAAACAAAAAAAAAGGGAGGCAGTCAGAGTAAATTTTTGGTAAGCGCTTTTGCTTCCGTCAGTCACATCATTAAAATCGAGCCGTCGGTGGCCGTTGCCACCCAATTCGAATCCTTGCCGCAAGTTGTTGTTGATGTGCTGCAGCGCGTGGCAAGCTACTTTATGGGCCACGGCACTGGCAGAACAGACACAGAGTGCACACACTGAGGACAACAATTCTCTGGAGGCATTCATCAATATGCCAAACATGTTTTCTTATCATCAAATGGAAAATGCTTCATTTTCACGTACGACAGGCCGAAGCTGATGCTGAACAGAACCCGATGCTGTTGCTGATGCTGATGCTGATGCTGAAGCCAAAGCCGTCAAAGGCAGAGCTCAACGAAGGGCCCCCAAGGCAACTGTAGCTGGGAATAACAGAGCGCCAGAAATATCAGTTAGCTCGTCAAGCTGGGAGAACTTTGCAGGTGAATTTCATCAGCAAACTTAGATGAGATGAAGACAGCTGCCAGTCGGTCGCCGCCTGTGTGGTTGGACCACAAAACTAATGGCGGCAAGCGGCAGACTACAGCGACGACTACACACAGCTGCAAATTGAGTTGAGTGTGCGTGGTGGGGAAAGACGCGACGGAACACGTAAATTGATTACCAAAACATTTCACGACAAATTCGACATGTAACAACAATGACAGGGCACAACGGACGATGCCACATGAGTTATGTGCGCGCAGGGGGGGTTTATATATGGGTTTGAAGCTGTTGCTGCCACACGCTTATGCTTATAGCGCACAATTGCAATCGGCAACAGTTGCCGACAGCAATCCGTATTTGCAATCGAATATGGAAATCAAAATCAGAATACCGACTGCCGTAAAGCAGACGACGGGATTGAAGAGCAACAGTCAGTGTGGAAAAGCAGTGCCCCTCAGCCAAGCGCACATGGAGCAGCAAGATGATTTCAGATGCATAAATATACACTTAAAAAACAAATTGGCCGAAACTTTAGAAAATCGAATTATTCAGAAACTATATTTCTATATTTTACTGCGAATTGAGCTCAAGTTCGTTCGCGTGTTTAGTGACTTTCCATGGAGCTACGCGGCTTTCAATGCAGACAACAGCTAAGCGCAAACATATCCGTGGAGAGAGAAAAATTTCATTATTATTCCTTGAATTCTAGCTTCTCCTGAAGAAAGTGACTTGCATTTATTTTCAATTTGTAGAATTTCTCATTTTGTACATTTAGAAATTATTTCTAAAATAAAGGAAACTTCTCCAGTTTTCCGGGCGATTACATAACTATTCATTAAGTGCAGCAGTTAAAGTAATGAACCATAATTTTTCTTCTTCCATTAGATAAGTTCGAGTTTTAAGCAATATATATATGGACATATATACATATATATTTTGTATTTATTTATTTATTTAGTTTATTCATCCCAATTGATCTGCTTTCAAATGAATGTATTTCCCATACTATATTGTACAATATTCCTTATGTATATCTTATACGCTGAACAGTGAGTTACAAATACGTCTTTAAGCACAATTATTTCAGCAATATTTAATATGTATCATATATACATATGTATGTATGTATATACTACCTGTTGTAGTTTTTGACAAAACCCAAAGCAACGTACTCCTAATACTATGTTGACTGGCTGTAAAATCATTCTGATTTTCAGTAAAATAAACCAAGGAAGCAGTAAACATATAAACATTACCGACCCCAAAAAAGAGCTCTTCTGAAAACGTTATAGTAGCATTCCAGAATTAAATGCTGGCGCATACAAGTATGCCACATAATATGTTTGTGGCATAAGCGTAAAGATGTTGCCGACACGAGTTCAATTAAGCAAACACAACGACATTAACATTTATCTTTGGGATCCGCAATTTCTTGGGTTACTCAACCGACCTTCTTGCAATTCAATTTAAGAGTACAACTTATACTAGAGATATGCATTGCTAAATATAACAAGAATAATTATGATATCTGCTTCTCGACTAGCTGCGAGCTGAACATTCCACAATTGTGCGGGTATATTGGTTTAACTGTATCAGAAAGAGTTACATGAACGTATATGAATGAATTTCGAAGCAATTATTCCTGACAGCTGCAATATTCGGATCTAATCCCAAAAAGCCTTAAGCTATGAGAACTCTGCGAAATGGCTATACCTAAGGTATGTGAAAGCGAGGAGAAATCCTCAATGTACATCCTAGCAGAGTGTGTTGCCTTAACCAGGAAAAGATGCAGCATCCTAGGCACGCCTGATATGAGCGTCAAAGACATAGAACCCTTCAACCCAACACAGATTCTAGCATTCGTGCTGGAGAGATATAGGTTCGAAAGGGGGCACACTAAATCTAATAGGTCGCAGTGTACGTACCCCTATCATAATAATGAGAGCTCTGCACACATGCACAGATGGAACAGACAGAGACAAAGATAGACGAAGAGAAGGATATTGCTATATCGACTTTGCTAGTAGTGGTGATCAAGAATATACATATATATTTTATGGTGTCAGAGACATGTCTTTCAATATGTTACAAGCTTCGACATTAAAAATAAGTAAGAATGCTGTAGTCGAGTAAGCTCGACTATGATGTACCCAGAACCAGAAAATGTTTACTTTTCAAAAATTAGATTGTGCTTTTGCTGGCAAAGTAGTAAAATTAAGCTAGAATAGTCAAGAAATTCAAATATAACTAAATAAGCATATATAATCAATAGATATTGATTGGAGTGAAACTGAATGTATAGTTTATTACGAATTTTATTTACTCCACTATCAGTGCCCATGTTAAGCGGTTCAGTAGTTCAAGTTGTTGGGATTGTAAACCTCACTGGTGCTGCATAGGAACGGGTAGCTTGGATTGACGCCAGTGGTGCACTTGCTGGCACCCACCGTGCAGCTGTTGTACATTTTGACGCCAATTACATTGGTGGCAGCATAGTTGCAGGCCATTAGGTAGGCCTTATAGGACTGGCCCTGCACCGAATACGTGGACACTGCACAGCCCACATGGGTGTTGCGATCAGCGACCATAACGGTGAAATGGCCAATAGTGGGTCCGTTGTAGTTGGCGGGGTAGGAATTGATTTGGGCTTGAGTAGTATCGGCCACCTCGTTGTACCACATGTCCACTCCACGAATTGCATTGGCCAACGTATTCAATGGATTGAAATAACCGATCCAGGCCAGATTCTGGCCAGCCCAGGAGAAGGCTGGCGTATTGCGGCACTTATCGTGACGCATCTGACAGCTCTTGACATTGAGGGAGGCGAGATAGGCAAGATCGTTGTCCCACTTCATGGTGGCCATGCGGCAGGCGGGTGACAATTTGCTGTCACCGCCGCCGGCAATAAAATTGCGGTGTTCATTGTGCTTGGCAACAATCGCATCCTTCTCGGCCTGCGTCAGAGTCAGTAAGGCCTTATCGCTGGGACAGGTAGAATCCCAGGCCTTTAATATGAATACAATTATAAATTACTGTCTACAATATATTCACATTTCGGCAATTACTTACGCCATTGTTGTTGCAACCAATGTTCTGTGTGGTGCCACAGTTGCTCTGACAATAGTCCGTGGCACAGGCGATGCCCAGAGCCAGGGCTAAAACTGTTATGGATAGGATATTGCGCATTTCTATATCGTAACACGTTTGTTGCCAGCTCTGGCATTTAACTTGGCTTTTATATCATGCCGCTGTGCTGGGAATTCTTATCTCGTGGGCGTAACACTTGATTAAATATTTATCAGAAAGCTGCCGTAACTCTCGCAATAATGAACAAACATGTATTTACGATTAGAACTAAAAGAGGCCCGCGTCGTCATCAGATAACCAGACACAGCAGCCAGATAAAGTGTCAACACACCAAGAACATCTGAGAAATGCGAATCCCAATGTGCGACTTAAGAATGCTCGTATTCAGCAGCAGTGACTCATTGCTATATCCCTCGACAAAAAGCGATAAGCTATAAAGAAAGCAATACAGATAGAGATAGAGATAGAGAGAGAGGGAGACAGGGAGAGGGAAAGAAATGTCTTCTTGAATAGAGGTGGAGCTGTGGGCGATTTACGAGCTAAATTTCATATTTTTATATTCCTAATTGTATTTAACATATAAGATATGGGTATGTATGTAAATTGAAGAAGAAATCATCAGATCCTATACAGAATATATATTCTTGATCAGGGGTGCGTCAGTCTGTCAGTTTGAATGCATCGATATCAGCGTGGACCCGAAACACGAAGAGTATAGTAAGGGTTATCGTTTAGCAAACTCAGTAGAAGTGACTCTTGTTGTTCATTTCATTATTTGTTCATTGTTCATCTATGTGTTCAGTGTTGTTCAAGTGTTGATCATGTTGAATTGTTATACAAACAAGAACTAATTGTAAAAACACAACTTTGCCATAAAAACACATGTAATAGAAGAAGAAGAAGGCTTTTGCAGCCCCATAAGGTATATAAATTTGGTGAACAAAGTCCAAAGCCTACTTAACCTAGCCACACTCGGAACATTGCTCATATTGAACTCATTTGATATAGAAATCCAATGTTGACGGTTTTTGGATATATAAAATACAATAATACAAAATTAAAATCCAAATTTATTTCAATTTTCCAAAGTTTCAGAGATACAGCAAAAAAATTGTCCGAAAACTGATTCTATTTTATCCGAGAAGACTGCAACAGAACCAAACGTCGATCATGTTACTTAAGTATGTGCTGGTAGACGAGAACTTTTATTCCCAATTTAAACTACCGGCCGACATAAATAATATATTTGTCAGATGTAAATTATTTTTGCTAAAATGCATGAAGGCTCCTTTTCATCCGTTATCAGGTGGTATTGCACTAGCATCAGAGTATTTCGCAGTCAGTTACGCCAGACTGAAATGTTCTCTATTTTTTTCATACTTTTTTATTGTATCATTACGTATCGGTACCGCACAGGTTACGTACCGTAAAAGTCAAAGAAACTGTAAAAACGTTTAGAAAAACGTCAAAATCGGAATCGTAACCTAAACTTGTTTCAGCTTGACACCATGATTTCCTGCCATTATAACCCGATCCGTAATATACAAAATGATGATTTCGAATGTTCTGTTTTTATTGAGGTGTCAAAATCTAAAGAGGATAGGCCTCTTTCACCGAGCAGAGGCCTGTGTAAATGGGGTGTTTGCCCGTCTGACAGCCAGTTGCCGTCGCGCCATTCACAAAGATGGGCTTACCAATAATGTTGGTGGTGGCATAGTTGCAGGCCATAAGAAAATAATTCAGGTTGTTTTTAAAGAATTTGCAGGCAGCGCAGCCAAGGGCTGTGTTTGATTCCCGGGCCATGGCCGTAAAGTGGCCAATTGCGCTGCAAAATAGAAATGAGAAATGTTTGCAACAGACGACCGAGTATTACTTACGGACCAGTCCAGCTACTCGGATATTTCTTAATGACTGCCATGTTGCAATCCGGGTTCTCATTCCACCACATATTAACAACCTGGGTGATCAGCTCATTTTCTGTACGACTTGATTGGGAGCCCCCGTAGCCAATCATTGCCAAATTCTGTCCGCTAGCTGAGAACTTTTGCGTGTTGCGGCATGTATCATGCTGCATCACACATCGTCGCACATTATAAGCGGCTATTTTCGCCATTTCTGGACTCCAGCGCATGGGAGCCATTCTTTTCGCCCGTGCGTAATTAGGCAGATTGCCATTGGCCAATCTATTGCGCTTGGCGTTGTGCATCTTAACCAAACGTTGCCGCATGTTTTGGCCAATTACCATAAGGGAGGGCACCGGACTTGTTGGACAGCTCGAGCCCCATGACTATATAAGAAAACAAGGTATATCGTTATATCGTTGTATCGACTACATGATTCGCTGAAGTCAATGTGGAAACCAAGTGAAACAGCCCAGGGCGATAGGTAGGAACGGATCAACCTTTGTTTAGGTGACCCTAGCTCCAAGATTGCGGCGTATAAAGGTATTCGTAATTTTTGGGCAAGGCAAGGCATTTTTTTGTATGCAAGGCACTTCAATTTAAGCACTATGTTTGAAGCACTAAATATTGTAAGTTTCAAGGGGCATTCATACGGACAGGCAGAACGACGCAATTATAATGATAAATGATTGATTTTTTGCGAGAATAATTATCAATATGTTGAACATATGAAGGTGGACCTACCCCATTGTTGTTGCAGGCAATGTGAGTGCCCTTTGAACACAGGCTCGCGTCACAGTAGTTGGTGGTCTGTCCGTAGACCGCAGACGATGCGGCAATGAATAAGAATAATGCCAAAAGTACTCGCGACATCGAGAAAGTATTAATATTAAATTCACTTGGAGTTGACGCTTATATAGCAGTCGCTGAAGAAACTACCAATTGGCAACATTTTTTATTTATTTAACTTGGTGTATATATTAAATATGACAATGCTTGCAACCAGCTGTGTTTTCCAACACATTGACGCAGCCAAAGTTCATGGTCTAAAACATATGCCAGTTTTTTTTTTTTTCGCTAGATGATTGAAAGCTGCTGCTACATAAATTAGTTTACTTGATTAATGTAAGGAATGATGTTCCCGAGAGGTTTCAGTATATTTTTGATTGAAAATAAATAATTACAGATTTGGTATGGCATCATAAACTTAGTTTTCTTAGTCTGAATTATTCACATATTTGAAATTGCGATCATAAGTTGGCTTTCAAATTAATTGCGTGCTGCTTTTCACATTATCTGTATTAGTTAGTTAGTCTTTCAATTATTTGCCTCTACTTTGTTGATTATCTGAAAACGCCGTACAAATAACGGAAAGAAGCGAAGAAACGATCATAACAAAAATAAAAAACAAAAACCAGTTTGTTTACCTCGTAGCGTGTATAAAGTACACAGAAACAACCGTTCAAGCAAAGTAATTGTTTCAGCATTTCATGGAAACTCTTCTTGTTAGAGTCATAGTTAGGAGATCACGAGATCTGTTAAGCATTGAACAAGCTTTATTTATTTTTTATTTTATGGAATTGAAAGAAGACAAACCAAAATTGAACTGTTGTTTTACTCTATCCTTAAGGTTTTCAAAGCGAAACATAATTGTGAGCTCACAGGAAAAGGAACGATTAGCATCAAGGATCTAAAGAATTCGAGAAAACAATTTGGCATAAAATTGGACAAGGATGTAATTTCGCCATTTCACAGACTATCGCATTGTCCTTGGCACCACAGATAGTCCTTGGCCTGTCGATTCGAAGAAAGCTATGAAAATACCAATCATCTGAAGTAAAATAACTTCTCTTAAGACAGAAATTTTCACCCAGATCCTAGTGACTCGTGTGCCACACAGACCAGTTTTGACCAGGTCTGCCAACTGATCAACGGGGATATAAATCGTCTTCGTAGTAAGCAATAATATATTTTGCACAATTCTGCCAAAGAAATGATGCTAATCCCGATAAAGCCAACCATTAGCAAAGAATATTCGACAATATTGTAACATATTTGATATGCTGACATTTAGTTATATGTAATTGTAAGTTTTTATTATGGGTCTTTAATTGTTGCCGTACTCAGCTACATAGAGATATAGCTTTAAGTAGTTACTTTTGTTTTGCTCATACATATACATATGTGTACACTATTTAAAAATTTTAATATTTGTAGATACATAGATATATTTCATTTGCATCTCGGTACATAAAAATAAATATCATTCCTCCAGTTTGCATCTCTCTCTCTCTCTCTCTCTGCACTCCTCTCACTTTCTCTATATATTTTATTGCATATCTCTGGTATTGTGTATATATAATACGTATCTTCTCGTGTATATATTTCTGCGAAATGTCAATTCAGTTTTGATTTTGATTTATCATATAATATTTAGGGTCTGCATAAGTATATCTGTGGGCTGTTTTGTAGCTATTTGCTTCTCTATATTTAACAGTTACTTGTCACATAATTACCTAATATGTATAATATTTGCGCTCAATGGCGTTTTCACAAATTGTACACACAAAATATGGGCTTTATCTGTATTCTAATCTTTCTTTTCTTTCCTTTTTTTTTTTTGTTCTTTAAGTATCTGTTATAGTTGTCTGGTTGTACATTTGTGGAATCATCTCAAGACAGGTATCAACAATATTTCTGAGTTTCTCATAGTAATTGTGAATCAATCATGTTACGAGTACATTCATAGTTCATATTTCAAACCATTTTCATATGCATACATAGACGACTTACATATAATATCTAGGTATGTATGCTTGCACTTAAATACATAGCTATACGTCTAAAGATTAAACAATTATGTAACCTAATACATAGCAAATGAGAAAAGCTTTGCGTGAAAAATTCGAAAATTGTGCAATAGCCAACAAAAAATTGACTTAAAGCCTTTTCGACCTGTGTTTGAAATGGGTTTGCTTACAATTAAAATAATTATATGGTAAGTACGTATCATATGCGTGTAAAGATGTAGGGTTGTTGTGTGTCTATGTACAAGAGTGTGCGAGCAACGCCTCAAAGTAGGCAAGGCTATAACGTAGCAGCTAAAAGTTGACTACGATAATGGCACATGACGCTTGGCGTTGAAAGTGATAGTTCAGATTATATTTAACTCACAAATGGAAGTGTCAATTTGTAAAATATATTGAAATCGATTTCTTGTTATTTTGAAGTAATCATTGAAATTATTTTCAATCTAAACATTTTTCATCGTAATGTGCAAAGCTTAAGTTTGGGTTTAACTTTTAGGATTAAATATTTATAATATTTCGCTTTATTTACAACGTGTCATGCATTTGTTGTAGTTATATATATTCGATTATTAAATAATATAGGCATACAGGTCGGTGTACATATGAAATATGTAGCATTATAGGTATGCACTCAAGTAGTGTATAACAAATGAGCAAATTATATCTTATAGAGGTTAAGCGCACAAATGATTTAACCACATATCGTTTATAATGATAATTGTGATGATTTGCCTATAGCTAAACGCATATACATATATATATATATATATTGTATAATAAGCATATAGAAGTACATTGAATTAAAGTCATAATAAGTTTTTGCGAATAACTGGAACGTTGAACTGGGCCAATTTGTGTAAGATTACCAATGACTAAATATTTATATAGAAATATGTTTATACATATATATATATATATGTACACACATATATATATATATATATATATATACATAATTCATATTGTTATTATACTACGTATATAACACCGAAAAAACCAAGTGAAAACTTTCAAGTCGGCTGTAACCGACTGCGAAATTCTCTGATACCAGTGGTGTTCATCAATCTTGGAGTTTGTTTAGAAGAATCACAAAATCCGATATCTTCAACAAATCAAAAAAAAAATTAACACAAATTGGTATATTTTGGGATATTGGTTTTGTGCAATGTCCGTCACAAAACCAATATATTCCGCGGGGTATAAAACACCATACATTCTCACACGTAAAAATAGTGCCTATAGCTACACAAGTAGACGAAATGTAAAGCAACCAATCATAGCTTGTAGAAATGGCGACATTAGTTTTCATTTTCGGAATTTCGGACAATAAAAACGGAAAGCAGTGCCACGGAATTTGTGAAAGTTATTATTGGTTGCTTTTCATGAACAATATATATGTAATTAACTTTGTAGTTATGTTATTGTAAATTAATAGACACCATTGCATTTCGCAGTAACAACGTTTTGAGTGCATGTTTTCGGTTTCCTTTGTGTGCTCAATTACTTATGCTTATTTCACTTCCTGTGTAAGATCCCTTAACTTTGTTGTTGCTGCGGCGAATGCGCTGCTGTTGCTGCTGTGGCTGCTGCGGCTGCTGCTAGTGGCTGCTGCTGTGCCGGCGAGGGTGGTGGTCCAAACTTGCTGGATATTTTGTGCGAGGCATTAACAATGGCCAGCTCATGTTTGGAGTCCAAATCACAATCGTACAAGCCGCTGAGTGAATCGAGGCTGAGCAGCCGCGAGCTGGCCCGACTCGACACTGATGTGTCATCCACATCGGGCGCATTGTAAAGCGAGTTGACGTCCGACAATGCGCCCTCGGCGTCGGTCAGACCCGCCTCGTTTAAAAGCGAGATGTTCTCCAGACCAGGTTCATCGGTTATGTAGCCTGTTGACTCCGCGCCGCCTGTCACAGTGAGAGTAAAGTTTAACAATGATTAATAATAAATAATTTTGAATTGATTTACCAGTTGCCTCCTCGCGGCAATCATCGTCCGACCATTCCGATTGGCTCTCCAGTGGATTGGAGTCCATGGACTGGTGGTTGTGATGCGCCGCACCATATTTCAGCTCATCGTTTATCACATTCGCCTCCAGGCGCAAGCTGCCATTTGTCAGCGGCGCCGTCTCCCTTAGTTGCTCCTGTTCCAGCTGCTCCAGTTCCTCAATTTGGGACTGCTGCTGCTTGTCATTCTTGTGCTTGTTCTGCTCGCTCTGCAACAGCCGTTTCTGTCGCACATCCCGGCCCACCTCATCGTCCTCGAACTCCTCATCGGCCAGGTTGTCCTCCGTATCATCGCGCTCCTCCCGATCCACATGATTGTAGCGCTGCTGCCGTGGCTGATGGTGGTGATGGTGATGGCGTTGACGTTGCGACTGCTGCTGCTGCTGTGGGGCCATTACACCATCTAGTCTGTCGAGACTCTCGTAGCTGTGCTGCAGCTCCTTGGAGCGGGGACGCTGACGATGCAGTCTGGTCTGTTGCTGTTGCTGCTGCGGCTGATGCTGATGTTCCTTTGCAGCATGCAGCTCCAACATGGCCAACACATGCATCTGACTCCGATTCTCGTGCAGAATCTCGCACGATTCCGTGTCCGAGGTTTGCCTAAAAATAATGCGTCACATTAGTCTGGAAATTATCTGCGCATCAATAACCCTTAACATATTGCCGTAATTTGGTGGACACATATTCAAATATCTTCGGTGTGTTCCATGGCCATTTAATAACACACATTTCTATCAAACTATTGAAAATTAAGAAAAATACTTTTCAGTTACCACAGTTGGGGTACCAATTTGAAATTTGAATTGTCAAATAATAATAATATTATTAATAATCATAATGGTAACAATCATAATAAACTGTAACTTAAACTTTTAATTTACTTTCAGCTGATAGGATTTCACACATGTGGAGATTATTTTCATATTTTGTATAACGTATAATAATAATAACATAACAAATTAAAGGATCAGTTAAATCGTATCTTATTTGTTTGCAACCAAACTTGACTTTCAATTAGGTTTGTAAGATCCGAGACCTTCAGCTGACGATACCCAAAAAGATATTTATATGAAAATGGGAAATGGGCTTAATAGCGATCTTAAGCAATGATAATGACAATGATAATGACAATGACATCCGATTGGCATTAGATACAAATGGGTTGTCGATGTAATGGTTATCTTTAGTACAGTTGGTATGTATTTTGTGGCTCTGTTGGTGCTTTACTCACATTTGACTGGACTCGGATGGGTTCTTGTGGCGCGTAATTTCCTTGATGGCCTCGAGGCCGACAGGATGCTTAGATATCATGAAGCTGTTGCTCATGGGCAGCTTGCCAGTCACCTGAATGGCCATGGCAAGCAGATCATGGTCTTGCTGCTGCTGATCATTGTGATAGTTGTTGTTGCCACTATTAGAGTTACTGCCGCCACTGAGATTACCATTGCTGCTTGAGCCACCCTCGGCCCCATTGCCCTGAATCTGTCCAAGATGGCCATTGATGGAGCTTAGTTTGCTGTTGCTGGCCGAATAGCTTAGATCGACATTGTGGTGACTACTGCAATTGCTGGTGGTATGATCCGAGTTGTTGACCACCGGCGCCGCCGTGGACGATCCCGACACTGCCGCTAGGCAGCGTGCTCGCGACGATTCATTGAGCAGTCTTTGCAGTTCCCTCTCAAACGGTGATTTGGTCGATACGCTTGCAGCGCTGGCAACTGCACCGGCTGTCACCGGGATTCCTGCTGCTGCTGCTGTGGCAGCTGTCTTCTGATAGTCAAAGCTGTTGCAGCTGTCGCCCTTGTGCTGCATGTTGCTGGTCGCTGTCGGTTGGCCACCTTGGCTCTCGGTCGTCGAGCTGAGCTCAAAGTCACGTAGCTGTGCCATATCCATCACCACTGGCGATGTGGGATCCACTTGTATGTCGCAGGGATAGAGCCACTGCAACGGATTGACGCGTCCCGCAGTCACATTGAACCCAACATTGCCATGTCCGTTCCGCTGCAGATGGCCGCCATTGATGCGGGGCGAATCCTCGTCGCCATCGCCCTCACCTTCGGTGGTCTTTGAATAGCTCTCATCCGAGCTGCTCATTGAGGGCGAATGCGGGCGCGAGCTGAGATCGTCTGTCGATGACATCTCGCGGCTCTCATCAATATCCGCCGGCAACTTGGGCAGCGGTTTTAGATAGCTTCTCAATGCTGGCTTCGGCGGCAGCTGCGGCAGAGGCGGTTGCTGTGAATAAAGCGCATATTGGCGCTGCTGCTGTTGGTGTTGCTGGTGCAGTGGAGCCAGTTCCGGCTGATGTTGCTGTTGTTGTTGCTGCTGTAGTGACAACACGGAGTTGGGACAGGTGTAACGTGGTGGCTCGTACTTTGGCGCATGCTGCATGGGCATGATCTAGGTGTTAGTCGTGATAGTGTGGGCGTGGTGCGATAGCATGCAAAGAGTGGATCACAGTTAGAGACACACATACATATCTTCAGATACTTATATATATTACACATACACATACAGATACGATAACTAATTAAATGTGGCATAATCCACAAGGGTAGGCAGTTTTTAATTTTATAATAAATGAATAATTGCCTGCATATGTGTGTGTGTGTGTGTGTGTAAGTGTGTTTATGTGTGTATATGCTTAACCAAACTAATCAGCACAGACCCTCCATCTGGTACTAAATACACCACTTTTCATCTACAGCATATTTTATTGGCTTAGCTTGACTCTGACTTCGATCAAATATATAAGCCTCGGTTCGAATTATTCCCAGTACTTTATTCGTAAGTACAGCATCTATTCACAACTTCAAATAGACTGTGCGTTCACAGATTACATATGTAAAAAGAAAAAAATTGAATTCCTAAATTTAAATGTATTAGATTCAAAAAAGGTTTTCATGCGAGAATCTTGCACTTAGATGAATACCGTTATCTAAAAAATCCCACAAAATTGGTCTACAGCCGTAGCACTTCAAATGTTATAAATTACAATCAGACAAAGCTTTAGCGAATACCAACGGAAAAGGTGAATAATTTTCTGAAAAACATTTATATGCACATGCATTTGAGTCGTGTTTTTCCGATTCCGATTCCTATTTATTACTTGTATTTTTCCATTGCACATATTTTTCCAATTGAATATCCCTATAGGCTCAGTAACATGCACTTCGCACGCACACACAGACACACTTTACACATAGCTCGGATTAGTTACAAATGGATGGGTTGGTTGGTTAATTGGATGGTTGGATGGATGGTTAGTGGATTAGGGGGTGGCTAGCGGGGAGGTAGCATTGTTCATAGCAGTATCTCCTTGCTCCAGAACATGAGGTCAACGTCATCACTCACCTTGGCTACCGGCGCGACGCTGCTGGCATGCAATAGCGGCTCGCTCTCACGGCAGTTGCCATAGCCCAGGCTGGAGGACGATGGCTGATGCTGATTCAGATGCTGATGCTGGTGATACAGATGATGCAGTGGGAGATGCTGGCCATGCTGGTTAAAGGGCAGCGCCGGCGGCGGCGCATAGCTGCGCAGCTGATCGCGCCGCGGCATTATGAAGCAATCACCGCCCAGCACACCGACCACACCCCCCTCGAGACTATTACCATTGTGCTGTGGCCGCTGTGCCGACGGCAATTGCTCCAGCTGCTGCTGCTGCTGCTGATGCCTGCCACCGGTATTTGGATTCTCAATTATATTGAACTCGCGCAACATTACCGAAGGAATGGGCTGGTGCTGGAGCTGGTGCTGGTGCTGGATCTGGTTCTGGAGTTGGAGCTGCTGCTGCTGGTGCTGGAGCTGTTGTTGCTGCTGCTGCTGTACTGCAGCCGTAACTGTAACTGCAGCCGGATTCATAGCCATATTTGTAGCCGCATAATGCATCTCGCCGCCATTGTGTCCATTCTCGCGAATATTGGGTAAGCCGCCATTGGTCATAAAGTTGGGTTGCTTTTGAAGCTTGCTGTTGAGTCGCTGCTGCTGCTGCTGATGCAGATGGTGGTGCGTGGTCGTGGGTGGTGCGGGCAGCGGTTGCTTTTGTTGCTGATGTTGCAGCAAAAGCTGTTGCTCCTCACTTCCGCACACATTGTACAGATGACCGTTGTCCTTCTTGCTGTAGGTATCCGTATTGACGCGACTTTCCTGGAACTGCGATGCCTTTTGATAATACTCGGCGGGATGCAGGCCACCCGAATGAGGAAGCGACTGATGCGTTTGTGATTCATTCACGGATGCCGAGGGTCGGCTACTTATCATAGCGTTGCGCACCTCGCCATTCAGGGCATTGCTGCTGCTGTCGCAGAGGAAATAGGTGACCATGTCACCCTTGCCCTTCACTTTAATGGTGCCTCGACAGCGGAACTCAAAGTGCGACCCAACCAAACTGTCCACCACCTCCTGGGTGACCTGTGAGTAGCCGGGCACCCCAGTTGAGTCCATGCGACTGGCCACATTTACCGTATTACCCCAGATGTCATACTGCGGCTTCCGAGCACCGATCACTCCCGCCACAACGGGTCCAATATTGATGCCTAAATAAAGGAGAAACGATCTGATTATAAAGGAATCGAGAGTGTGCAGTTGCAGGGAGTTTACTCACCGACGCGCAGCATGAAATTGTTGTAGGAGTGACTGTTGATCTCCTGCAAAGAGAGCCGCATCGCCTTGACGTACTCGACCAGGGCGGTCATGTGGCGACGTACCGAGTTGGGATCGGTGGGTTGAATCATGTATTCAGGTATGAGGCCAACCACCGCCATATATGTACTGCCAACTGTCTTGATCTTATCGATGCCCCGAAAGCGATCATCTTTGAGTAGCTCATCAAAATCAGCAATGATCTCGTTGAGCAGTCGAAGGCACTCCAACCCCTGATCGGACCCATCCATTTCCGTATAGAACTCATTAAAATTGGGCACACTAGCAAATATGACGCCCACCTTGGCATAGCTCTGATGATACAGCTCCTAAATAAAAGGCAAGCCACATGATTAGTGGGTCAATGAAAGCGTGAGTGATGAAGCGAATGCGGTGTGCCACTTACCATGTTGTTGCGAAATTGCGCATCGAGGAAATGTGCAGCCACATGAGCGGGCAGCAAATTGTGCAAAATGCGCTTATTTGAAGCTTGCAGCACATCCATTTCCTTCTTTTCCTGCGACGCCTGCAGCTGCCAGAGAAAATCCAGACGAGCGGTGCCCTCAACTAAACGGCCGTGCACCAATATCGCAATCATAAAGATAACAATGTGCGCCAATGAGATCAAATGAAGCGGAATCGATGCGCTAAAATGTGAAGGAATTGCATAGATATATTTAAAGTGATGTTGATATGTGGGTCACGAATGACCCTTGACCACCTACTTAACGCGAGTGTCGTAGCACTCAAAGATGTTCTGATGGGACAGCTCAATGAACAGGCCATAGATGGTGCCCATACCCAGCACCAGCAGAGACTTGAATATAATTGGCAATCTGCGTTGGACACGGATACAGGATACAGTAAACATTCATTTCAATTTAAAACTTAAATGTTCGCACTCACCTGAGAAACACGGAAACGGAGAGGAAGGCGAATGCTGCCGACAAGGAGACGTATTGAGGCAGCGAGCACTTGCGATGGTCATCCTTCCGTTTCTCGGAGTCTTGACCCTGATAACCCGAGGCCGTTGTGTTGTCCGAACATGGATGATCCGTGACACAGGTAAACTGATGGTGGACAAACGAAAATATTATCAAGGGATGTATTTTGCGAATAGAAAGTGGGATGCTATTCGATTCACTCACCACATTCACCTGACCCACTGAATAGATGAGGATTATTGTGAAAATGGTTATGGCCATTCGGAGCGAGAAGCTCTCCGAAATGTCCCAGATGATCCACTTGAGGCGCACGGCCAGCAACAACATCAGTATGGCACTAACCCAAATGAAAGCCGTAAGGAAGAGCAACAGCAGAATAAGGGTCCGCGGCAGGGCTGTCGCCTGGAGTGCAGCGCCCAGTATTAATAGAAGCAGAGAACAGCCCATGGCTGTCGTGAAGCCCAAATCAAAATCCTTGTGGTATTCACGCTCCTTGTCGCTCTGACGAAAACGCAACGTTAACCGATCCACATGCTCCGACTTGTCACAGTCCACGGAGCGTGCATTGATCGCCTGGGAGAGGAACCGATTCACCCGATTTGTTGGCTGATGATGGGCGGCCACCGAATGCCGTTTGCGGAACGGCCGCTTAAACTTGTCTGCGACCTTAGATTGTGACTGTACGGGATGCAGGGAAGAAGGAAAAAAAAACAAAAATGGGTGTAGTTAGTGCTTATTATTGTTCCCGCTTGTGGCTTGTGGCAGTGGCGCTTGCTGGCTATATCGAAGAGAGTACTAAATACTAAACTAAAGTATGTAGTACACTAAACGGATCACTAGTGCATGCAGTTGATAGCATAGCTAAGTATAGCAGCATGCAAAGATTGTGGATGTGTGTGCGTTTGGACGAAACTGATTAATGGGCTGTTAAATCATTATTATTATTATTATATGTAATGTATGTTATGTACATTCAATGTTTGAAAATGATTTCATGTATTTCGTGTTTTTGCACTGATTTATCGATTTTCGTATGGATGCTTTGGAAAGTAAGGTGTAAATAGATCCACCAACAGTTGATATTGCAATAATTTAAGAATTTAATTAAAATAATTTATTATTACAATTATGTGCCGAAAACAAAATAAAATAATATCGTTTTTCATTTTTCAACTTGTTTCTTATGCAACCTGTCTTATATTTTAATTAATTTCCTAATTATTCATTGCGCAAAGACAAAGACAAAATAAGTAGATCAACTGTAATTTTTCCGCTCACACATTAATGACAACGGAGCCTCATTATGGAATCGCGAATTGTGAAGAATGTGAATGTTAAGCAGCTGGACTAAACTTGACGAAATGAGGGCATTACGATTGGACGACATGCGGTAAATGGAATGGTAAGTAAGCTAGTCGCAAGTTTTAATGTAACTTAATGAAACATTAACATTAATGGAACTTAACGAAGCAGTGTTATTAAATACCCACCCGTAACGGAAAAGTATAACAGTTATTAGTCAAAATAAAACTTAACGAAAGTGAACGAACTAAATATGTAATAATGAGTTGGGCAAACAACACGTAACGAATGAACGTGAAAGAACGTCTACAAAATGCATTACAATATAGAACACAACAACAAACAACGATAAATACATAAGGAACACAAGACTGAACGACGACTGAAGAACGACTGAACGAATGTGAACGAAAATTAAACATTTGGTTTTGTTGCTGCTCTGCTCACTTTATTATTCTTGTGATTGTGCCTATGTATGCGACTAACCGTACTCGCTGTTGAATTGGGACTTGTGCCTACGGTCACTTGAACACTGCTCACCCCACCGCCGCCGCCGCTGCCGACGACGCTGCCATAGCCCATGCCGTGCGGTGGTGGGGTAGCATGCAAGATTTTTTGTAGACGTATTACCTAGATCAGAGAAGTATACACAGTATATGTATATGTATATATATATATTGTTTACTTTTTTGCTTAAATCGATAAAAGTTAAAACATTGTAGTATAGTCACAAATACGTGGTGTCAAATAACGTTAACGATAGTTAAGTATGGTTAGGATAGATAAAGTAACAAGTTTAGAGATAGATAAAAATATCAAGGTTGATTTAGAGAAAACTGGATAAATAGTTCATAGACAGGACAACATATGGAACGCATAAAGATGAAATAATAAGCACAAGTCGAGCGACAAGTAACTTAACGAAAAACTGGAATTGAAATTGTTACTGAAGCTGTAACGGAAACTGAAACTTGTAGTATGGCAGATAGCAGTAAATAGTGAACAGTTTAAAGTGTAAGTATAGCGTTAAAGTGTAATTTGAGTAAACTATACATCATCACAGCATTTGAAATATTTAGCAATGTGTAGTGAATTTTCAATATTTCTAATGATTCAATTTTGAAAAAAATTGAAAGTACATTTATACCAAAATATTATGTCAGCCGCATAAGTGTTGGGTACCTACACCTTTTCAGTAAAGTTAAAGTTAAATATATATAGTATTTTGAGTAGCCCAATGTGAAATTGTGTCAGCGTTGTGTGTTTCTTGTTCTTCTTCAATGATGATAAAATCAAAGCTCGAATCTCGTGAACATTGTTGTTGTTGTTTTTGTTGGTGTTACCGATGAGTCCAGCAAATACATCATTGGTCTTCTACTCCTTACACTAAGTACGCACAACATCGACACAAACGCAATTAACGAAAGGCATCCTTTACAGTTTTTACCAGTACTTATGCATATTATATGTTAGTAGATACAACAGTACGGATTACAAGCTACGAAATAAAAATATGTTGATGACCGAGCCAACTGTTCTACGCAAATTACGATCCAATTTTTTAATTTATACACTATGCAATTTATTGCGTCTACAAATCGAAAAAAAAAGACAACCCACAAAATAGACAACAACAAAAAATAAACAGGGGAACCAAGTTTGGAGATGGGATTTGGAACGTTTCATACTATACTTATAAGAACGGTGAACTTACCGCATCCTGAAAGTAAACGAAAAGAAAGAAATCAACGAAAGAAATCATAAGGAATTGTCGCATTTTTTACACAGCAAGCCATCGACAGATCAGATTGAGTTCGAGAGTGTATCCATAAGATACACACGGTTCGAGAAACGGTACAAGTCGAAAAACAAAACACACATCTAGCGTGAAATGATAACGTAACAGACCCACAACCAAACCCCTCAAAAAAAAGGAAAAAAAAAAAAAAAAACCCGGGCATGCATAGAACTGAGCTACGACTACCGAGCTACAACGAGTCTTTGAACTGTGAAGAGTGGAACATATGGTCTATGAACTCTTCTGGATCATGGACAAAAGTATATTAACAAAGGGGCACTGGACACTTACCTTGCGTGATCCTTTCTCCGACACCTGAACGCTGGCCGCGGCCGCATCCGTGCTGCTGCCACGTGCCGGACCGCCGCCCAGAGCAGCAGCAGCCGAGGGAAACGAACCGGTGGCAATATTGGAGAAGGGCACCGGCTCCGAGAACTTAATTGTGTGCAGCAGTTGCATGACCACATTGGACACGTTTCTAAATGACAACTTGCGTCGACTACCGATCGCCGAGCGTACACCAAGCGTGTTTAGCATTAGGGGCTGCAATACACATGCACAGAAATAGAGAAAGAGATGCATATGAGTGAAAGGTCGCAAGCAGCAGCTAATGAAATTACAAATCTTGGAGCTTACCTTGCGCCGATGCGGCGGGGGCACAATGAAGAACGTGTCGACGCCATGATCCCGCAGATACGAGGATCGCTCATCGCCATGGCCCACCTCCACCTCATACTCGCCCGACAGCGAGTCGAGTGTGGCTCGCGTCACGTGCACCCGCCCCGGCTCCCCACCCGACTCCATGTGGTTGGCCAGCGTCACATCATTGGACCACACATCAAACTGCCACTTGCGCAGCCCCAAAACGCCGCAGAGAACGCGGCCAGTGTGAATGCCCACGCGCATATTCAAAATGACATCTGTCGCCTCCACAACGGTACTGCGAACGGGATCAAGAAAATGGGTTAAGTAAGTCGGTTCTCGATATGCCGAGATCAATGCGTTGGAAGAAACAGTTCCCTTCTGGGATTGCCTCAAAATATATACATATGTATGTCTACCCATATGTGGTATTTCGCAATAATAATAATATCTTCTGCCAGGCTATAACAACAACTTGTACTTAATGTTGATGTTGGCATCCTTGGACATAAATAGTATTGCATGAAGATCGATCCCATAATAGCTAATTATAACATATGCACGGGAAGGGCTACTCACGCAATGGCATCGATCATATCGAGTCCCATTTCCACGGCGCATTTGGCATGATCCTTGCGCGGCTCCGGCAAGCCAGAGACACAGTAATAGCAGTCACCCAATATCTTAATGCGCAAGCAGTGGTTGTCCTGTACAAATAAATGAGCCACAAGTTAATTCCGTGAAATGTTGGTAGCAGTTAATCGCAGTTGCCACTCACATGCGCCAGCTGATCAAAGCGGCCGAAGAGCTCGTTGAGTAGACGCACCAGTTCCTGGGCACTGCATTGGGAGGAGAGTACGGTGAAGCCGACAATGTCTGCAAAGAGGATGCTAACGTTCTCGTGCTTTTGTATGTAGATCCGATGGAATTGACCGGCCACTGGCGACAGAATATCGTTCTTCATTTGCATGGCCACGTGCTGCGGTAGCACGGAGAGCAGCAATCGCTCCAGCTTCTCGTTCTCATCCTGGATCTCCAGGCGTGCAGCGATGCAGTTGCGTGTGTCGAGAAACGCACGCCGCTGGGCACGTTCCATCATGATGTTAACGACCAGGCCGGCGACATTCACCCCAATGAAGATAACAATGTTCGCAATGAGCTGATTGTATTCCAGATCTTGCAGTACACCCGTAAAGATCTTATAGACCGTAATGCTGATGTGCACCGAGGGGAGTGTAATGCCAAAGGCAACCGCCTCCCAGATCTGCAACGGCATCATTGCGTACGCCAAAAATACCACAAACACAATCTGCCAGACGCCCTCAGCCATCACATCCTTGGTGTCCACGCGAAAAATGCTGACCAGCGTCGGCATCGACACAATGCAAATGCTGGCCGTGAACAACAAAATGCCATAGCACAGCGTTGGCAAATGGTGATCCTTGATGATCGAGCACTGCAGCAGCGCCAGCACAATGGCAAACAGCACACACCCAATCGAGTTGAAGATGTTCTATGATCGAAAATATATTGCAAGTTGTAGAATTAACATATGCTCTATTTTAACATGACTTATGCATTAGTGTGGCAAACTAGTTCCTCAAACTTTGTATTTATCTGACTTTTTATACATAGGTCTGAGCTCGCCCGATCGGTCCACTATGTCATCTTGCAGCCATAGGAACAATCAGTCAAAAGATGCGCTTCAGATTACCCTTGTAGACCGGACTCGATCTGCTGACATTTACATTTTTGTACATTAGATAAACAAATTTGAAAATCAAGAGCAAACAAGCAATTGGTGCTTATCTCAAGAATCAAACATATTTCTTGGCTTAGAAGCTCCACATTCTGGCAATGCGATGTAGCTAGAACTATCGCTCTTTGTGAACCTATAGCACTTCCTTCATCCCCGATTCTGGCACAAATTCAAGAATTTTTGTTGGCTTGAGGACTTCTATGTGTAACAAGCTAGTATATTGCATCTCCTTCTGACGACGGTGACACAGTACGTTATGCAAATCATAGCGCAAAATCGATGTCGTAAAATCAGCAGATTCCGTTAATGATTATACCTAGTTTAGATAAGTGACTTCTTAGCCCACATTGCGCTGTCAAGAAACCGGTGAGTAAGTCTAAGACAGTTTCTCCCATGGATATTACATGTGAAAATTATAGCTACATAAAATGCATTTAGACTGTCTCATACTCTAAACGACTAGTTACCGCGAAAAAGAAAAATAAATAAAAATCAGTTCGCACTCACATGGAAGGTGGGCGCATTGTTAAAGGCCAGGGACAACGCAGCCATTACACCACAAAGGACGACGACGAGAGCGACGACGCCCAGCACGGAGAAGCGCTGTAGCTTGAGCGTGTAACGCTGATAGAGGCATTCCAGCTCATCGTTCTCGAAGCGCAACGTGTTGAGCGGACGGTCGCGCGTCGCCCTGACGGCATGATCCATGCGGCTGCCGTCGCCGCCGCCGCCAAGCGGCTGCTTGCCAAAAGTCTGCCAAGTTCAAGAGCTGCAATTGAAAAGAATGAAGGAAAACCAGAAATAGTGAAAATTGGTTAGTTCAAATGTGTGTGTTTAGTTTAGGACGACCTTGAAAGACTGTTACATGTCCATTATTCAAAATGTTTTGGCACGCAATCACTGGGTAGCAAAATCGTGCCGAATGCCCTCTGCACCCTGCCCCCTGCCACCAGCCACCAGCCACCTGCCCGCCCGCCTGCTGCCACACCACTTAAAATAACATTTTCATTCTACGACCCGCTGACCCCCGTCCACCCACCGACCCATGCGTTGCCCCTGTTCAAAAAATAACCGCTAAAAATAAGCAGCTCGCTCAGCGACTGGTGGCTGGCGTGAAATCAATCAATGTTCATGTCCGTTCGGTCAGTTTTCCGTGTCTTGCCGTGCACATTTACGGCCATGCCCACGCACAACAAAGTCCAACAGTGCTCCCCGCTCCCACATAGTGAGTCCCTCCCTCCATAGCTCGAACCGCTTTGGCGACAGTCAGCCAGTGAAGATTAATGGCGATCTGTATGCGGCAATCCGTTAAATTCATTAAAAATGATGCACAAATTCATTTTGCGAATATTCAGAAGTACTCGCAAAATCACACGAGTTGACGCAACCAGCATGGAATACGCAGCAAATCTGTAAAAATGTCCCAGGCATGATAAGGTATGGAATATGCGCGACTAATAGATACCCCACCATCTATATGGTCCATAGCCCACATTCGTGTACATAGCAGACTCGTAGGTGCAACAACCAATAAAATAAATAAATCAATTATTACAATATGCCGCAATCAAAATCTCAAGTGTAATATAAATAAACTTAAGTATCAATTTGTCAATCAGAGTTCGTGCTTTTTTACTCTGCAAGCGAAGTTATCATAGTATATTGGCTTTGTACAATGTCCGTCATGCTTTCTGTCCGTCAGTTTGAGCACAGAGTTTTTCAACACCCTTAGAGATAGAGACTTGAAACTTAAAACTTGAACTGAGCTGTGCCCGCGTCAGACAACGTCTACAAATTGGAGTGCTACGTCCACTAAGAGGCTGGGAAATCGATCAAATCGATAATTGCAAGTCGATATGGCCACATATCTCACACAATTTCAAGGCTACAGTCACCAAATTTGGTTGGTAGGTTGTGCTTCAAAGATTGAAATACGCAGCGCCCACCTTCGCTGCCTTTAAGAATCGTTAAAAAAAAGACGATAAAAGCCCATATCTCCCGCAATTTAAGAGCCATATTTAGCAAACTTGAATGGTAGATTACGACAACCCACTCCCGCCCAAAAAATTCCCTAAAGCCTAAACCTCCTGCTCTTTAAGAGCTTCAGTAACTAAACTTGGAAGAAAGATTACTAGAACCTGCTCTTGGTGGATCTTGGCTACACCACAGATGATATTATTTATAGTATTAGAGTATTTCGCAGTCGGTTACTGCCCAACTGCAATGTCCTGTCTTGTTTCTGTTTGGGTTTTAGCCAGGTAAATAATATATATGGCTAAAATTTCAAAATGCACAGCATTTTTGTTTAAATATATTAATTCACATGCATAAAAATATTAATATATTATTTTCCAATAAATAAATAATATATATCAATAAAATCGATGCTTAAAATTTTGGTTTGTCTGGGGTTAAGAAACCTGTAAAAGAGTATAAAAAGGTGACCATTAATCGATTTCCCATCAATGTATTAATGGCATAAAATGCCAGCAATTAAAAAATTTGCACTTTGAACAAAATCTGCACGGCAAAAAAAAAAAAAAAAACACCAAAACAAGTTCATTGATGATAGCCATTAATTAAACTCAACTGCAAATTTATGTGGGTCACATAAATATGCAGGTAATTGTTGAAAAAAAAACAAAAAACTAGTATATAAAAACCAAACACACGAGAATCATTTCACGTAAATATATAAGCAACAGTGTGAAATATTTACACTTGCATAACTCAGAAATGTTTTTGAAACAAATTGGGCACTTGGTGTGCCACAAATAGAATTTTTGGACAAGCCCACACGCACATACATTGGCAAGCAATTCGAATTGGTAAACAGTTGGGGATTGGGGAGGGTTGATGATATACTAAGTGTGTGCACAAATTAAAAATATCCACGTCTTGTAATTATAAATCTTTATGTTGTAAATTGCAAAATGCGCACAGAAAAATATTAAAGCTGAAAAAAAACAACAAAAAAAATATAAAAGAATCCGTCAAAAAACCGTCAGACAAAACGGACTGGAAAAGAAGCTGACAAACTGACTGGTAAGCTGGAAGTAGTAGCCGTAAATTATATCACTACGTACATACGTATTTTTGACAGAGGTCGCAAAATATCTGTTGACGGATTGTTTGCGATTAATTTTGACGCCAGCTCCGCACAACTGTGCAAACATCAGTTCAACTATGGCGATAAGCATGCGAGCTGCCTCAAGTACTTTACTTGGGGGTACGCTTGCGAACTCACTGTAAATGTTGAACATACTTCAAGTGCTTGTTGAATCGAATTGAACACATAACACAAATATTGAGTCAAATGGCTTAATTAGTTCGGAGGCAAGAAGCGAGCCCAAAAACAAAACGAGAATCAACAAACCAAACAAAAAGCGCACTGACAATTAGAAGAGAAACCGAAAACAAGAAATGCCGTTTATCTTAGGCATGCCGAAGATTATATACCCTTATGGAACAGAGTCATTTCATTTCATATATAAAAGCACGCATAACTAGTGATTTTGCTTAGGGTAACCTTTTGAACGAAAGATCGATCGTTCCTATGACAGCTATATGATATACTGATACAATCCGCTCGACTCTGACATCAAAACTAAGTATACACATATATGCCGGGCTTCATCAAGATATATATGTATGTATATATACCATATGGAGGGTCTTCCCTTCAAACTCCACGATAAAATAAGATTACTCTCAACAAGAGCATAACAAAGCTTGACGCAAATCGAAAAGCAAAGAGGCAAAGAAAGTGAAACAGAGGCAAAGACGATGCGAGAAGCAAGTTAACAATCAGTTCAGACGAAATAACAGCAAAAGCAGACAGTTGGTAACCTGAAAGTGAAGCAAGCAAATCGAAAAGCGTTTAACAACTTGCTCTTCTATCATACATAATTTACTTCCGACTTTAATTTGTATCTCCAATTTATTCTCCTGACTTCAACTTCATTAACTATTAGTTCTGTTTATTTAGAGTCTCTCCCTGCACATGCACTATTTACAGCCTAACCTCACCTAACTATTGAAGATTGGCTTTAAACTTTCACATTATGAAAAATGTTCCAAATCAGGCAAACATCAAAATGCAGCTAGGGTGGGGTAGCATTTGACCAGAGCGAATATTGAAGACACGCGCAATTTGGTTGCTCAACGGATTTTTGGCAGCAGCTCTAAGAGTCGCCCACACAACACCACCAACAATAAAACCAATTTAAGAATTCTTAAGAGGTTGGGGAAGGGGGGGAGGGGGAACCGAACGTCAGAAGAACACAATTTTTTTGTTGTAATTTTCTATGTTTCTGCTTGACGAGTGCATGGGACCATGTTCCGTGGGACGCCTAATGAATTTCTTTGCCAAAACCAAATTAGACGGCGGGTCGAAGAGTGGCCCGTTCGGCAGGCAGGTACTCAGTTAAAGGCCGCGCCCCCAAATAGTGGGCAGCAGGGGGAAACCCTTTGCCAATCGATGGCAAACTAAATTGCAAATGCTGCATCCACGTCGATTGGCAAGTGACTGCTGTCGGCCTTCGGGCTTCAATTCCAATGTCAATGACTACTGATTGCTCATTTTTCTGATTTCGTGTTGGGCTCGAGAACGAATATTTTGCGTTGGCCCAACTTTAATTGCATCAATTGGCAGCAATTAATATTCGCGGCACTTTGCTGATCCGCATTAATCAACATCAGATGCATCATCATCATCAGTAGGTCGCAAATAGGAAAGTATAATCAATCAAATGAATATTTGCAAATTTTTGAATTGTGTATTCTGTATGCGCTTTCATCGACTGATCGGGCAGGCATCTATCTCTCACAACAAATTGAACGCTAACCAAACAACTGTCAAAAATGGCAAGAGCCAGAACAACAAAACACAACAACAAGAAAATGACGCAAATGGCGGAAACATTGAGATACATTAGGAAATAAAGGAAACCAGAAAGTGCCACTACTACATATGCAGCCCCCCAACAACAACCATAGTAAATAGATTTTATAGCATTTGGTGTGGCATGAAAGCAAACTGAACTCAACTGAATTGGATTATTATCGATAATATCTGACCAATTGCCCAAATCAATTCAATGAAATTAATTTGAATCGTTGTCATGAATACGTAAGAACATTTTGCATTAACACGAAACCCATTTCAAATCTATCTAGGAAAGTAGAAAACTATGTGCTGCTGTTGCAAGTAATGCAATAATGAACAAACTTCATTAAAGAACACTTAAGAACTTTTAGTTGCACAAACAAAAAAGAAGCTCTGAATTGATTACTTAAGAAAGTATATTAAAAGCCTATTAGAATGGCCTAGAAATGAACAAAAATCTTTTATCTCATTTTGTATCATTTGAATAATTAACGGATATCATATCGTGAACAATACTATATTTATATAATTGAAAAGAAATATAACGCCTAGATAAGCAGGGATGAAGTTACAAGTATACCTCCAGCCGTAGGAGCCAGTAGCCAGTCTATTGCTGTCTGTATCCGTACGCAATTGAAATGATGTTCGATGCCCTTTCCGTAGCTTCGCTTACAGCCTCACACAGCAGCACACATAAATTGGGGAACGCACTCATACGCCATGTGGTCCCATTAATATTTATAATGAAAGCAGCCAGCGAGAGTATTTGTGCTGCCAAACAAAATTGACTCCGACAAAAGTTTCCGATTGCAATTTACTGATGGATAGCACACACGAGGTGAACGCCCACCCCACGCCGACGGTCACCCACACACAAATAGACGCACAAGCATACGCTGCCTCATACCATGTTGTCCGCTTGCAACAAAACTAATTAATTACACATACATTTTAAGATGTAAGTGAATTAAATGACACACGAGCAAAGCTCGAGGATCGCTTTTGACATCTGACGCTGAGACTATGACCTTTGCTCGCTTGTTTTATTATTTTCTTTTTTTTTTAGCTTTTTCTGTGAGAAAGCCAAATCAATTAGCGGACCAATATGATGCAGGCCAGGCTCAAAGGCAGCACAAAATAATTAAATTATTGGCCAATTTTGTATGGCTTTTATTTAGGGTGCCTCCTAGGTCCAATCACTTTAGGCCTTGCCCTGCCCAAAAATATATTCCAATCCACAAGCCAGTTTAATGTCGCATGGAACTCTTATATGTGCAGCGTGTCCAACAAAGGCGACCCACATCCAATAGGAGCTGAAGCTACGCATGGATTGTCCAGATGCTTGTCCCATGGGCACTTTTAATAGCATGTGTTGAATTTCAGTTTCATTGCAAACAGACTAAAATTCAGATATGCAAATATGCATGTGTATATCTGTGTATACATTTATATTTATTCAAGTAATAATGTTTGTGAGCGTTTGTCGCTCGATTGGTTTCTTCAGCTGCTGTTGCTGCTGCTGTACTGTGCTGTGCTGTTGCTGTTGCTGTTGCTGTTGCTCTTGCCGGTGTTGTTGTTGTTGTCTTTATCTGGTGCTGGTGCTGTTGCTGGTGCTGGTTTTTGTTCTTGTTCTTTTCGTGATGTCAGCATCTGCTTGGCTGGGGTTATTTATGGCTACACTATGAGTATATGGCCCGTACCATTGCTTTGCCACACAAGATGTTTAGTTAAGCGTCCTAATTGTCAGTGAGTCATTGTCCAAAGCAAAGACATACGAGAGCATTATGTGAGCTTATGCCAAGATTTTAGTTGATGTGCTATGGTTTCTACGGATTTGCAAACAAATTCATCTCTACAATTCTCCCTAATTTATAAACCCTTCCTTCTACATTCATTTAGAGTAACTATATTGCAAAAGTTTGTTGTTGGTAAATATTCGTTTAATATTTGCTATAAAAATATTACTTTAGGGATAAAAACTGCCAATTTGGCATTTGATTAGACAAATCGGTTCTTTTTTAACCGGAAAAATAAGCAAAAAGTCTCAGTCGGGAAATCTTTTCTTATATCAACAATTTCAGCGATCCCAATTAGGCATACTGCAGAAAAATTAGGCCAGATTTGTTTTCATAATGGATTAACAACAAATTTATGATACGCCCAGCTCTTAGTCCAAAAAAACAAACAAGTGAGAACGTGAGAACAACCACGCCCACACTCGCTGCCCCCCAGAAACCTAGAAATCTGAAATGAGCATATCTTCCACAAACTTAAAAGGTATGTTACTTTGAAAAAAACAAAATGTATGGCCAAACCGATACACATTTTAGTGTAAATCGATACTTGATATAAGATAGATGACTAAGATCGTTTTCAAAAATTGGTTGGACGGTATTTCTTGGCTACACCCACTCTGTTATTTGCTGGTATTACTTATGTCTGACTGTTCATATTATTTTTAATGTTCTTATTGACAATTTGAACGAGCTGTGCACCACAAAACTTGCCGATAATAAAATGAAATTCATTCGCACAAAGTGCTTAGATAATATTAAAATCGATTAAGGCATTTCATCGATGATCTGCGGCAGAAGAATGATTTATAAGGATGACGAGCTGTATATTTCTGATAAAAAGAAAAAACCAAAACCTTATCTTAAAACTTAACATGTTTTCTATGTTATTATTATTTTTTCTAGCTTGCTTGACTTTTTTTGACTGTGCGATTTTTGTAATCGATAACTGGCAACACTGGGTTACAGGGTAAAATAGCAATCAGTGATTATTATTTTAGCAATAGTACGATGTACTAAGTAAATAACTTGTAGAGATAGTAAGTATATTAAGTACATGTCTATTTTTTGAATGGTTCGCTTATCAGTGAAGACTTGTCAACGTTCGCTTCGCTTTGTAGAAGTTCAATGTGGGGTTGAGGGACGCCGTATCTGAATCAGAGCTGCATATTTACCGATGGATCAGCGCATTTATTTGCACGGCCTCTTGGCAGACAATGCAGTGCAATGCACCGGCGGCAGCTGAAACAGCCGCAAACAGACTGCAGATAAAAGAGAATGGACAGCACCTGGCATTCAAATACCGCCCCCATCAGCACACAAGGCCTGATATATATGTATATATACATACATATACATATAACTAGCTGGATAGCTGCTGGCCGATAGGGCGGAGCTATTCGATCTTCAGTTATGCAGCGCTTAAGCGCAACAAAAGCCAACTCAATTGGCAACAGCAACGATAAGCAAATGCGAATTATGCATTTGGATACGAGTATTATGGATGTACATACATATATGTATATACATACATACACATATTGTGGATGTGGAATTAGAATTGGATGTGGAATTGGAATTGGAATTGATAACGCTATAGTTGAGTGCCATTCGGCTGCTTATGGCATTTTTTGCGCCTAATTAAACGCACACATAAAATGCAAACGCAACGCAGTGGGCATAAGTAAAGCTGTCTGGCTGTGGAAGAGGCGGATAAGTGGGGGAGGGCAAACGGTGCTCACGATGCGGTACGTGGCTTTTGCCAAGGAGACGTGGCGAGGGAGGGGCAACCGATTGGCATTTACAAGGGCATGCAAAATTCCTCAAAAGGCCGTTTCGCAGCGCTACACGAATCAATAAAAGTTTATTTTTAACATATTTTTCGTTTGAAAATTATGTTGGGATAGCTGCGAGTTGCTGGACGTGAAACGTTTATAATAGCTGGATACATTTGGCGTTAATCACGTGTGAATGCATCCCTTTCGCTTTTCACTTAACTCCCATTCCACCCCTCCGACCATCCCATTCCCAAAATGAACCGCTTGGGCTTGTTGTTGGGCAGGCGAGGCGTGTAAAAATAAAATGTATGAATAGTTAAACAACATGAATTGCTCAGCTGCACAATATATACAGACGTTAGATGGGTGTGTGTGTGTGTGTGTGTGCTTGTGTGTGTTGGGTGGGTGCGTGCTGCATCTCAGAGCTTCGCTTCGAACAGTTATCTCGTTCAAGAATTTATAGGCATGATGTTGCTCTGTCAAATCGATTTTCAATCGCATGACGCAAATCCAAACAAAATATATATGCATATGCACATATTTTTCTCAAAAAAAAATAATAATAATATATATATATATATATATATACATATGTATACACAAATAGTATTAGAAAATGCATAGCTGAAGCGTAACATTCGTTACCCTCAATTTACTTGTGTGGCAAAATATAATTTTATGAATTTTTTCAAGGGCTTCACACAAATGACGAAATGTATTACAAAATAACAAAATGATTTTGAATTTTGCAAATCTTTTTCATTCTTGGTTATTTTTTCCATTTTCAATTTTTTCATTCTTTTTTTTACTTTTTGGCAAGACTACAAGCGTGTGGACTGCACAAGCACACGATTCTGCCCGCTGAAATGTTTCTAATTAGACAAGAGATTGACAGCCAACATTCAGAATGACGATCCGCCGGACTCAAGCCTTACCTCATGGCAGGAATATATAGCCAGATGAAGATCCGGAGGAGGGGAATGGCAAGCATAAAGTGCTTGATGCGAGATGAGTCGGTAAATTGTTCAATGGTTGACTGCCAGAAAGACTGATCTGGTCATGTCAACTGTCTAGTCAATGCTCAAGAGCAGCCCACTCTCCCACCCTCCACTCTGCTCGTCTAGAAGTCGAAAAGTGAAAGCGTCAAAACTGCAGAATGATCTGACAAAGGCCACCTCAGCATTATTTAAACTGTTTCCAAATGAAAATAAATCAACTTTGTTCTTTTCCAAATCCAAATTTGCTTGCAAGCAGCTGTTGATCGACGAATTTCCAATTTTTGGCAATCTTAAAACTGTTTATAGTTTAGTATTAATTCAAAACGCATATTTTTATACTTTCTTCAATATTTTCAACATTTAAGATTGTATTGCTGGAAACAGCTTGAATGAAAGTCAATTGGTATTCAAGGGATTAAAAGCATACCATTTCTTATCGCTATAAGTTTGTATAATTATTATATAATCTATGCAACTAGAATGAGACTAGCTGAAGTGTGGGTCAATTGTGGTTCAGTGAATACATATTTAGCTTGATAGCCATTTATGCTGATCAGTCATTAAGCCTTCAAGCTATCTATCTTAGGGGGTGTTGTGCACAACAAGTTACAACGAATAAATGCTTAAATGGCACGCGATTTTCGATGCACTTGGCGAGCCCAATTACACTCAGAAAGAAAATCAACCTTAATTTTAGAAAATAATCATACTTTTAACTCACCTTAATATTCAGAAAATATGTTTCTAAAATGGTAGGTTAAGTCTTTCCAAAAACCATCGTTTTTTCGTTTAACAGTTCCAAGATAGATTATTCTAAAATGTAGAAGAAAAAAAATTATAATATTGTAAGAAAAAAATTTTTATAATCTTCATAAATTTGTTCCCATATTAATAAATTATATCCAAAAACAAGAACATTTTCTAAGGGTCAGGGCGATTTCCAAGTGTACTCGACGACAATATCTATAATTTTGTGGCAGTTCGCAGTTTGTATAAAGGAGTGCAAGGGGCGAACTTAACGATTGGGTAAGAGGCTGCCTCACATGACAATGCGAAATGTGTATGTGCTACTTGGGCTACTTGTGCTAAACATTACTTGAACTGCCCTCAATGAGTGGACGGTGTCGATTACGAGACGAATATGAGTAGCTGGCTCGTCACTTGCTTGCATTGTTGGCTGTGCTCGATGATATCGTAACGAAATGAGACGAGACGAGTAAAATGGCATCACTTAGCGTGCATGGCTATTATCGGCTGTCCATATAGTATTTGCGATTAGCTGCAGTCCAAATGATTACATCATTGAGTTGACCACAACCTTGGCAGTTGCACTCGTCGCTCAGCTGGATTTGGAACTGGGACTGCGGTTGGAACTTGGTACTTGGAACTGTCCTCGATTGTCTAATGTGTCATGCAGAGCACGAAGCGAGCAAAGAGCAATTACTGGATGGTGATGTTGAATCGGCTGGCTTGGCCAATGACTAACCATTATGAATGCCAAATATTTGGACGTTCCGAGCGAAAAAGCGCGTAACAAGTGGCAAACAGGCCAAAAGACCAAAAAGCGACTCGACGGCTGACAACTGGCAAGCGATAAACGGCATTAAAGTCACGAGACGGCCCAAAACGCCCAAAAACAAAAGTCAACAAACACAAATGACTACAACAAAATTTAACCATATTAATAGCAGTGCGAATTCATAAGTGTGTGTTTGTGTGTATCTACGCATGTCATCAAAGCGACCGCGAAAAATTGCCCAGCAGGCAATGGCCAAGAGCGCTGATCACTGTAAACACTGCATCCGCACAGTGGGATTATGTTATAAATGTTATAAATATACATATGTGTACTTTACTGGTATAAAAGAATTCAATTTGTATATATATAAAAAATATTTGAATATATGGAATATATTACGATAAGTATGTAAACCATCAATAGTAGCTAAGACTGCGGATTTTGCTACACTATCAAAAATTGTTTAAAAACAAAGGCAAATAATCACCAATAATGAAAACTTTTTTCCAACATGAAAGGATTTGAAATTCCTTCAAAAAGCCCTTACCAAAATTCTGGTATATTTGTTTCCTTGCTCTTCAATGTTCAATTTGCGAAGCGTTTCAAGTGTAGAATTGATAACAAAATCCAAAAAAAAAAACTAAAATCGATATATTTCAAGAGCCACACAAATTGCACATTGTGGTTGCGCTTGTTCCCAGAAATTTCTGCTGCTGTTCGCATAAAAAACAAACGAGAAAAAATTCCAAATGAAAATTCGAATGCCACAAGCGAGCTCTCTCCAGCGGTTAACCGGAGAGAGGTGGGAGGGGAAAAAAATGTTTAGAGCTGTGCAAGGCCACACTCACAAATGTGGATGTGGTGAGGACAAAAGAAAAGGATTTGCAGTTGATGGCTTTGCTTTACATTACTCGCAGTCTGGTCCTTGAACTTGACAGCGCCAAGCAAATAGAATGACTCAAATTCAAATATGTCCTATGTACAATCATTTTTTAAGCATATATTTACATACACATATACATATGTATATACACATGTTCAGCTCCAGCACTCAGCAGACAACAAGGCTGACCAAAGCGGCCGACAACTGTCGTCCGCAGTGCGACTTCCGGTGACCAAAAGTACCACAAATACCGATAAAAAGCCACAACTTTGCAACGGGTTGTTGAACCAAATATGCCAAATGAATTGCATTCACTTCGTCATCCAGGGTACAGCGACCCACGCACAGGAAACGTCGGCAACTAGGGCCGGCAAAGTGACCGCGTTTCTTGTGTAACATTAAGGAAGATACCCAGAAGGTACCCCAGGTACCCGCAACATACATGAACTGAGTGCCAGTTGCGTTTCTGACTGGACAACAATAAGCCCCGCAATTGAGATAGTGTCAGTGATTTGGTTGCACAATAACAAGAGCAAAAAAAGTTTTCAATCAAGATATATATGTATAACTATATACGTAAATAGTTGACTCTCTGATTTTTTTTTTGTTATCCTTGGTACACAATCATGTTTTCAAATAATAATCGTCACTAGTATGATTAAATAGAGAAGTTTTTCAAAAGAAAGTGCGGCTATCCTAGGCAAGCCGAAGATACCATATCCTTTCAGACTGCAATATATATATATGTATATATATTTGCAAAAGATGCACATGGATATATTCAGTCGAATCGCATAATCAACTCATCAGGCTCATTAGTTGAGATGCCATTCTGCCCTCGAGCCAAGAACTCGACCTTCAAATGGCCTTCGACACTTCATTGGCCTGGTGTTTGCCGCGCCCCCGTAATCAATCTCAAGATATTTATCGTCCTATAAACACACTTATATGCATATATTTTGCCAATGATGTCAGGATGAATGAATCGATAAAAGGCTATCCATTTTGGATGGACGGGTAAGTGAATAAATGGCAGTAGTTTCGAAAAGGAATGTCAAAGAGTTTGGCAAATGTTTGCGCTGCCAGGCTGCATAAGCAGAAGCAGTGCTTGTTGGTTTGGGTATATGCATACATATATATTTTTTATATATACATATATATATGCATGTATTACATCAGCATATCAGCACCACTTAAGAGCTGATTACACTTCCCCCACACCCATCATTCTCGCCAGCTCGCCAGCTCGCCAGGTTCTCACCATTCGCAATTCCATAAGTGCCGCTGATTTTTATTACGTATGCGTCAAATTTGTTGTAGTTTACTTCTCTCTGCGTACGTTTATACAACCGATAATTGGTTGATAACAATAATCGTAAAATATTAATTATGACCAATTTGCTGATTGTATTGTTATAGTTACTTTTTTCAACAGGCGAAACGTGAACTAAATAAATTTGATTACTCTCAGAATTTATAATGCACAAATTGAGAGAAAAAACAAGACTTTTTCCTTGAAATTGTTAATTAAGAATTGATTGAAATGATGTAAGCCATAAGCTGAAGCTGGACAAATGTTACAGTTTTGTTGTTTCACAGCTTTTGAACCAGAGATATGTTATCTTTTTTTGAATTGTCAATCAAGAAAGCAAAAATAATGTTCGTTTTTTATAGCCATCGGCACAAGCACAACCACAACAGAAATGACAGGCAATGATAAATAGATTTACGCTCATAAATTAAGAACGCATTATGATGATTAGTTGGAGAGCTACTCATCGGTACTTGACACACCGATAAGGGGCCAGCAGAGCTACACCACCGGAAATAACTTTGCATGCAGTGGCGCATGCAAGGGTTTTGTTGTTTTGCCGGTGTATCCCGGGCTCTTACGGCAAGTGCTTTATGCATGTCTATATCTCCTTTCAGGGACGGTCATTTGGCGTCATGGCACTGCAGTGTTATTATTTTAGATACACAACTGCATACAGGCATATATACACACACACACACACACACACACACACAACAACAACAGGCAAATAGATGCGACCATTTTCACATTTACTGTGGCATACAATTTCCGTTGGTTCCTGTGGAGTTGACGGCCATTTTCGACAGCTGCATGGGCAGATGGGGGAATGGAACGTGTGTGGGGGGCTGTACGTGTGTGTGTGTGTGTGTCTGTGGGACATGCGAGAGGGTCATTTTGAACTTAGCCGGAAGTGTGTTTTGCTGACAATGAGTTCACTGACATGACACTATCGATCGCCACATAGATTGCCTTTGGCATTCAAGTATTCGTATTATATCCCCAATAGTTGCTAGCTTAATCTTAACTATGGGCTAAAGTATTTAACTGTTGAAAATATATATTGATTTTACATACAATTTTCACTAGAATTCAACCCTATCATTAAACTAAAATAAATGTGAAATTTGATTGCATTTTGAATAGTATACAAGATCAAGATCATCTGGATATATATTTGTATGTCAATAGTGTGACACTGTCAACAATCGGAATTACCTCATTAAGCCAACTTCTAATGCTAAGCCTGCACATGAACCTTTTGGGAATCCCATCCCAACCCATTCGCACAGCATGTGACAATTGCATTCATTGTCAGTGATTTTTTGATTTAGTTTTTTTTTTATTATAAGTAGCTGAAAAACTTTTGTTATTCTGTTATGTTGCCAACACAGGAGGAGGACGAGGCGTTGGGCAAATTTCGGTCTAATGAACAGCTATTGTCGTCTCATCGTAGCCGCGAAACGCATTAAAAAATAAAAATCAAATATTTCGTGCGAAGAGAACGAAACTCGTATTAATTAATCAATTTGTATGTGGCTTCAAGTGCGTCGCTCGACGTGCCGATGTTTGTTTTTGTTTGCTTATTATTTGCTTACTTAATATGTGAGTGGGTGGCCAGCGATTCTGGCCACAACCAAAAAACAAATACAACTTGCGAACTGTTGTTGGCCACTTAATTGTTATAATTGCCTTTACATAAACGGATTCAGCTAGCAAACTGTTGCCAAAATTGTGACGAACTGACGTAACTACTAACAGACCCTGTCAACTTACAGTACTTGACTAGAAGTTGCCCTGTACCATATATAAATACATAAAAACATGAAATTAATAATAAAAAAAATATATTAAGAGAAAAAAAATTAACACACAAATAAATAAACACAAAAAGAGTTTTATTTTGTGGTTTGAACTACTTTACACAGCGCAACGATAAATGATGTCTCGAACAGTTTTGTTCAAAAGTTTAGATGTGATCGAATCGAGTCTTCACGATTTCTGATCATTGAGTTGCAGATTAGACTCAATCGGGATATACTCCGATTCTATGGACATACTTTTCACTTCAATCAAAAACTGTTCTTTTTGTCTTCACTCAGTTGCGCAAATAATTCTAATTGGCTCATAAACATACATATTTGAATCGCCCAACCATATGCGTTAAGGAAGTTCTCAAAAACCTCTTCTGTCAGCGGATCAGTTAATTAATCATTCAAGTGCCAATTCCGGTGGAAGTGCTACTGCATTTCTCAAACAGCTAATCGTATCCAAATTAAACCGGTTACACACACTATAGATGCTTCGTTCAACTGATCCAGATTAGAATAAGTTATATGTTTGGTAATCGAAAACTAAGAATATACCTCTACAAATGAGATTAAGAAATGGGGTTCTATAAAAACATGGTATATGTGTATGTACTGGATCTACTTGTAAAATTAAAAAAAAATTAATATATTCCAATCGATATCTATTTGAGTTCGATTAGGAAATTGTTTTTTCATGTAAGAATTTAACTTTTAACATAATACCACACATAACTGTTTAGTTTGATTTGAGTACCTCGAAAAACTAATAAAAGTTGGCTTAGTAACATTAATTTGCAGAACTTTATTATCCACCCACTCGATTGAGAGTACTAAAACCACAGAGAGCAGCTCATACAGTGGCGAAAAGACTTGGGCAAACAGTTGTGTGTTGTGTGGACAGTAGCCCGTCAGCGAGCTACTTGTTGAAGTGCGCCAGGCAATATTGAACACTGGAGTGGCAGGCGGGGACAGAGTCCGCAACAAGCTTTCAATGTGGCAAGCGAACTCGTGCGGCCGTCAGACAGAAAACAAATTGCGTGTTAATTGTTTGTTCGAGATGCGGCTTCAATTTGACAGCACGCGGAGATACATAGCTTGAGAATCGTATGGGTTTGTGCTGCAGATGAAAAAGATGATGAAGAAGGGAAGGGTAACTATGAGATACAACAAGATGGTGGCAAGCTGGACACTTGCTGTTGCCGTTGCGATGTTTGCTAATTGTGGCAATAGCAAATACAATATCTCTCGCTATCCCTCTAGGCACATACGTACATACGTATAATATGCTCTTATGTGCATGTGTGTGTTTGTGTGAGTGTGTGTGTGTGTGTGTATGTGTGTGCCTGTCAAATGCCTCAAGTGGCTGTCAGTTAGTTGCAAGCTCTCCCTCTTCATCTCGTTCCCTCCATCCGCCCCGTTCACCACCCCACTGTCAGTTAGTGGCCTTTGATTGATTGGCTGCTTTGATTGATCGTTAACCAGGCGCGGCGGAGAGCGTTTTTCAATTTTGAGTCAGTTCCATACAGTCCATGATGATCATGATGATGTTAATCTCATTAGACACATTAGCACAAAATATGAAGTACACACTCGACGCAAATGCTGAAAAGGCAGCGAAAGGCTGCCAGATATTGTATGTAATTGAAATTTAGTTGTCAAAACAAACTCAAAAACACTTGAAAAATCTTCGCTTTTTTTTGTTTTACTTTTGACAGACACACGACAAATGGCATTTCGAGTTTGAAAACATGCACAGTAAAATTCCAAGCTATGAAAAAATACAGTATAATAAAGCTAAGCTGGTGCAAACATCACGTAACCATTACGTGAAACAATTTCGATTCTTGCAATATTTTTTGGTCGCATTCTAAACGATCTTCCATTCTTATAGCGTATCAACTTTGTTTGAATTTTTGTTGCTGGCTGTTATATTGAATTCTTCAAATGGTTTCAGACTATTCCATTCAGACAGAGCTGCAGTATCGAATATCGTCGATAAAGCCGATAACCGTCAATGAGCTCTGCTGTTGCGTTGTGAACTCGGAGCGTATTTCATAGTCGACTTTGTGGCACCCGCTTCACATTAATCGGATACAGCAGCAATAGCAAAAGTAACAACAACAGCAACAACAACTTAAGCGTTATTTTATCAACGGCGCGAACGTTACAAATTTGTTAAGCGTACGCTGCAGCGACGTCGCGCCGCTGCCAGCGCCAACGTTGACTGCGCACATTTGAAGCCGCCACTGCTTGTTAAGCTAAGATCAGCGATTTTCTATATCACTATTTATTTACACGTCATCATCGATTTGCTGGAGTTTGGAGCTTGGTCACTTGCTTGCTTGTATCTACACACGCTGCTGTTTGTTGCAGTTGCAGTTTGTGCCGTATGTCCGACCGTGCGTCCAACTGGCGGCACGTCTTTGTCAGGGTTGCCAGCGTGAGTTCATTTTAATTGCAAGCGCATTCCACGGCTTAAGTTATGACGCTGGCCCAAGGGGGTATTCAAGCTTTGTCACAACGCTTGCAACAGGCAGTCGAAGATTCCTAAACGTTGCAGAGCTAGGTGAATTGGTTGGCGCAAAAACATAAAATAATATAATAATAGCGATAGCAATAAATCGCAATATTAAATAATATAGCCATCCGATTGGGTTGGAGTATTTCTGCTGTGGTAATTTCAGCATGAGTCGGTCGAGAAAAACTAAAATCGAACCCGAAATCGTAATTGTTAGGTAAGGACTTGGGTGTAGGGTTACTCCCAGTCGAGGCAAACAAATTATAATACTAAGCAAACTAACTAACTTCGAATCCTTGTAGTTCACTCGTCTGTTTATTTGGGTCGCTGACTAGACACAACTCGTCTACCAAGGATGGCAAAACTCTTCTAAGACTTCTTTTGCAGTTTGTCGCAGTTTTTTTTTTATCTATAGTTCCTCACACCGACTCGCTCACCATTATTGAGTGTTGACAGTCACGCGATAGATATAAAGATATTCAAAGTAGAAGTAATCAATAAAAAAAAACTGTTATATAGCCGACATATAGACTAGATACATGTTGAACGAGTAGGGTATTCCAGCGTCGCTCTGTGAAGCTAATCAAATAGCTGTAGCTGCGGCGGCTGTGGCTGCTTTAAATGATTTTGCGAGGCGCTGTTAACTTCTTTGTGTGTGTGCCTATGTGTGTGTGTGTGTTTGTGTGTGTGCCTATGTGTGTGTGTGTGTTTGTGTGTGTGACTCTAGCTCCTTTTGTGTACTGCTATTGCGCTACTTCTCTCTTAATCTGTTGCTTCGTTTTGTTTTGCTACGATTTTGTCGTTTGCCTATTTCCAGTCACCCTGCCACATTTGGCGGCAAACAAATTAATTTTTGCGCCTACATAAAGCTAATTGACTTGAATGGGCGTTTGTCCGATTGCGGCTCGCTCTCTCAATTTGCAGCCCGCAATTATCAAAGCCGCTGCCGAAAAGGCAGCCACATATTATCTGCATCTTGGCAGCGCCTACAACACCTACAATACACACACACACACATACATGCGTGCATTGAAAGCTGACTAAACGCCGCTTGACCTACAATTTCTATTAGCAAGAAAGCGTCGTGGTTGGGGGGCGGAGGTAGAAGAGCTGTGCCCACGTGAGGCACGTGCTTTTGGGAACAACATAGGTGTCGCCCTCAACGGAAGCGGATCAAGTGCATGCCTCGTGCCGGCCACATGCAAAGGAGGGGAGGGGAAGCAGGGTGCAGCGAGCGAGGACAAAACTATGGCAAACGCTTTGGTTAATTAGAAATCAATTGAAACGCATTCAGCGATTCAAGTAACTAGATAGCAATAACAACAACACAACAAATGCAACACTCGGCCGACCCAAATAAATTTCCAATTGAAGCCCCCGCCACGCCCCCCACTGTGCCGTCCACATCGATGTCGTCGTCGTTGTCGTTGGGTGGCATGCAAACCAAAGCCAAACTGAGCACAGAGCATCGAGAACCCAGAACTGAGAACCGAGAACCAGTTTTTTACGCCCCGCTCCTGCCCACTGCTGCTCGACCACCATCCCTCGTCGCACCGTTCGTCCGTGTGTCCGCTGTGTCAACTTGGCTATCTTAAAAATGCTTAATTGCTCGACTTGCATACAGAAAAAAAAAATAGAAATGATAGCCGTAAGCACGTGGCACAGGTTCTCGGCTGCCACAGGTGCAAGATGACACCTCGCACATCCGACAATCAAGTATCGACTATCGGTGTGTTGTCCTCGTATAGACAATTAATGGTTTTCTATCAAGGAGAGCTAATAATAGATAGGACTACAAGTTTGTCCAGCTTGGTCTTGTCAAAACGTTCCACAGCCATAATCTCTCTCTCTCTCTCTCTCTTTCTCTCTCTTTCTCTGTCCGGAAATCAGGAACGCGATACACTTTCAAATGCTTTGAATATTACACAACAAAGTATTGGGAATGGCTTCTCTATCGCATCGCGAGTAGAATGCGAGTAATGCCTTTGTTATTGAGTCGAAACAATTGATACGGACATGGACACGGACGCGGACACGAACACCCACTCATCCATACAGCCACAAGGTTCCCTGCCCCACCATGGCATGCACCACGCCACAAATTGGTTAGGTAAGTTCAAGTTCCAGTTTAGGTGTTGCCACTCATAGCACAATTTGCATGCAAGTCACGTTCCTCGACTTTGAGCTCGACTTCGTCACCTGTCTGTCTGTCAGTCTGCCTCTCTATCTGTCGTTCGTTCCCTCCAACCACCACCCCCTCCCTCCTCCTCCCCTGCGATTGCCCGCCTGCAACAAAAGACAAATATCAATTAAATAAATGGCAAAGTCGATTAAAATCTTTGGCCGTAATGGAGCTAACAAGCTGAATGAAATTCTTGCCAGCTGGCGCCGCTTATCCAAAGATCAACGAGTTACACTTAAATAATAAAAAAAAATGACAAAGATTATAAATTGAAAATTGTGTAAAAATAAAATAATGCAAAAAAATTACTCCGAAATAATATAAATTTCTTAAAAGTGAAGATCCAATAAAATTATTTATACTTTCCAAAAGTATTCTCTAGTTTCAAAAAGCATTATATCGTTTTTGGAAAATTTTAAAATGTTTATTTCCCCAATCCTTGAATTGAATATTGGACCTCTTAATACCCTCTGATTTATTTATTATAAACCATATATATTATATACTACATATATATTTTTGTTTATTATTTTTTTAATTATTTTTAATTTATAGTTTAACTTTTCCGTTTTTATTTTATTTAATTTAATTTGTGACTTTAACTTGAAACTTAATTTGAAATTTTTATTGATTAAAACCTTTTTAAAAATAAAATAATAATAAATAAAATAATAATAAATAAAATAAAAATAATATTCACAAAAATAAGAATTGTGCAACAAAGACTAGAATATTATTTATATTTCAAATAAGAAAGAGAGGAAAGTGTTGCACTTTTAGCCAATTGGTTTTTTTGAGTGTATTAGACATAGGATAAAATGAAATGCTTTATATTGCCACACCGGAGATGCTGCAGTGTCAAGTTGCAGAGTGTCAGTTGCGTTTGCCGACTATGGGGGGAAAAGTTGCAATTACGTTTTGCGCTTCATCATGATAAAGCTGTTCTTGCGTCAGCGACTAAACGTGCAGCTTTGTGTGAATTTGCAATGCGTGAACAAGAACGAAGCAGCAGCGGCAGCAGCAGCGGCAGCAGCAGCGGCAGCAGCAGCGGCAGCAGCAGCAACAACAACAAGAATGCGGTCACAGTTCATTGCACCGCTAGAAATGCAACTTACTCAAAATGATGCTGCTGCAGATGATGATGATGATGATGTTGCACAACCAACTGATGATGATAAAGCAGTTGCCATGGCAACTTGCAATTGACAGCATACACAACTAGCTGAAAGAAGAAAGAAGCGCCTCCAGCGGCGCAAGTATCGATGTAGGAGATGCAACGATATGACAACGTGCTGCCAATAAGTGAGAGCAAGGCACGGGCGGGCGGAGACTGACTGGGTGCAGCATGTGGCACTCTTTCTGACAGTTCAACAAATTTCAATGCCATAATGCTGTGCGAATTGCATACGAACAAAAGGTGTACGAAAAAATAAATACAATTTGCTAAGCTCCATTTAGTGCACTCTGTGCAACAAATTAATTGAAAATTTATTCCCTCATCACATTGACAATGGCTGAAAGGGTATGATGAAGTTGTGGAAGGTGATCAGTGCTCTTGAGACTTTAAGAACGAGCCTCAAAAAAAAATTTGGAATATAAGTTCTCATATCCCATTTTTTTTTTTTTCTTTATTGAGAGCTTGAACCTTTTTCGCGAAAATCGATATAAATCGATTTCCGATTGCAAAAGTGACAACATTTTAAATATACCTCTTTGTGATCGATAGTATATATATATGTATATTGACATAATAATATTTAGCACACATCCAAGTAAATGTACATGTGTAGTGTATTGAGCTAGGTAAAGCCTTGGGATCAAAGTATCTCCAAGTCGATCAATAGAAAATATAGTGGCAAAAGTTGATTTATGTACAGTTGTCGTTAAAGTTGTAAAACTAGTGCTTAATAGGCTTTCCATCATTCATAACAACTGAGCAAATGCGAAATGGTAAATTGGTATTAACTAATGACTTTTGAGTGGTTCTGTGATCTCACATTCTCCCAGTAGGAGCTCTATCAATTTAAACTGTTTGGCTGTCCGCCCATTCTTGAATGCTTGAGCGGATGGGATGGCAAGGGAGATTCTCCATAGGGTTACTGTAGGAGGCAGAGTTGCATTTGATTGTCAAGTCGAAGTCTCACAGAACTTTAACGTGACCTTTGGTTGAGCACATAAAGTCCATATTTAGGCACTTGACCCACACGATTCTTAAAGCTAATTTAGTTAAATTTTCGAGTCGAGCTCGTCTGTTTTGTTTGTGTGTGAAAATTGTTGAAACAAATCCAGAGGCAAGCAATAAGTCGATCATAAGTTGAAAACAGATTTCGTGCTCAATTGCTCAGCGTCTGTTGCCTTTGCTGTTTCCGTTTCAGTTTCAGTTTCAATGTCAATTTAAAGTTTCAGTTTCAGTTTTCAGTTTTCAGAGTTTCGCTTTTCGCTCCCTTTGATCTATTTTAGTAAGGGAAGAGCGAACGCTAATCAACGCTGACACAAGCAGGGACCACTGGGGCATGCTGCCATGCGAAACTCGCTGGCAACCATTTCAAAAGCCACAAACAACACACACAACAGACAAAATAATGCACCAAAGGGAGACTCTTCCCAGAAAAATAAGATACACACACATGAAAATAAATCAAATGATTGTTTTTTTTTCTTCTGCTATGCCAAGCTTTCAGCCGCCATCACAAGCATTATTTGTGGACCCAACGATGAAGCAGCTATTGGGCCATTATCATTTTGTCGTGAAGTTAAACCGACCCCATACAGTGTATATATATATATATTTTTGATCAGCATCCACTTTTTTATTTAACAAGATATTCAAACCAAACTTTGCCAATATGCGTATTATTAAGGAAAACCAAAAAAATGATTAACCATCGGATTCCCATATAAAATACCTTTCACTGACGCAATCGGTCGATTTTTTAAATGACTAGTAAATGTTAGATTACGGCAATTTCGGCGGCATGCAATCTTTGCCATGCCCCCGATAACGGTTCTTTCGTCTTTGTTGTTTTAAAGTGAATTCCAGTCTCGAAATTAAAATGGGTTATGATCATTTTCAGTCTGGAGAAAATTACACACCTATTCACCACTCAGCTGCCACACAAGATGCCACAAGTAAAAAGTTAAAATTAATCAAGAAAAAAAGATATTGTTAATGCCAGTTAATCAGGCTCAACGTCTTTGTCACACCTGTGAGAGTGAGAGAGAAAGTGAGAGAGAGAGAGAGAGGGAGGAGAGAGTCGATGAAGCTTGTATTAAATATGAGAATCTTATGATAAGACGCTTATCAAAACACCAGAATGGAAAGCCCAAACAAATGAGCCAGCAACAAATATGGAAAATACAAACGCAACAAATACAAATATATGAACAAAAACAAAAAACAAAACAGGAAATATTAGAGACTTACCCAAGAGCAAACGAAGACGCTGCAATGAAAGTTAACCAACGGTTTATTTCGTTGTTATTGTTGTTCTTGACTTTTTCTAGTTGTTGCTTGTTGTAGTTTGGTCAACTGCAACGCTGCAAGTGAAAATGCGTATAAGAAATGAGAAGAGAAGAGAAGAGTAGAGAAGAGTAGAGAAGAGGGGAGTAGAATAGAACGGAGAGGGGAACAGCAAATTAATGCTATCTTAATTAAAACCTGAAGCTTTTAATCAAAGGCAAAAGACCAGTGGCTGAGTTGTGGGTGGAAAAACGTGATAGAAGGGGATTAGCTGCAGCCATGGTGTTATCATTCAAAATGATCCCAGAATGACTCCATTTTGTGGTACCAATTTTGTGCAGTTGTTAAGCATCTGTTGTGGAAGTTAATTGATAAGAACAATTTTTGGTTTTGACAGCTGCTTCGATATCCTGTATATATATATATATATATATGGAGTACACCCTGCAACCACATATGATGTAGCTGTACATATATATTTATTTATTTATATTGAATTTTGTTCGAAGAGTAACAGTTATAATATAAAACCATGGGTACAGCTACATCTTCTATGGTTGCACGGTGTTCTTGCGTCTGCGTCGACAGCGCCGCCTGCAACTGAAATCGAATTTTCCAAAAAACAAAAAAAAAAAAAAAAACAGAAAAACAAAACAATCAGAAAAGGAGGAGGAAACAGAAACAAAAACACACAGAGGCACACACACAGGGCAATAGAAGAAGCAGACTTAAAAGGAAAACGAGTTAAGACACGAAAGACAGCAAAAGACAATGCTGTCGGCATTGCAGTCGGCGTCGCCGTCGCAGTCGGCGTCGCAAGCAAGCAGATAAAAGCAACCAAAAGACCAAAAAGCAAATGCAACAACAACAGCAGTAGCCGCTTGCATTATTTGTCTTTTCTTTTTTTTTTTTGTTTGTGTTGCGTTGTTGCTGTACATCAATATATATTTTGTAAATAGTTTTTGTTTACGCGCGACTTGAAATTTCAATTTTTGGTCGGCTGTTGGCCAGGCTTACGTTTCAATATTTTGACACCTTTTTTAGTTGCGCCCGCGCATCTCCCAACAAAAACAAATGAAAACAATAAAAAAAAAGCAACAACAACAATAAGGCTAAGGAGCAGCACAAACTTTACACCAGACACCAGAACCGACGAAAAAAATATTTAAAAAAAACGTTGACTGTGCTCAAACAGTTGCGACGAGCTATTACTTTCAAGCTGCTGCTGCTCAATGATTGTTTTATGTTAATGATTTGTTGATTTTTGTATGTTAGTTTGTTCTTTAGTTTGAGTTTAACAGCTCAGCAGCAAGCCGACACGGATACCGCACGCAACGAAAACAAAATGAAGACTAACAACTAACGTTAGCAATGTGATTGCAAGCGCAACGCCCCAAAATACCAAATGTTGCGAGCACTCTTAAAAAATACCAAGAAAAAGCTCCTATTAATGTTGCCAGACTGATTACTGCACGAACGTGCAAAGCCGTCGCTAGGGGGCGCCACTGCAAATACTCGGTGGTTCTATGCAAACAAACGTAACAAGCACAATACAAACAAACGGAAAGCATACGAATCTCGCATACCCTTCCTGTTAATATATACCAGAATGCTAATAAATGTGATAAAATTAGTGAGTGTTTCAATTGAATAAGGAACAATATGTATGTAGATATAGGCTCATATTTTGTTAGAAAATCGTACAGTAAGCAAAAATATATGCGTACGTGTCAAGTTGCATGGGAAAGCGAGGGGCTCGGCCAGTTTTCAAAGTGCACAGACTCGGTCAGCTGGGACGCTTTTCGCGTTGCTCTGTTTGCATATGGCAAAAGCTGCGCCTGCTGTGTTGTCATCGTTATGTGTACGCATTGTTGTTGTTGCTGTTGTTGTCCGAAAGCTCTTCAACTAATAAACGCTGGGCTCAATTTTCTCCTCGCTATATCGAATTGACACAGTTAGATCGAAAAACAATTCTAAATCGAAATCAATGAAAACAGTGGCCCGCTGCACTGCATCCGCAATGACAGTCAAGTGATAAAGCTAAACAACGAATTCGCAATTGAATTCGCCATTCGCAATCATTGTAATTCGATTGGAGTGAGAAAAAGAAAACGAAATCGAAATCGAGACACGAACAGGTGAAATGTCAACGGAAAGCAATACGCCCGTAGACCCGCGTGTCCAGGTTTGTATTCTATATCCCCGATATGCATTCTTATGTGGTTGCTCCACTTGAACGCTGTAATTGCAGATCGAGCTGGAAAAGCTAAATACGGCCACGGACAATATCAACAAATATGAAGTGGAGCTCGATGTGAGTTGTGTATTGATTTTTTCTCTCCCTCCCTCTTGCGCTCCCTCTCTCTCTCTCTCTTTCTCTCTCTCTGTGTGCGACTTTCGTCCAGCTTTATGTAACGTTATTCTCTCCGCACAGGAAGCGAAATGTGAATTCAAGCGCCTGCTGGCGGAGAGCGTGGTGCGCATCAAGGCCGCCGCCCACAAGCTGGGCAACTCCATTGACGCCGCTAAGCCTTATTACGAGTCGCGCATCTATGCCGCCCAGCTGGCCAAGGAGACGCAGCAGGCGGCGGCGAATCATGAGAAGGCCAAGTCCATTCATGCCGCCGCCAAGGAGATGGTCTACCTGGCCGAGCAGGGACTCGGCGAGAAGTCCACACTGGACACCGCTTGCCAGGAGATGCTCAGCCATGCGGCCAGCAAAGTCAACCAATCCCAGCTGGAGGTCACCGATACACGCAACGCCCTCAAGATGTGCCAACTGAAGCTCGAGGTGGCCAACAACCGTGTCAACAAGCTGCAGGGTCAACTCAAGCAGGCGTTGCGTGCCTCCAGGTATCTCACTTGCCCCCAATCTACTCTCCGAATCTTCAAATTACCCCATCCTGGTCCAGGCAGAGCATGTGATTCTTAGTGGCATTCAGTTGAGTGCGCAAATAGACGGATCACTCACTCTTCTGCTGCGTAGATTTGCAATTGTTATTGTTAGATAGCTAATCCTCAGTAGAATTTCACATATTGTCATGTCCGAGATAAATTTGCATTTAAAGCAACTAATTAAATCTCAGAAACAGTTACTCCAATATTCCAAACAGGTATATCTCTTATCTTCAGTTTCTATCCCAGACTCTATATTTAATATCTGGAATATCAGATATTTCTAAACCCTTATTGGAAGGGAATAGTTAAGCCTCATTGAAAACTTGGATATTGTATTTGGATTACATTTTTTTCTTAATATTTTTAAAACTTTTAAGCAAATTTGGTGTTGAATAATTCTATTAATAATATAATATTTTAATTAATTATTCATTGTTTAAAAGTCATGATGAACTTTTTAATGAAAAGTATTTTGTGATCGTGTTTATTTAGGTAAAAACACAGCTCTGCCAGGGAGTAGAAAAACTATCGGCCTGGCCGAGTTGCTTTGGTATTTTTTATGTCCCTTAGTTTTTTTTTCTAATTTTTATTTTGGTTTCCCATTTGGGGGTTCTATTCTATTCTGTTTTCTTTGGTTTCGTTTCTTTTTCATAGATTGCAGCTCAGGCGCAATTTACTTTTGTTGAGATACTTTAGCATTTTGCACGCTTTGTATTGTACCCTCTGCTCGTGAGTATGCCTCACCTGCCCCCAATTGACACGCCCACTAATATGCGATAAACGCTTCTCTCGTCGGACCCTCCGCCCCCACCCCTCTTCCTTCACGCGTCCCCCTTTTTTTCTTTTCTTTTTGAAACTGTCTGTAAACGTAGGCCGTACTACGAGACGCGGGCTAACTACAATGGCCTGCTGAAGGCTCAGAAGCTGCGCGTCAACGAGCTGGAAACGAAAGTCAGCGCTGCGAAGTTGACCTACAACGAGGCGCTGAAGAATCTGGAACAGATATCCGAGGATATACACAGGCAGCGGCAGCAGCGCAACAATCTGCTCAACTATGAGGCAATGCTGCGACAGGTGGATGTCGTCGATGCGCTAACAGCGGGCGCCGAGCAACTGCAGACGGGTCTGGATCAGGATGGGGAGCGAGAAAGGGAACGGGAACGCGAGCAACAGCTCGCAACGGAGGATGAATATTTGCGCATGCCCGAACGCTTGGGTAGTGGGGCCAGTTCGCCGCGACAACGGCAGACGGATGCGCATGATTGCCCCCATCTGTTGCATGACTTTGAGGCAGTGCTGACCTTTCCACAGAAGCTGGCTGGCGGCATGCACAAATCGGCCAGCACCAGCGCCACCGATGGCGATAATAATCTATTTGCCCAGGCGCAGGGGCTGCACGGTCCCTACGAGGTGAAGCCACGCTCCGAATCCGGCAGCAGTTCGCTGGCATCCGCATCGGCCTCAGCATCCGCTTCCACTTCGGTGGCGCCGGCGGATAATGATATCGATCAGTGGACGGAGATACGTCTGTCGCACTCGGACAGCACCAGCTCGAGCTATTCAAATCAATCGCTGCTGGAGCAGCAGGCTCTCGACGGCTGTGGTCACCAGGGATTGGGCTACGGGCTGGGCAGCCTGGAGCCGGATGCACAATCGCAGCACTCGACCTCATCATCGGACGAGCCAAAGCGCAAGGTTACCTGCACCACAATATTCCAGGACGACAGCGGCGGCGGCATCGGTTTCGTCGGCGCCCAAATGAGTCGCAAGCAGAGCCTCAGTCAGTGGCTGTCGCGCTCCAATAGCTTCAAGACGAGCGGACGACGTCAGAGTCTTGATCTGCTGATCGATGCCGGCGACAAGGTGAAAGATGTGTTCAGCTATGGCTTTCAGAAGGTCGGACGTACACTCGAGCGACGCAACAGCGAATCTGAAATGGCCAGTGATCTTGGCGAGACGGATGCACTGCTTGCCACAAATGCAACAACGACAACCACAGCAGTTTCGGCTGTGTCTGCAGCAGCAGCTGCAGCTTCCGCAACAAGTGCAAGCAGCAGCAACAACAGCAGCAGCAGCGCCGGTGATTTTTTTCTATTTAGCAGGTCAGTAGACGGCGGCAACGGTCGCAGCGGCGGCGGTGGCAGCGGCACCAGCGGCAATGCTGCCAGCAGCCTCCTGTGCTCGCTGCAGAATCGCCTGACAAAGCTCATTTGATTTAATCGATGCCATGGTGCGCGAGTACTCGATAATCGATCATCGACAACTGATCATCATGATTAGCTGCTAAACTGCAATTAAAAATTTAAACTGCACCCACCTAGAAAAAAAAAAAACAAATCATTAAAATAACAATAACAACTGCAACTGCAACTGCAACTGCTACTACAAAACGAACTAATCAGCTACTGCAATTAACTAAATTCCTATCGAATTGGCTGCTTTGATTTGGTCTCTTTGCTCTTTGAAAACACATTCAATCACAACCACAACCAATAATAACAACAAAAACAACAACAAAAAACAACAACAACTACAATATCTACAACTAACAGCATTGCACGCACGCACGCTTCTACTAAAAAAAACGAAAAAAACAAACAAACAAGAAAACTAAAAAATCAAGATCAAAAATCTACTCTCAAAATTTGTATGTACTGCAAATATTTCATTAATGTGTGTGTGTGTGTGTGTTTTTTTTGTTTTTTTTTTGGTTGTGCCCTGAAATAACTGCCTTATGTACAATAATTCTGAATGAATAACTATTCAACAAGCTCAAAAACGTTCACGTATATAACTTGTTGCAAGTTTGTTCTTGTTTTTTCTTTAAGTTTGTATATTTGTGCGATACTATTATTTTTTACCCCCTTTCTTTTTATTTCCTATAGCTCTTAATTGCTTTTTAGACTGACATTGGCAATTATTTCATGGGCCCTTGTAAATTTCGTGTGCCAGTCTCTCATTTCTCAATGTTGCTTTTTTGATTCTTTCGATTCGCATCAATACATTCGATCATTCATAGTTATTTTCTTAATACTTTTTCTCTAAGCTGACGATTCTCTTTCTCTCTCTCTATATATTTTTCTTGTGCTTTCTTTCTCATCGTATGTGTTGATTTCGTTATTCTATGAATTGTGTGTGATACAACTACAACAACAACAACAACAACTACTTTACAGATCCTCAGAACCCAAAGAATTACTATCCGATGAACAGGTTGAGAATTTACTGTTGAATCACATGGTTGACGAGCACGGCGTCATTATTGTGGAGGAATTAAAGTCACCAACGGCCCCAGCAGCCACAGGCAGAACATCAACAACAAGCATGCACCACCCACAACAACGAGCACTACTGCAGCAGCAACCACAGCAGCAGCAGACGCAGCAACAACACCATCATACGGGGGCTATACGTGCTGCTCTATTGTTTTAAATGGGGTCCCCAATCAAAGCTGTACTTAATGCGATGAACCTGCTGCCTGCCCCCCAATGACCATAACACATTTCAAGCAATTAGCAAGAGGCGTACATATCATTTGACATCAAACTCAGACCCATTAAGCTGATGGCACTGAAAGGAGTGAGATCGAGGAGATGGTGGTGCTGGAGGAGCCGCCCAAAACATTGGACTATTTTGTTTCTATACATAGTTTTGAGCTATGTTATTAATCTTTACATGTGCAATAATGTTGTTTAGCGTACAAAACACAAAAAAAATTAAAAAAAAAAAAAAAACGTAGTTACATTTTATGCTGTTCAGAAAAGCAATTAACTAACACCGCTAGTCAATCGCGAAAAGCATACAAATCAGTTAAAAGAGAATACTATTATTAGCAAAAAACACTATGAAAACAAAACATTCAAAAAAGAGATAAACCATAAAATACAAAATAATTATAGAAATTATACAAAGTACGTTATAAATATACATACATATTGATATTGACATTTATACAGTGCACTTCTATTATTAGTTATATTTTGGGGCCTCTAATGAGGTAGAAAGAAAAGCTACCCTTGTAGACTGGAATCCACCTTTAATATTGTATTTATAAAAAAAAAAAACAAATTATTGTTCCAATGTTGATGGCAATTAGCCACATTAACAAATCTAACCAATGAGATTCCTGAGCATGTCAGGCAAAATCAAAAGTTACTTATACAAAAACTCATATTTCTACCACTCTTTGATAAAGTGATTTAATCCGGTCCTTATCCCTCTCCAAGGGTCTAAAAACCTTTATCACGTCCTACAAACATGATATCAACATACATATTTATTATGGAAATTTGGACATTAATTTTTGGTTTTATTTTGCATTTATTTGTTAGAATGTTATTGAGTCGTTGAGCTTATATCGATAGCATCTGTGTCAGCTGTGCAGCTTCCATGATTGCAAACTGGCCGAGCGCTAAAAATACCAGCAGTTGTTCAGCGGCAGCAAGAGCATACATACGTTGTTTCTTCTTTAACAATTAAGCATTGGATATTTTAGTGGGTATGCTGATAAAGTGATTAATTATTAACTAATTATTATTTAAGATCGCGTCTCGAAAACTGCCAATTGAATAGTAATGCAAGCAGTATTTTTCATTTAACATATCGATACTACCCGCGATGATAATACTATCGTGTAGCTATCGATAGAATCGCGACTGCGCTGTAACTGGACTCCACAAGATTTCATAGAGAAGCGAAAGCGAAACTGTTGCCAATTTTAGCAACAACAGTGCATTTTAATCAACAACTGCGACATGCGCAAGATGAAGGTGCTTTCAATTCCGGTGCTGCTGCTATTGATGCAGCTCCTGATCACAGTGTTGGGAGCAACCAATCAAACACTAAGTGCAACTGCAGCCAGCAACAATGGTCCCAATTCCACAAACACAACAGGCATCATCACTGTGCCAACAACAACAAACACAACAGTTGTTGCAAATCCACGTGTGAAACCTACTAAATTAGAAGCGGTAGCACAGCAACTGCAACTGCAACTGGAGGGTAAGGCCAATACGACGGTGTTGGCACGCGGTGTTACCAACACAGATACGGCCACAGTGCAAGAGTCAAAATCCGGGAACACAACAGCAACGCCAGCACAACCACCACCACCACCACCACCGATCCAATCAACAAATGCAACAAATTCAACACACAAAATTCTTGCCAATGGCGTTACACTAGGTGACATTAACAACAACAACAGCACACAGGCAGCAATTGGTGTCAATGCCACTGCTACCACCAGCAACAACAGCAGCAGTAGCAGCTCTACAACGACCACCATGAACAGCACCACCAGCAGCACCACCACTACCACCAGCACCACCACCACCAGCAGCACTACAACCACAACAACTACAACTACCACACCACGTCCCAAAAAGCCAAAAGTAACGATCAGCATGGCCAAGCAACTGGAGGGAGAAAATTTGGATGCAGCTCCTGGCGCTGGAAGCGTTGCACCACACGTTCTGCCCGTTCAGGAGATGAGCAGCCTGGCCAATCATGGCGAGAATGAGTATATTGTGCCCATCGTATCGGTAATGCTCGCTGTGCCTCTAGCCATTGCCGTATTTATCATTATCTATCGTCGCTTTCGGGATCTGTGGAGTACACGCCATTATAGGCGCATGGACTTTCTGGTTGATGGTATGTACAATGATTGACGAAGGCGCCAGCAGCAGCAGCACCAGCTACAAGAACAACAACAACAATTGGGTGGTGCAAGTGGCGGCGGCGGTTCTGGCTGTTTATCAATAGCTGCCATGCGACTTCCGTAGCGGAAACGAATTTGATAAGAGAGCAGAGCAAATAATTGAAAGAAGATTATTAGATTGTTTAAGTTTATATTTGTTATTATTTTGCATGAAATGCAAACACAATTAATGAGTGAGAGAGCAGATTAACAGAGTGCGAGCGAGTGAGCGATTGAGACAGAAAGAGAGAGAGAGAGAGACAGCGAGAGAGTGATGATGAGAGGAGAGGCACATATTGCTGTAGCCAGCACCACGGCTAAATATACACATTGCTCAGTCAATTAAAACACTAGGAATATGTATTTAAGTAGGCGTGTACATCAATCTGGGTGTTAGCTTTACTACGCAAAAGTAATTTGTAAGAATATATACACACTATATGTATGTAGATATATTCACAGCGGCCAAATTGAAAATTTTTGATGATATGCAAAATGCTGCTAAGAAAAAAAAAAAAGAAATTGAGAAATTTAAACTGATTTTAAGAAAAAATGATTGTATTTGATTAAATCGATACACGTTTTCTATGCATTTTGTTACATTTGTTATATATACATAAATATATATATGTATGTTTTTTTTTTTATAAAAGAAAATCTTTACATACATTATTCTTTAAAACGCTGCGACCAAATTCTGGAAACTATCCATACACTTAAAACGCAATTAGCAATCAATAATGAAACTACAATACAATACAATATAAATTGTATATATATATATATATATATATATGTATATAACCAGAATGTGCCTTACCATTTCAGCTCTACGACAAAGAATTAAAACTATACTTATATAATTATATCAATACATATATAGAATTACAACCAGATGTGTACATTATACATTGTATATCCATTTCGATCTGAAAATGTAACTGCATCTGCAGGATTCCAAATCTCATTTCATCTATGCCCTATTAATGAAAACACCAAACACAAAAAAACACTTTGGATATAGCCGGAAATAGTTAAAGGCGCATTTATTGCATACTAATTTGTTATAAACGAACCAATTACAATAAAGCAAATGCAGCGTAACCAATAAAAACACAAAACGTTAATTCAATTATCGTTCTAGCAGCCAAATGGGAAACATGAAGCATGCCGAACATAAAACCAGAATCGCAAATGTAAACAAAATTGCACAAGCCGCATTTCATTGTGGCTATTTGGGCGTATTCTATGTTTTGCCGTTCCGGAAAATTAACACGCACTTTGCCAATGTACGTAATCATAACAAAACGTAATCTTCAACCAAAACAAATCTTTGTTGATGACGTGTATTTATCATATTTACTGTTGTTTTGTGCGCTGGTGAATGTTATTTTCTAGCACATATCTTACATCTATGTTGTTGACCAGTTTCAGGAATGGCTTAAAGCACACTTTTAGCACATAACGAACAGAAGCGTGCCAAAAACGCAAACTTCTTGGCAACTACCAACTATCAGGTCGATTTTGATGTTATTTGACCAGCTTAAAGTGTACACAAGGACATGGCTGAGATATGACCATTGTTGTATGCAGAGAAATATGCTTTGATCTTCGTTGATTAAAGGAGTTTCCTTTCTTTTATATACATAGATATATATCTTTCGAATTGGCAAAACAACGACTCGAAATTAAGATTTTTCTTTTGAAAATTCATAGAAAATTTGAATATAAATCGCTAGACCTACCACTCGAAAGCTAGATAATCCAAAGGATATAGTGGAGATATACACAAAAATATAATTTTTGAAGAAACAAACTTTTTTCGAAGATGCAGCATTTACAATTACCGCTATAAATAATGGAATTACAAATTAGATGCCTGGAGCCCAAGACTCTGGATTATTCAAATACTATATAGACGCTTCCGATATCCAGGTATCAGTTGTTCTCCTTTTCATTTTGACCAATGTGTATTTTCAAAGAGTGCATATTTGAATAGCAGTAAATATATATTTTCGTGCATTGTTTTATATATGCTTGACCTTTTCTTGCTAATAGATCTACAGCGGCTGTTCTTGCCTGATTAAGACAAATGTCTAACAACTTGCACCACCTCCGACAGGCACCTCGTTGTGCTCACACCCAGTACGGCCCCGTTGGCAGACAAGAATAAAGCTACTTTTGGTTGCCTGAAGTGCTTTATAAATTATCTCCAGCTCCACAGTTTTCGTTCGTTCGTTCATTTCTAATAATCTAAACAACAGAGAAAAATAACCAAAACAAAAAAAAATTAAAGAAAAGAAATGAACTGGAATCGCTGCTGCCTCCGCGATCGTCTAGCGTATTTTGTGGATTTTCTTTAGCCGGATGCGGGGCGTCGCCGCCGTAATCGGCAACGTGTGAAATGAGCCGAACAACTGCCTCGATGCTTGCTACGTGTGGCAGGCTGTTCACTTGAAAACGTGCGCTGAACGCGTGCAGTGCTGATCGTGCACTTTGTTATCGATTCAAATTCAACAGAGGAGCAACGTATACCACATACAATAATATCATTATCAAAAATGCATCCTGCCTCGCCGCATCAACATCGCACGCGCCTCAATGTCAGCGCACCAGGAGCAGGCGCCGTTCAATCACAAAACCCTCCAGATCCCTTCTCCCTGAGTCCGCCGCATCTGCAGCATCAACAGCAGCAGCACACGGTGCAGATCAGCTCCAGTGCACATCCATATCAAGGACTCAAAACATGTAAATATAATTCAATTACATAAAATCAAAATGAATATAGTCGCATAACTTCAAATGCTATGAATTGGATTTATCAAAATTCCATAATTAACATTTATTGTCTTATATGAAAAGCATCCTTTAGCTTCACTCTTCAAAATGTCGACTATAAGTGATTTAATGCTTTCCGGATTCTATTCAAATATGGGAACTGATTTATGTTCAATTTGGCCGCATTTCTGAATTCATACGGATTGTTTGTTCAGTTCATAAAATGCTCACGGCTGACTAAACATACAACTGCAAGCGATACACATAGTTTTCGTTATGTGCGACCTCAAACTCAATCTTCAGAGAACAACCAACCCCTCACCCAACCACCCCCCAACCCCTACCCCCACCCATCATCACTTTCTATGTATGTGCCATAAATTTTAATCGAAAATCATAATTCATAACGATTTGTTTTTGCCACAGCGAGCAGAGACAAATTTGATTCATTAGACGTCGGTGGCAGTTAGCCATATTGAATTGTATCGATCAGATAGCCACGACCACCTATGAAGTATGCAACAAACAATAAACAGTGTGTGCCAACAAGTGAAAATAAATAAATGAAAGACGATTGACGCGTCGAGACGGCACATGATCCGATCCCATGCAATCCGTATCCGTGATATAAATCGTACTGTCGAAACTTATAAGATAAACAAAAGCTCAAGCTGAAAATAACCCGGCTGCCATCCACATATAGACTGCCTACTGGCCACCATATACTCGTACTCGTACTCGTACTCGTACTCGTACTACATAAACATTCCATAAATGTTCCAGTTGGCCCGGCACCATGGCGATTGTTTAGTTTGCTGCTATTGGTAGTATTAGTTCAAGCTGCCAGTATACGTTGAAAACGATACTAAAATATATATACAGTAAATACGATTACGAGTACACTCAAAAACAAATTCAATTCAGAAATTATATATCTAGAACATCAAGTTGTCTCTTTCCACAAGCCAGTCTAAAATTTAGAAAATAGATGTCCAATTTCCAGGGGGGTTTCTTATGTGTACAGGAAACCATAAATTTCACATATATAGTTATTGAACTACGTTTATAAACTCATATAATTCAATTTGAAAAATAAACTTTATAGACAGCGGCTAAACTCTAATATGGTAGTCAAGAGCGCATGACTCCTGCCTTAACTTCAGAAACGATTTTTCCTTCAACTAAAGATTTACAGTTCTACGCTTTATAATTTTTAGACATTTTTTTCGTATATTTCAAAATTACATCTAAAACCAAAGAAAATTCTATTTTTCTGAGTGTACATACGCATATAAAAATGTATATATGTATGTACTTAGCCAGCGGCTAGTTTAGCAAAATAAATAATTACCTACTTATGTACATACATAAGTTAGGCAGCATTGAGCTGATGGATGGCTTCACATTCACATTATTATAAACTATTTGCTTTCCCCATAATTTCAAACGAATCTCCGAATTGGGACTAACAACTGGGCATGGCCATTAAACTTCATTTGCATATATTACATTTAATGGCATATGTATACATATGGCCCGAATACAACACATGTGAACTGTTGTTATCAAAGAACATCAGTTTGAAAACTATTCAGATAATATTGGCTTTCAAAACTTGTACTCAATTCTCAATTATGCAATATCAAGAAAAGACCATAGACCTTCTTTAGTATGATGTACTTATTTTAGGTTTATGTTCCATTTGGCTCTTAAGCAACTTAATTAATTGGTTACCAAGAAAATTGTGAATTGCAGACGAGTTGGAAAAGTCTTGGTGTTGCGTTGCTCCTGCCTACTTAATTTGTTTACTGAACCCGAAACAGCACAAAAACCATTCTATGATCATTGGCAAATGATTGTCAAGATTGTATCTTAAGTTTCGCCTTATTCGGGGCCATGATGTTCTCCACTCCAGTACTGCTCAATCGGCCGTCGCACAACAAACGGAAATCCGAGGCAGCATGAAAAAATGAATTTGCGTTTCACGAGCAGCAACAAGTGGCGCATTAGGAACATGGGCCTTCAATTGATGTTCAATTGCCAACATCCTCTAATTTGTATTCCCCTTTCTATATTGGGCAGCTGAGAATGATGACATGGGCTGCGTGGAGCTGCTGGCGACGGCCATATCTGTGTTGATAATGGTGCTGACGTTTCCCATCTCGGTGTTCATCTGCTTCAAGGTGGTCTCCGAGTACGAGCGTGCTGTCATCTTTCGCATGGGTCGATTGCGCAGTGGTGGAGCTCGTGGTCCAGGCGTTTTCTTTGTGCTGCCCTGTGTGGATGACTACTATCCGGTGGATTTGCGCACCGTTTCGTTCGATGTGCCGCCACAGGAGGTGCTGTCCAAGGACTCGGTAACAGTCACTGTCGATGCGGTCGTCTATTATCGCATCAGTGATCCTCTCAAGGCCGTCATTCAGGTATCCAATTACAGCCACTCCACACGACTCCTGGCCGCCACCACGCTGCGCAACGTCCTCGGTACACGCAATCTTTCGGAGCTGCTCACCGAGCGCGAGACCATCTCGCACACCATGCAAATGTCCCTTGACGAGGCCACCGATCCCTGGGGCGTCAAAGTGGAACGTGTCGAAATGTAAGTCCAAAAATCGAACTTATTAAAAGCTAGAACTAATCGAATTATATTAATTATTGTCGAGGCTATGGCAATAAACTTTCTGAAGTTAAAAAGTTTGAATATTTGATTGATTAACAATTTCAAGACAAATTTAAATTGGATATCTGTTAAGCTGGCAATACATAAATATACATATGTATGCAGATCTAATCAACAGTATATACATATATAGATATCGAAGCAAAAGTATAGAAGAAAAAACTGAAATGATATGGAATTGACACGACTCAATTTTATTATATATAAAATAATACTTGCCCCACTTCCAGCAAGGATGTTTCGCTGCCCACAGCTCTGCAGCGCGCAATGGCTGCCGAGGCAGAGGCAGCGCGTGAGGCACGTGCCAAAGTGATTGCCGCCGAGGGCGAGATGAAATCGTCGCGTGCTCTAAAGGAGGCATCGGAGATCATTTCGGCCAGTCCGTCGGCATTGCAGTTGCGCTATCTGCAAACGCTGAGCAGCATCTCAGCGGAGAAGAACTCGACTATCATCTTCCCGCTGCCCATGGAATTGCTAACACCATTTCTGCACTCGTCCGGCCAACTGCCAACGCAGCCATCGCCACTCCATAGGCATCAGCATCATCAGTGACGCTCGATGTCGGTGCTGCAGCCGTACCTAGAGGCTCTGGGTCGCTGCGAGCTACGTCGACAAATTGCGGGCGATGACGACGATGATGATGATGATATTGTTGGCTATTTGTTGTAAGTGTCGCTGCAACAAACGGAAAAGTGTTCACGCTGTGTGTGCCTTTGATGTTGATTACGAATTAAATGTGGCCAATGTGTTATCTAAACTAACAAATGCTTCCTAATAGACGATTGGTGCATTTAGCTGCGAATGCTTGGATTGGTGCGTAGGATCGTAACAGTTAAGTCTAAGCTATATAATTATTAGACTAGATTTTTTTTTGTCTACACTAATTGAAAATTTCTTAAATGTTCGTCTTAACATTTTTTGTTTTTGTTCTTAAATAATGCTTAATAAATAAAACTTCCCTATCTACACCATTTCTCTAGATTTATTATGATTTGAAATATATATTGGCAAACCTTACCAACCATTAAGGTCAAATCGCTCGACATTTATGAAATTCATTTCCTATAAAAGCTAGAGAATATAATTTGATGGAATATATCGAGTTGTTATATTATCGATCAAATGAAGAAGTATTTCAACTTCCAATTCTTAAAGCGCATCAAAAAAAGAATGTTTTTGACTTACACACATACAAAAATTTATTAATAAATATTTTATCAATGCAATAAAATACGTGCTCGTATATACGTATATATGTACGGGTTTTATATAATGTAATATATATATATATATATACGAATATATATGTATGTTATATAAAATGGCTTTTATAAAATGTATACAAAATAGTTGTTACTTAATAATATACATATATACATAGACATCTACGTATTATTAACTCATTGTGAATTAAGAGTTATATATTAACGTGAAACACATTTAAATATAGTTATATTTAAATTAACATAACGCATAGCATGTTGAAGGCCTTAATGCAATGAAATATATGTATATATATATATATATATATATGTATTTCTGCATGTACAATTATTGAATATGTAAATACTTTTTGGGATCTGCGGCGCTTACTCTGAACTGATTTGCTCATTACTTTCTCTCTCTCTCGCGCTCTCTTTGTCTCTCTCTCTCACAATTGTTATATATTTACAGAATTTAATGTTCTGCAAAACTATGCTGCAGATTAACAATTGATTAACCGTTATTATGCATGATTCATTCGCATTCTCACAGATATTTTCCATGCGGGCAGAAAATAAATGGAGTCCAGAGGAGCATAACATAAAAATACAGTTGCCAATATATAAACAGTTCAGAGCAGGGATTACTAAAGGCTCGCCTCAGCATCAAAGCACATGTTTATATTTATACATATATATACATATATGTATATAAAAAAAAAATCCACTTTGCGTTTAAGCAAAATAATGGCCACTGCGCTGCGCAAATTAAAGCATAACTTAAGCTAAAGAATCCCCAGTTCATCGATCTGATAGCACTTAAAAAATCTTTGCTAGACTCGGCGTACGTCGAAAGGGATTCCATGAACTGGATGAAACGCTACCCACAAAACGCGTTTTCGCGGATGTCTTGAGGCGCAGCTTGGGCTTTGTGGTGGTGCTGGTGGGGCTGGAGGATCCAGATGAAACGCCCGACGAACTGGCAGCCGATAACGTTGATATGGATCCCTTCGACGATAGTGGCTGTAATGCATAAATAAATAATATTACTACATAAATATAAACAAACAATATTTGTATTAAGTGAACAGCCTACCTTTAGATAATTACGATCCATTGGCGTGATAACCTTAAGTTCCAGAGCCGCACCACACGATTGTATCAGACGAACCACCTGCTGGTGCGAGTACCACTTGACATCCATGCCAGCAATTTCAACGATGAAGTCACCCTCCTTGATGCCGCCCAGCTGCGTAGATAAAATGGAATTTTTTGTTAGCTACAGTTGGCCGGGGACAGTCAAGGCTTGAAGCATACTTACATCGGCCAGTGAGTTGATCTCGACGTGGGCAATTATCACAGGGGCATCGCCACGTACATGAAAGCCAAAATTCTCGAGCTCCTCCTTGTACAGGCTACAGCCAGCCTCGTGACTCTCCTCCGCTGTGGGACAGTGGCAATGATAGGTGCTCGCATCATGGTACATCGCCGAACCCTTCTGCAGTCGTACACAACGCGGTGCTGTCCAGTGCCGGCGTGCGGAGAATATTGCAATGGGACCCAGTCGCTTAAAGGGATCATCCACTTTGTATGATGTAAAATCTGGGCCAGTCAACGAGAGCGTAAACTTCGATGACGCTGCCATGCAAAAAAGAAGAAGAAAGAAATGACAAAGTGTATTAGTCAGACATTTTTGACATCGATGATATATGTTTGATGATATGTCACCTTCGACTATCCGCTCCACCAGATCGTAGCACTCCTCAATGTTTTTGGCCGGCGCTTGCAGGCAGAAACGTTCGTACTCGTCCTGTGTCTTGTAGTACGCCTCCTTGATGACCTGTGTGAGGGATACTTTGTTCTGCAAATTGAAGCAATGCGAGCACGATGAGCACACTTTTTGAGTTTTTACGGGACAAGCGACTCACCTTCAGGTAGCGGCACATGCGCTGCAATCGCTGCGCCTCCTCATGACTAGCCAGTGCCTCTTTCAAGTGGGTGCGCTTGATGGCAGCAACGCTGACGCTTTCCTCATCGCACTCGCTGCTTGCCTCTGTGGCACGCAGCGCCTCCCGCGCATTGCCAATGAACGATTCGTTCGATGACACTGTCTGACTCTTTTTGGTGCCCAGCGAGACATTGTCGCCATTGTCGCCCACAGACGCATCAATGCTCCGCGCCTCGTAATGATGTGCCAGCGCTAGAAGAATGCAAATTTATTTATTGTTATTATGTTTGAGTCATTTAGTCAATAGTCATGGCCAAACAATTGCGACTCACCTTTGTACAATTCGGCCTTGAGCGGCACCAGACCCGCCCAGCACTCGGGCAGGTAGGTGTGCGTGTCATTCACTTGGATGTTCTTGTGCATCTCATTGTACTCCAGCGATAGCTGTGCCGCCTCACCAGCCAAGTCCCGAAAGAGCTGCAATAATTGGTAACATTGACTCAGTCATCTCACATTTCAGCTAACAGCTAAAGTGCATGCACATGTAGATAAGCCTTTCGCTCAAATGGGCAAATGGCCAACACACACGCAGCTGCCACATTTGGTCAACTCTCACGTACTCGTTCGAGTGATAACAGTCCCGCAAAAGCAGTTTCAGGTGAAGTGAGCTACTTGGTTGTGGAAATTGGATATGACTATTGAAGACTGTCAAAGCATACCGTCAAATTTTGATTAAATCAAATCACAGACTTAGATGAGACGATACCGATTGAGAATGTGATAAACTTTAAAGATTGCTTTCTTTTTAAAGTTTATTAACATTAATACAGATTGCTTTGGAAATCTTATCAACATTCATACAGACAGTTTTTGAAAAATTGTTCAACATTCTCAATCGGTATTCTCCGATTTGATTTACACAGCATAAAGGAATCGACCAGATCAGGCCACAATATTATATATAGCTGCAAGTCGATATATGATATTTTGTTAAAACTTGTTAAAGTTTTGTTTCTTCCCTATCCTTATAGGTATTAATGACACTTACGTGACTGGATTCCATTAGACCCAAAGCCTCAATCTGAAGCTGTAGCTTCTCGAAGAGGCATTCACGTGCCTGGGACAACATAAGCGATACTAGAACATCGAGCACCTGTGGCTTCAGGTCCATCGATGGTGCATTTGTGAATATGTCGTAGATGTGACGAAAAATGCCGGCAGCACGTAGAAAACTATCAACGGCCGCGTCCAAGCCGCGTTCCGTGCGTCTGTCGTGACGTGCCCCGATTTGTGTGTAAATGGCTCCCAGATTGAAAAGAGTACACGCCTTCTCGAAGGCAATGGTACGTTGGCAGGAGGGCACACCGGTCAGCGAGTCGTACCACTCAAAATAGACGCCCAGATTCCGATCGGGCGGAAAGAAGCGCCGTTCCACATAGTACAATAGATTGTAGTAACGGAATAGCAGCGCCACACCAAGAGCATCCCGCGAAGGCGTCTTCGAAGCCTGCAAAAATGGGTGAACATTTAATTGATGAGGCATCGAAAAGTATGACACTATTTATCGTCGGATTTTACCTGTCTGGTATCTGTCATATCTGCAATGGCATCCATATACATCGAAGGCTCTTCGCTGTAGTGCTCCAATATGAAGTCCGAAAATGGTTCCATGAAATTGATTTCCTTCGTCTCCTTGAGGCCCAAAGGTATCATGGGCATTATACCCTCATGACTGAAAGTTGACAGCAAAAGTAAAGGAAAAAGTCTAGTCTAGCTGATAATGCAACATATATAACATTCATTCAAAGCATTACACAGATTGTAAATATAGTTGAGCAATGCTTTCAAGCTAAAAAACAGAAACTTAACAGAGTATCACTTATGAAAAGAAAAAGGTTTTAGCTTGGTTAAAGCTAGTCGTTCCGGGTGGTAATTTATAAAAACTACAAGTTACATTTGCCAGTCCTACTAATTGCTCAGCTCCAATCAACCGGGCAATCTTAACCATACAATCAACAATATATAAATATAACTATTTATTTATTTATGCCGATCTTTAAATGTTGTACGCCGAACCCCGATTCTCTGTGGCTTGTGAGTTTTGTTGGGTTTGCTTTGATAATTGAATTTAGTTTCATTTTACCCAGCCTGTACAAGCTTTAATACTAAATGTTTTTAGATCGGTATATATAACTAATATCTGCGATGGGAAATACAATTAGTTCATTGTGGAAATACTTTTACTGTTCGTTAGTTGTTTCATATTTGTATTTTTGTCAGTTGTGCACTTAATGACGCTTTTTCACTTTCTTTGTTGTTTTGTGCTGTGATTTCGTTCCGCTCGACGGCGCAAAAAGGCGCTTGACCAGAAACTGATGCGCAAAAATTACAGCTGCCAAGCCGGGTAGCTCCCCATTATAGTTGCATACCCACCCGAACCCAGCCAGCAGCAGGGCAACTAAAGCAACAACTTCGGCAACAAATTTCAACATTTGCATGCATATCAACAAAAACCAAAACAAAAACAAAAAAGGTATAAAGTAAAAAACAAACAAATTATTTGGTAAATGGGCGCAGGTTGATCGCTACAGCCAGTGGAGCAGTTAATGATCTAATCACTCACCTTTCGCTTTGATAGATCTCCACAGAAGAGTTTAGCTCGGCCAATTGCTCCTTGAGCAGCTGCAAATTGGAGTTGACGAAACTCAGCTCCAGGGCGACGGTATCGCGCAGTTTGCGATTTGTAGTTGCCTGCAAGTCAGTTAAAATATCAGTTACAACATGGTTGGTTTCAAGATGGAACAGTTTTTAAGACCCTCGCCAATAGATAATGTTTTATTGTAAAATTTGTAATGCATTGAAGTATATATATTATTGATCAGCATCACTAGCCTGTTTCTATGCTAACTAGTCTCGCAGCTTTGAAGCTATCTTGATGAAACTTGACATATATCCACCTTTTGACAGCAGGCAGGACATATGGGAAAGGCAGCTGAATCGGATCACTATATCATATATAAAGCTGTTATGAGAGGGATCGATCGAGAAATGAGATCTTGTTTGAGGAAGGTTGGATTGAAAATCACCAAACTACTATATCATCTAGCTCTAATAGGAACATCATATATAAAGATAAGCTTTGGTATGAAACCACTTTAAATTTACCAAATTATCTTAACCAAACTCCCCAGTTATGCGTAGTATTAAGATACTAACATCTGATGTTAGGAACAATCGGTTAGTTTTTCAAATTTCTAGTAAAAGTTAGATGTAGGCAATGTGCCTCCTGTATACAAGATAAACGTTATTTCTTGTTTATTCGTGGTTCTGGATTTAGATGAAGACGTAATCCTTAATCCTTCGTCCTAATTCAAACACACAGGTGAGCCTTATCATGTTGTTCTCAGGTTGACTTCGGTCTGCAATCATTTGAATGCCTAAGATAGCTCTCCCTATTCCATGTTTAACTAAACTCTTAAGGAGTATTTTAGCCAGTCTCAAAGATGAGTGGCTAGAGATAACAGGGATTGGACTCAGTAGTGAATAGCTAGGAATAGGACAAAAGACTTGGTTTGATGTACCCACCTTGTATAGATTCTCGGCACCGGCGCGCAATCTCAGCTCCTTATTGATTTCTTGGTTCAATTTACAGCGACGACTTTGCAATTTTCCGCGACAAGTGGCCGCTCGTGGATCGGAGCCCTGTAATAATAAATTTTGGAATACACATAAGTAAAATCAGTTGAAACTTATATTATTAGTTAATTGTAAGCTATGGTTGCAACTATGTGCTTCGATTTGAGCCCCACATTCTTCAGACAATACTCCTGTAAAGACCTAATGACAAAATGCGGATACTGATTAGCATCGGCTTAGGTATGTAAATCGATACATGCGTACATCGCCGACAGTAATGAACTTATTTAATGTGTAATAACAATAACATACGCTTGCATACATACAAATATGTATCATTGTTTTATAACTATGGAGAAAAGGGGCAACATGAAGGTTTTTTCCAAAGTATAATTTGCTTGTGGGACGTGCCGAGCAAACGCAACCAAAGTTGATTGACTTATTTACGGTAGCTAAGCTCAAAAGCCAGCTAACAAAAAGGCAAACAACAATGAGCAGCAGCGCATGAGACTCAAACTGGCATACAAATTGTGGAAAGGCAAAGTGCAAAATGTAAGAACAGAAAACTAAAACAGAAAGAGATAGAGATATAGATAGAGACAGAGACAGTGAAATAGAACACTGCATAGTACAAAATGAAAATGGAGTTCTTCGTTCTGGACACTTCACTTGCAACTGCAACTTCAGCTTAATACGGACGGCACACAAGACACCTAGTATACAGAGAGAAATAACAAGAGTTTTTTCAGGCGTTCAGATTGAATGCTAACCAAACTCACCAGTTATTATGCTACTAACATTCGGCCAAGGAACCCTATATAGAACGCTGTGGATATCGGGAGACTTAACCATGCAGCTTTCAATAGTCACCGTTCTTACTTTGCTTTAGGCAGTATTATTTAGCTCAGTGTACTAAAGTACTTGCAGTGCTAACAACAATAACAAAAGCTCGTGCTCTTATCCATACATATGCATATGTAGTTATAGCTATAGGTATTGCCTGTGTCTGTGTCTGTGAGTGTGTATAAGAGGCCAATGTGCCGGGGCCAACATTGTAGAAGTAAGAACACAGGTAGACTTGCCTAGGCCATAATTACGATACGTTCACGTTAACACTCACATTCACAACAATAGCATTCACAGTCACATTCACAATCGCATTCACGTATTTGTACGCCAACGCAGCGTGACACGATCGTAATGCTTGTACTCGTAAGCGGAAGTAGGAAGTCATCGTCACGACGCTGCACATTCTGGCTATGGGACCTTCTTTAAAAAGCAGGCGACGAAGTTTAACAAACTGGGATATGGTGGGGGGGGGGGGGGGGGAGAGGCGTTGTGTGTTGTGAAGAAGTATCACCTTAATATGCATTGTCTGTACGCTTTTCGTGCCTGATGCTTTATTCCTACTCAAGCAAAATGCGCTGGCGTTAAGAACATCGAGGTTTCCAGCTCGTTGCTCAAGTTAAGGGGGGCAAACTTATATATAATAGTCATGGATACATATTTTACAGTTATTATACCCTTGTAAAGGGCACTATAATTCTTCGTGAAGTTTGTGCATTGATAAAGACCTCGCCGAACCCATAATACAAATGATAATATAAATTTCTGCGGACTAAAATTTAGTTGTCAGCAGTTTAATACCGGTCTGGAAGGGTATGTAATCGTCGGAGTGCCAAAGACAACGACTATAAACTAATAACTTGATTCTTTGATCAAAATCAATCACTGATTATAACCATGATGATAGCTTTATGAAAATGACAACACAATATGGGACTTCATTCAAATTGAGATGAAAGTTTTGAATTGTGTAAAAGTGATTGATGAAACTATAAAAACACAAAAAACACAATAAAAAACACAACAAAAAACAAAAAACAAGAAATAGAACTGAAAGCAGTTTAAAGACAAAAAGCAAGAAAACAAACGCTTGACAAACTATTCTTCTGAATTATTCATTTAGAATGCCAAAGATAACGAATAAATTGAAAGCTATCGAAAGTTACAGTAAAAAAGATGCGTCCGAATATTTAATGATATTATAGCAGAAATGAAGTGGCTTTCTGTGCTTGTTAATTACCAATAATATCCACGATGAGACCCGAAATATTATTGCTGCAAGCCAAGTGATCTCCAGCTTACCTTGTTGGCTATGAACCAGATATGAGCCCAGAGTTAAGGATGCATTTATCAAGGTTAAGGGTTCAACTTCAGATGTGGCTGGACACATGGGCAGCTGATAAGCTGGCTGTGCTCTAGGGACTATTGACAGCAAGTCTTGACGCTGAACTGTAGCTTCGCGCATGCGCCACGCCCCGTTGATTATGGACTCTTTACAATTTACCGGCTGGTGAACAAGCCGAAGTAAATGCATTTTGAAAATGTGCTTTGTTTTTTTTTTGTTTTTTGAGCTGGCGTGTTCTGCATAATTAAAAGCGGCAGCGACAGGTCGCTAGGGACTGGGGCCAAGCCTTGGACGCTGTTGTTTATGACCGTCCTCCGTCTCCGGCATAAAAAATTGAGTCGACCACGCGGATTTGGCAGCAAAGCAACAAATGGCGCCCAACGACTGGCCAATAGCCAATGGCCAATGAACTCAGCGTGTCGCTTGGAACGGATCGCCATGGGCGTCAGTGGTTCGACGTCGAGTCGCCTGGCATTAGACATGCATCAGCATAGCCTGCACGTGCTTGAAAAGTCAATGCACCTAGGCAAGCGAGGTGCAGGCAGTGCCTGCCTGTTGGCTGCTCCCTAAGCAGAGGGCCCAGTCAAGTGTGCAAAATTATTGCATTCACATAATGTGCTTACTTATGTACTAAAACAATATATGCACATCTATGCATGAACCTATGTAGTTGCCTAGATTCGCCGATTATCTGCACGAGTCGATTTTTTGTATTTTTGGTGCCGGTTTCGGTTTCGGTTTCGCTTTCAATGAAACTGCCGTGCAACAACATTGATAACAATCCAACGCAACCAAATGCCGTGCGTTGAATTTGTATTCCGGATTTATTCAAAACTCGAAGCTCATGCAAATGACACGCCAACCCAAAAAAAAAAACCAAAAAAAAAAAAAACAAACATGAAATACTTAAATCGAGCATCAGCTACATACATAATACATAAACACAATTCAGTGGCCCATGTTGCCAAATTATTCATGAAAGCGCCCGAAATGGCAATGGGAATTTCAGTTTCAGTTTCAGTTTCAATTTCTGAAAAATTGTGAAACGAAGTGTTTTGAGGGGCAGTCGACAGGCGTATCGTTTGGAAAATCAAACAATAATTCAAGCGATCAAAATCAAATTGCACGTGAAGAAAGAACGATTATCTTAGGCATGCCGAAGATTCCGTACTCTCTTAGAAGTTGGAAATATTATTAATGTTGTGAACTGAATATGCCACACTTGTGTAGTCATATTGTAGCGGAAGGGGTAACATGTTTGCCCACCTGTCTGCCTATCTCGATCTCACAATTTCAAAGGTATGATGTTAATTAAAACTATTTATACTTCTTGGGATCGGAGAATTCTCCTTCAATGCGTTACACATGTCAAGACCAAATTGACCAATCTATTGGGCAATAACAACAATTGTTGAAGACATAAACTTTAGCTACTTAAAAAGTATAGACTTGGCTTTTTAAATTTGATATTTGTTAAGATTCATCATGTTCTATGCAATTTGACTTCTTCTTCAGCTTCTAATATTGATTAGCAACTAGTTCCAAAGAATTCATGGTAGCCGGCAGCAGTTGGAGTTGGTGGAAAAGATCAAAGACTCACGACCTCGTTATTATTCTTACTTCATGTTGTTTCATAATGGCTAAATGGTTGGCTACGGTATATCGCTACTGTTATAGGGTTATAAGTTCGTTTTGGTGTTTCAGCTAATATATGTACATATGTAAGCCAAAGTTGACCCATATTCAAATCGAAGGGGTCAGTTTGTAATTATCGTTAGCTGACATTTTGGTCCATAGGAAGACCATTTCAAAATCATATTCATATTAGTATTCAAGCCAGCATTCAGACTTGTTGCTGTTGTTGTTGTTATTATTGTTGTTGCTGATGTCTGTGTGCTATGTAACACTTTCTAGAGCCGTCAGCTCAGCCGCACATTCCAACACCCCGAAAACCTGTTGTTATTTTTGTTGTTGCTGCCGGTTGTTGCTCGCTTTGTTTGTTGTCTGCTGTGTTTGTATTTTGCCTAGCCGTACTTTCACCTGTTTTCGGTTGTTGTTTTTTCGCGTTTCGGTTTAGTGTTATTTGATTTTATTTTGTTTTACAAATCGGGTTAGAGTCATTAATTAAAAGCTAACACACACACACACACACGTAGGGCGGCACAGGGCGAGAAACATTTCAGGCAGCATCTGTATATATGTATAGGTATACTTTTTTTTGGCGGGGGGGGGGGGGGGGGGCAGGTATTCTGTTTGTCACAGTTGGGCGCCGTTGAGACCAGAAAGCCTCAAAGCATTTGTGTCCATCATTTTCATTGTTGTTCCTGACAACAACGACCCACTGACTTTGTTATATGACCCGAATAAGGTGCCGGCCCAGTTATCAGAAGCGTTAAGTACAAATGACCAGAGCTCGCCTTAGTATCCATATTGATGGTGGCACAATTAAAAGTCATGTTGATAATTCCCTTAAATGTTTTGCATGCTCAAATAATATTCGCCACAATCCAAAAATTGAAGAAATTTGCCCGGCGCTAGTCGGAGTAGTCAAATCGTGAGTCAAGTCATAGAACAGTGTAAATGCCAGTGTGTGCAACAAATGGTAATTAAATGCATTCGTTGTTGGACAGATAATGTGTTAAGCTCAACAATTGCAGATTGACTGGCAGATGAAACTAAACACGAATGCGCCCACGGCTATGAAGGCAAACAGCACCTGCAACTGCACAAATGCCAGAGCGAACAACAACATCAACAGCAGGCAGAACAACACCAGAAATAAAATAGCAACAAAAATGAGCAGCAACAACCTGTTGCCATAGTGGCTAAGTGACCCACATGTTGGTAGTCGCAAAACTTGTTCACATTCAATAAAACAAATCGGCTAAGAGAGAAAGACAAAAAAATATGCGCAATAAAAATCAAACAACCACAAAAATGCTCATAAATATGCGTGCTAGCGGCTGCTGCTGTTGCACATATGCAAAAGTGTCAGCAGCTATGAGCCAAGAGTGCCGAATGCTAACAGATATATGCATTTAATCGCTCAACTGGGCCTTGCTGCGAGGAATGCTGAACACTTGACAAAAGCAACAGCAACAGCAACGGCAACAGCAACAAAAAAACTATAAACAACGCCAGCCAACAGCAGCAACAACAATTCCATCGAACAAGTGTCGAGTGGAGTGGAAGCTGCCGCTTCGTTCTGACTCTTAACTGGTTTTTGAGGTCGTTAGGCGGCAGCAACAGCAACAGCAACAACAACAGCAGTCGGAGCAGCATCACCCGTTAGCTGCAGAGTGCGAGCTGGCCAATAGCTGATAACTGTAAGCGGCTAACATTCGAGTTTCGGGAAAATTGGAACACACACATTTTGGCTTTTATTGATTTCTGTTCGGTTATGTGGCATAGTGAAAATATATATTTTTTCGCCAAATACCCGCCGTTAGGCTGGCTTGTTAGACTGGCCCCAATGATGCGGCAATGATAAATGTGCTGGGATAGTAGCTAAAAAAAAAAAAAAAAAAACCGTTTTTACTGCTGCTGTTTCTGTCCCAAACTTGACTCACTTCGGGATTCCAATGTAGCGTTAAGGAGGTGACTTGAACTCACATCGTTATTTGAGACAGGAAAAACCCCCACAAAGGAACGCTTCAAACCTATGCGTATGCTGTTTATACCCCATAAACAACAACAACAAAAATATAATAATGACACCAGCATACTCAAATATTTGTTAATAACAAAATATCTACTGGAAAAAACACACACTTTCGGTATTTAATTATTTAAGAAAAAATCACCCTAAGATGAATATCGCACCGAAAGCTAAAAACATTTGCATGTTATTCGAAATAATGTAGGAACAAATTATTCGAACAATATTCATTTGTATCTTAAAATACTATATTATTAAAGTTACGCAACAAGTTAAGAAATACCCTGGAAATTCGATATATGTTTCTACACCGGAATTAAGAATAGAAGAACTATGCTTCCTAGAAAAATACCTCCCGACTAATTAGGTGAGTTATCCTTCTTGATTTTCTGAGTGTCGAATGTCGACTATTTCAGACTAAGTTACAGTTCTTAAGGTCTCATTTAGCGAAGTCTTATTCAATATTTAGATATTCAATTAACGACCAAAGAAACATCTTCTGAAAGTTAGTTCCTATTTGGGCTAACTGCATTATACATTAACTAGTTTCAGTCAAAAACCAACAGCACAACAAATTAAACAGCAACCAAAAAATGTCACATTTATTAGGCATTAGCTTATTGGCATATTTACTTGATTTGGTTGCCAAATATTATTTCCTGTTCCAAATACATTAGCGAAGTATTGGCAAGCTTAGCCAAAACCTTATTTGGCAATGCGTTGAAGTAAATAATAACTGAGTTTCGATACCGATCAAAACTAGGCTCACATTGCAACAAGCTGCTGGACTGTTTTGGTACTGGCCCAGTCCAGTTCCAAAAGATAATAAACGATATTTGAAAAGCCAAACAAGTTTAAAGTAGCTTGATTTGCTTGATAGCTGCCGCATCGTTAAATAATTAACTGCTAACAAGCTGACGTGCAACGTAACATATATTGAATGCAAATTGTTGCCGCAGCTTAAATGGTCAACAATAATGGCTAAATTGCCGAATTAAATCTAAGCCACCCACAACACACGCCTGTGCATACAGAAACAGATACAGAAACCACACTTATTTAGTGCTTTTTAAGCATGTCAGCTCTGATTGACTACAAATTGCCAGCGTGCAATTGTCGATGATTGTTTTTGCTATTGTTGTTGTTGTTGTTGTTGTTGTCGTCGTCGTCGTCATTGCTGCTGTTCTAATCACATGACCAACAAAACCAAATTGGCTAGAAAATGTGTACTGGAAAATTGGCATTGCCATACAATGCCATAAGTACCCGTAAATACCTTGGCATGTTTGTGCCGCTTTTTGATTTTCCCCACTTGCGAGCACAAGTTGCCCCATGTACTTCATCAAATCACGTATGAAATTAAACACTCTCTGCTCCAATCCTCAACATCAGACTATTGTGGGCGCCTCAAAAGCCTCAACAACAATGGCAAATAATAGCTTAGAACATGCACAATTGTTAGGCAACTAAGCGATACCCTTTGAATATATAGTATATATATAGTATATATATATATATACTATATATATATATATATATATATATAAGTATATCCGTACATAAGATCAAGCTAAGACTCAACACAGTAAATATTTGTTTACCCAACAATTTAAAATAATTCATATACCAAATACATTTAATATCAAAATATATATATATATATATATATGTATATATGTATTTCATTTTTCGTTTGTAAAATTACGTTACACAATGGATGAATTGCCCATAGCTTTGGCTAAGTGTACTTATTAGCTACAACTAGATAGTCTCAGACAGTTGAGTGGCATGCGTTGTAGCCTCAAAGCGATGCGCCACCAAGCATACCGATTTGAGAATTCTGAAGTTTTTTGGACTTTGTATGTAAGCCAAGCACTTTATTTGCATGCAAACACATATAAAGTGTGTATACACATGTATGTGCATATGTATGTGTGTACATATTTTCAATGGCGGCAAATGCGAAAACTAGCAGCTGCCATAAGTAAGAATTCAGTGTGAATAGCACTCGAAGTCGAAGTCAAACTCAAGTATTTGTTGGTTCATCACGTAGGTGGTCGCATTTGCAATATTCACGTTCCGCATATTTAGGCGACTACGTCTGCGTCTCAGTCACCTGTTCACCTGTTCACCTGTCCACCTGTCCACCACAGCTTATGACGGTTCATAGTTATACCCAGTGGCTAACTATTCAATTATAGGCAACTTGAGCAGCATGATCGGAACCAAATCATCACAGCTAGCGAACGCACGTGTTGCCCCTTCACGCATGTGTGTGTGCGAGTGTGTGGGTGTACGCAATAATACCATCACTTAGCACTTAACATAAGATATAGTAAATAGTTGGGCTTTAGCAACTGCTTACCATTTGCTCCAATTTTAGCAGATACGACGAAGCTGCTTTGCAAGCCATTTTTCTTGTATTTCTATTGTACAACTAACTTCACATCAAACATCAAACATCGAACATCAAACATCAAACATCAAAAATTAAGATAGAGTATTAAGTCGTTACTATGGAAATCGGAAACAATTTAATTCAATTCAGCAATTTTTTAGCGAACACGAAGCAATTTATTGAATGGCTAATGGTCATCGATTGAATAGACAGATCAAATAATTCATATGCATGACACTAAAAAAAAGAACAATGAATAAAAAATGTATAATAAAATGCGCAAAAAAAATTAAAAAAAATATAAACACAAAACAAGCATAAGGCGAATGCATATTGAATTTGTGATCTGACCTTGAGGACTTGTACTACTATTACCATACAATTTCTTGGTTAACACAAGTGGGTCAAGAACAAAAAATGGCAAATTTATATTGGCACAGACTTAAGACTATCGCACACACTAGTAAACACAGTAAAACAATATAAAAAATATATACACATTTTTTTTGTTTTATCAAGAGAAAGAAACACGCACGACAAAACACGTCTGCAATCCTCGAGATACAGAATCGTTCTTGGCCGGTCTTAAGCATTGGAAATAGTGCAGAGCCATGGCTGAGCTCGCAAGCTCTGTCTAAGTTAAACACACACTTAGTCAGAGAAAGGGAGGCAGAGAAAGACACACACAGAGAGAAAAGAGAGAGAGAGAGAGAGGGGGAGAACAAAAGCGAAAGAGAGCTGCAATTGCTGAAGCTAGCAAGAAATGAGCAAAATCTGCGGCTGTGGTTCGACCTGGTCAGGTAGCTTTTTTTGTTGCAGCTGCTGGCCCCAAACTTGGCGCAGACTGGGACACACACGCTCACACTAAAATGTGTCCATTTATGCTAATGAAGTAACAAAATGAAATCCGCAAAAAAACAAAAAACAAAGAGACAAAAGGCGTCAGCATTAAAATAGAAAAGGCCCAAAAACGATGTCAAATCTGTCAAGTGTTAGCTGCAGGAATTGTTGACTTGCAACTCCTGTGTTACCCACAAGTTGTGTGGCCAATGACACACGATGATGCCAAGTCGCATGATACACAAGAATAACACTTAAGGAATGTGCTTTGAGTGGAATGTGTACAGTTAAAATGCTTTACACACTGTCTTCCAGTGGCTAAGAGCAATGGCTTCCTCTTGGCCCCCATTGCATGTCGCTGCTGCTGTTTGCAGTTTGCACAGTTTGCAGTTGCAGCTTCAAATCACTGGCAATCATAATTCAATTTAATTGAATGCAGCTAATTTGGCACAGTAATTTGGACGCCTCGTGGGCCACTTAAATTGTCCAGAGACACGCACATCATGCGAAGTTGGACCAGAACCCAATGCCTTGCATATTCAACCTATAAAAGCTGTAGCTTCTAATGCACTAGTCAGTAAACAATTGACATCTGTGTGTTTTGGCCATGTTACGCTTTAATTTGCTTTTGCTCCTGGCCGTCCTTTGTGGCTGCGAGGCACATCCACCAACTACCCAAATGCCGGCTCGACTGATCAGCGCTCCTGACGACGAAGCTGCTTATGACAGCAAATTCGACAATGTGGATCTGGATGAGGTACTTGGCCAGGAGCGTCTGCTCAATAATTACATCAAATGCCTGGAGAATCAAGGACCCTGCACCCCCGATGCCAAGATGTTAAAGGGTAAGTGTATCACTGAAGTCGTACACCTTTGAATATTCAGTTACACATCGTAGATATCCTGCCCGATGCAATGATGACGGACTGTGTCAAATGTACGGAGAAGCAGAAAAATGGAGCTGAAAAAGTAACGCGCCATTTGATTGATAACCGTCCGAATGATTGGGAACGCTTGGAGAAGATCTACGACCCGCAGGCAACCTATCGCATCAAATACGAGTCAAGCAAGCTTGCCAACAACAAAAGCCCAGTTGTTATCCAACCCATGCCTATCGGTGATTCTTAATGGCTATCCATCATCGCCAATGAAATCCATCCAAATATTAATATAATTAATCTACGTAGCTACGTATAATTAACCTATTCACGTATGCACTAAAAACCTACCAGTTTAGATATAGTTTATATTATTTTTTTTTTTTTTGCACCTTTGCACCAATAAAGCACCAGTTACTGCATAAATGTTTGAGTTTTGATTTGTGGTTAGCCGTTCGCTATCAATATCAATATCAATATCAATATTGTCTTCGATGGCAGAATTATAATCGTGTTCTTAAAGACAACATTTGCCAAGCAATACCTTAACATTTTGAAGCTGGAACTGGAGTTATATAATAGTCAAAATAGTTATACCCTGTACACATGGTTAGATTGACAAACATCGCATTAAGAAGCTCAGCAATGAAACCAGTTAAGTTGATGGAGTCACTTGTATTGGATATTACGACATGCATTCATCAACATTTAAATACTGTACATTCAAAAAAAAGATTTCGAAATATTTTCTAGAATTAATTTTATTAGATACGTTTTGCTAAAAGTCAATTCTGTTTGAATAGAATAGAACCTGTTTATTTGCAGGCAATAAATATTGAAGAAGCAATTACGCAACTTTAATCAGTCAAATTGATCAAACGAGACTTATGTGGAATGTATGAATGTGTACATACATGTATGTATATGTATGTGTGTGTACATAGTGAGCACACATTGTTATCGCTGGCCCATCTTCAGTATTTTCAGTATTGTGGCACAGAAGTTGACGCACCGAACAATACCGAACAACATCGTCATCAACATGATCATTATTATCATAAATTCCGTTAACACACCCACATCGGACGGCCGCGAGGCTAAGCCCCCAGGGCTTCACCAACAAAACATGCGACATCTGGCTAAAAGGTGTGGCTGCTCAGTGGCTCAGTGTGCGGCAACACACACACACACATAAATACATACATAAACATAAACATACACTCGGTGCGTTCCACAATATTCGCATTCGGAGTTGAAGTTTGTTGTGCTTTGCAGCCTCCGGTTATTCAATTGTGTGGTGCAAACAAATAACTGCATCAGAGGTAACTCAATTGTTAAATGGTCAAGAGCCGCAACAAAGTTGAACGAACCCAGTCGCTTTTGGGGTTGCCTCACTTCTTTGATACGCTTCGGATTTGGTTTTGGTTTTGGTATTGGTATTGGGGGTCGCCCCATTCGGGACGTGCCCCGCCGCAACGGCAGCCAAACTTCCGGTTTCATTTCATTTGGTCGTAAACGCAGCTATATGACAGCAGTGATTCAAATGATTTAAACAAACTGGCAAAACAGTTGAAGTTGTTGCATTTGGCTTTCAACTCAAATTCATTTGTGTCGCTGCCATCGCATCAGTTTGCGGTGGGCTGCACTCGGCTTTGACTGTCAATCAAATTTCATGATGCTTTTCCGTTTGCCTTTGACTGCAATACCATTTCCCATGCTGCCATTGCTGCTGCTGCTGCTGCTGTTGCTGTTGCCGCTGGGGCAAGTTGACTTGCCTATTGCTGCTGTTGCCTGTTGCCTGTTGTCTGTTGTCTGCAATGCAAAGCTTCTAAAGTAGCTCAGTCTTTCCGGCCATTGCACACTGATGCAAAGTCATGTCAACAGTGGGTAAAAATACAAAAGCTACGATGATTTGATTGAATTTATCTGAGTCGTATGTATATCCTTTTAGAGATCGTATTGCTATTTTCAATATAAACTCAAAATCAAGTTTATTTACAAGTTTCTTTAGCGATGCATAAAACATGTTTCTCTTTTACCTCAAACAACCATTTAGTTCTAGCAACCCCATCTCGGTGATCAATCGGCTCTTCCGATGAAACCTAAATGCTATAGTAGTCTATATAGGTAATATTAGCGTCCAAATGTAAGGATTATGAAAACAAGCATTACTGGTGAGTTGGGTTTTTTGTTGGTAATTTGGTAAACAAAAAAGTTTTTCATATGGCAGCTATACGATATCGTGGCCTGATCTTAATGATTGTTAATGATAGTTATGAAAATTCAAATAATATGCTGATTGGGTAAGTTTACTGCGGATATCTTTTTAAACAAAACGTTTTTCCACACAAAAAAACACAGTTTTAAGCCGATCGTTCATATAGGAGTGTTCGAATGCATACCAAGATTCATTAAGATAGCTTTAAGACTTGGCGACTAGCCGGACATGGCTATATGGAGTCGGTTAGTGATGCTGATTAAGAATATATAAATACTGTGTGGGGTCGGAGATGTCTACGGCAATGTGTTACAAACTTCACAATATAATTATACAACCCGAGATTTACTTGCAAATAACAATGTGCGTATAAATTAGAACACCATAGGGGTCTGGGTCTGGGTCTGGGTCTGGGTCTGATTTGTTCACTTAGAAGCGAAACTTGCACTAGCTTTTTTTACACTCTACCTGCATAAATGTAGTTAATGACAAGGCGCCTTTTGGATGAATGACCTCGACCCGACGCAGCGCTAACTTCAATGGCTTCACAAAGCGAGAAATTACAGGCACACACACACACACACACGCACACATACAAATGTCTTAAAGTGCGTTGACTTGGCTAATAAATATGACACATGATTATGGGGCGGGCACTGCAATATACGGCCACAACCGCCAGATACCCTGCCAAGTGCGGCCCGTATCCGTGTCCATGCTATAATTTGTCTTACAGCAGCATTAAACAATTTTGTTGTTGTTGCTGTTGTTGTTGTTGTTGATTTTGTTGTTGTGCCCCGTGTCTCGAGGGCTTGTGCAATTTTCATGGCACAACTTGAATTTGAATAATAATAGTTATGTGCTTGTAACGCGCTTGGCAAGAAGACAAATGTCAAAACCATCGACCTCTACTTAACACCACAGTAACCAGCAAGTACATGCTACCCTCCCCGCTCCCATCACCAGCCTGCCACAACACTGCCACTCGCTGATCTGACCGTTTAGCAACTGTTACGAATGTTGTTGACAAAAAACCAAAAAAGAAAAGAAAATGTCATTGTCAACGGGTCTCAGCGTTTAATAAATGAATTATATAATTATGAGATGGTTTTTTTTTTTCGTTTAGAGACATTGCATGCAACACCTCGTAACCCGAGTACTCACCACCACCGCCCACCACCACCGCCCATCGACTAGCTGCGCCATTTGCCAGTTGCCAGTTGCCAGTTGGGGCTTGCCACGGTCGAGTGAACGCCTCGAAGTGCACGACTGACGACACTTTAGTGTTAGTTTGCCTCATTTGCATTCGGTTTCAAGTTCACTTCATGGGCAACTACTTCTTGGCTGCTTCAGTTGCTGCCAATTGGCGGCGGCTGAGTTGACTTGAATTGAATTGAATTGATTGGCTGTCATCGACTGATTGGATTTCCTGCGAAGTGTGCGCGACTGATCGCTTATTAGCCATGTCGAAATTATTGACTTCCTTTTTGGCCGCATTCATGTATATCATTTGTCAGTGGAAAAGGAAAAGGAAAAAAGAGTGCAGCTCGATAATTGCCATGTTAGAGTAGAGTACTCGATCGCAAGTACTTGCGACCGGTTTCTGACCAAACAGCTCGAATGTTAGCCTAGAATCTTAATGCGGCTTTAAGACCAAACATACGCACACACACACACACACACACACACAAGTGCAAACATCTTAATGCTATGCGACAGAACTGGGCTCGTTGCTGACACACTTGAGTTGGGCAAATGTGGCCAAAACTATGCTACATTTAATTAACCACCTCCGAGTGGGTCAAGGCATAGCCTACTGATAATTGGTTGCTAATCAATATTAGTGCAATGAAAAGCTAAAAAAATGTTAAAAATGTATATATATAAAAAACTAGATCTTATCATAGCCATGAAGAAAAAGTTAAATTTTCAAAATATGATGTACGATGAACTACTTTTCATATCAGAAGATGAATAGGTAAAATGTACTGTAATGAATCAAAAGTATCACTTAATTGGACATATGTATATATATATATATATATATAGTTAGGTTTCTAAAGTTTCATCTCTGAGCTGTGACCTACAATTAGCCAGAGATTTAAATAATTGTTTGCTGAGATATCTTTGCGGAGTTGCTTTAGCCTTGGCTCGTAAATTTGGCCTAGCAGAAAAGCAACAACTACGACCAACAAAAAATAATGTCAATAGCCCGCTTAATTGTTAATTGTCTGAGCATGCTCAACATGAAATTTATGTGCACTTGGAGACAATTGCAATTACAATTACAATTACAATTACATTACGATTACGATTATGAGTACGATGATGATGATGATTACAAAGCAAAAACACAATTGTACAAAATTGTTTTAAACTGCTTCACACAGCCAAAGCCAAAGCAAAACGAAAACTAAATATGTATATACATATATATATATATATAGCACATATATATATATATATATATATATGTAACAGATCATGATATGTACATGTATAATGCGTATTCTTCATGTCGAATTTAGCATGCTCTCAATCACGACAGTTTAGGGGTTAAGCACTTGCTTCAATCGCATACTTCTGACAGTTGTATCTTAACTGGGCTAATGCCCACCGTACGCCTTAAAAATATTCCACAAAAAACAATTGCCTTTGAGCCACAGATGTGAAATGTATGCGTCTAAAAATGTTGCTCTTTATAAATATACTTATACAAATATATAGTTATACAGTTATAGTTTACATATATATGCTTGGTGAGTGCGTAACTTTTGGTTTGGCTGTGACCAGCTGGGATTTTAATGATGTATTTCGATTTTCAGCTTTGCCATGAATCCCTCAACTTTGACTTATGGCCAACCGGTGGCAGCGGCAGCAACTACAAAACAAAAACAATTCCCCAGACGATTTGAGCTAATGAAACGTTACAAACAATGGAAAATGCCGCTGCCAGCTTTTTTTTTTTTTTTTTATTGTCATCGTGAGTTGTTGTTGGTATTGTTGGCTTACAGATATTTAACCGTGGTAAACATTTGGCCGCACATTTCCATATCAAATAGCTGGCAGGGCATTGCTACCCCATCTGGCAACGCTATGCCATGCCATGCGCCTTGACATTACTTGGTCGGAAGATCATTTAACAGAGCCATCCATCACACGATCTTCGCGGCTCGAAAGCATAACTAACAAACAACAACAACAACAACAACAACAACAACAATATTATTATATTTATTAATAACTTACTACCATGGAGTATGTGATTAGTTGATCCGATCAGTTGGAGTAATCATCACATTTTCGTACGTTAGCCAGGCACCCACATATTGGGCGCACAACAAACCAGTAAGAAAGCTCGACTACGAGATACCCTGCATTTTCGAACTGAAATCACAGGATTGCAACAAATACTTGCCTATAAATGGTAATAAGATCAATGTCGGAATACGTTTTGGCTCATAACTTCGTTGTTTCTTATCCGATCTCGATATGGTCAGATCGAGTTGTCTTTTGATGCTGAACAAAAATACATACGTATTATGTGGAGTAAATGCTATCTTCTGTCTTATATACCCCTTTTACCAATTATAACCAGATTCAGGGGGTACACAACAACAACCAAAAATGTGGCACATTTTATATTTTTTCGTTGGCCTTATCATAATGTCCATGTAGCAACTATGTACTTACGTAAGAGGGTTAAGCAATCGATGCGTAACAATAACCCAAATTGCCTACCACAAGCAACAACAGCAGGGCTGTACCATGCAACGGAAACGCGATAAGGAAATGAAAACGTCAACAAATTAAAGTCGAACAAGTAGTCAATCGCTCATGACTTGATTGCAGGCACTCTACCTGCTGCAGATACCGTAGATACCCGTACGCACAGACACATGTTGGTATTGGCCGCAAAGAATTAACCGGGATATGTACAAATATGGCAAAACCTTTGGGACTAGTCATAAATGCTACCATTTTGTGTCCATTTTATTAGTTGCATTGTTCAACAACAACAACAACAACAGGATCAACAACGGCGGCAGCCAACAAAGGGCTCTTAACAAACACCACCGATAAGTAACGCAGTGGGGCAAGCATACAAAACGCATTAAATACCGCTCAACAGCGACAACAGCAACGAAGGCGACACACAACACAAAAACAAAACATGTCAAATGGGCATTGTCCAAAATTGAAAGAACCAAACTGAAAAACCAGATTATTGCTCAAGACCAAAAACTCGTCGAAAGCCATTTACAATTCCAATTTGAAAGATGCCTCCCAGACGTCTTATCAAATGCCAGCACAACTGATTTGAAATGGGTACGGGATTCCATTTAGGATTTCTCCAAATGAGAATCCGTTTGAACGTACTCACATATGGTAAGAGGGTTACAGTGCATATGCATATCTAATTAGTAGATCTGACAGCGGCATAATGCATTTTAAGGACCACTACTGTCCCAGTAGCAGATGGCATCGAGAATGCCATGAAAACAAGAGTGCTCGATTGAAGAGATTTCAATTTTGAAATACCCGGTAAGCATTCCATATAAATGGGGAAGAATAGACTAGAATACTCACTGGTCTCTCGACAGGACACTGTCGACAAAAATGTCACCAATCTGCCGATTTTGCATTTTGATTGATGAATGTGTCGTCTTAGCCAGAAGAAAATGTATGTTAATATAAGATCAACTTTGAAGACATGAAACCCTTAAGCGGACAAATATATTTGCATTCGTGCAAGAAGTAGTGCTGATGAAAAAGTTATATAATAATTGGGAATAATGCCAATTTATAATATAGATTTTTAAAGATGGTATTATAGCCCGTTCGAATAAGACCTTGTTAAGCGATGCAGTGAAATTCCGAAAACATCGCTTCTCAGTGCTCAATCTGTGAAAATTTCCAATTTCTATCGCTTATGGCTTGCTGATAGCCAATCGACAGTCAGTTGGAATTCCTTTATATTAATACTCTACTGTACTAAGTATAAATCTTTATGTAAGCCCAAGCTTACTGGCAATTTCGATCAGTTTTTGGACACTATCCAGTTTGTGTGCAGACATGTATGTGTTATGTATGTGGTGCAGATACCCTGTCAGACACTGCAGGTTATATATATATATATATACAGCATGCATACATACGCACACACGACGGGCATGACACATACATAGATTACACGCATTATTATTGGTTTCACTTGCGCTTTTCTGGTTGAATACAGTGGTTGTAGTTGTTGCAGTTGTTGCAGCTTACACGGATAAGACTTTCAGACCGGGTCGAGCAAGAAACAACAAAAGCAACATCAGTAGGAAAAAGAAACATATGGTGTTATTGTTGTTGCACGCATTTTAATTTGGCATACGACAACTTCACCTGTTCGGCCAGTTTTGGCCAACAAGCGCATATGTATAGCTGTGTGTGTGTGTGTCCACATGCCACAAGATCATTCAAAAGCAAACTGTGCACAAGTCGCAACTGCTTTCTACAGTCCGCGAGCCACACGCATTTTGGGTGCAGAAAAACCAGAGTGAAATTCCTGCCTCACTCCAAAGCAACCAGCAACCAGCACCGGACCATACTCAATGGGAAGTTTTTTGGGGAATGCAACTGATGGCGATGCGGAATCGGAATCGGAATCTTAAGCATAAATCTGGTTCACGATCGTCGACCATATACAGGTTGGGCCAAATTGGTTTCCTCACTGCAACAAACTAGGCTAACCTGTCCAGCTTCCCTATCTCTCTCCCTCGCTCAAGCTGTCGCTCTCTCTTTCTTTGTGTCGCTACCTTTTTTGGGTGGTGCGTGGTTACGCAACGCATCTCAAGTCCAAAAAAATGCCGAAAGTCTGGACGCAACAATTTCCCTCGAAACTTGTCAAATTTGCATAACACCAAATCGGTTATTGTACAATAGAAAATGGAAAATGTTGTTGTTCAAGACCCCAGCCCAGAAAATTTGGAGAAACATGAAAGTTATTTGCATTCATATTTCTCTACTTATTTGTTCGTTTTTTCTTTTTTTTTGAGATTTTTGTATTTTCCATCACACAAAAAAAAAGTTATGTGTGACTTTTAGCCAAATGAAAAAAATCAGTTTTTCTATTTTATTTATAGTTTTCGGCAATCACTTTAAATCACAAATTTCTCACGATCTCTGTGTCACGCATCCAAGCACAACGAGTGCTCGAATAACTCTTCTAAGTTCATCCAAAAGAGTTTGCACGAATTTGTTAGTATTACAAAAAGATTGAAGTTAAGTCAAAGTTTTCCCATGCTGTACAAAATATCTGCAAATTGTTTTCTACGTTACAAAATGTTGGCTTAAACTTGAGCTCGTGATATGCGAGTAATTCAGAGTCAGCTACATTGCGAACGCTTCGCTTGAGGCAATGTATGTCACCTTTTTTTGTGGTGCAAGAGAGTGTGACCATGAAATTAATATTTGGCCCAATTGGCAATGTAGACCATTAGATTTGGTGCTAAGCCGCAATTTGGCGATTGTGGCTCGAACGGTGTTTACACGATGCATATAACAATATATGAAAATATCACGATAAAACATTGTAGATTTATGCATTCGTAAGTATCAGAGGTTTTAGATTTTCAAGTCAACAAAGGTCATCAAATTGAGTTAAGTTAGCTTCAATTGAAGCTCGAGCTAACAACCAGCACCTATTTATTTCCAGTCAGAAAACAACCGAATACTCAAAAAGTAAATATCGTTTTCGAATTGTTGGATATCTGTCATCAGCTTTTGCAAATTGTCGCTATCTGCTTGCATTGAGAGTGCGCCTTGCAACACGGCTTGAATAGACTATTAAGTTTTCGCTTTCTTTCTTTTATATATGCATAGCATGCATTTTCGCTAATTGCAATTAATTTCATTATTTAATCGATCTGCGCACTTACGCACATATATATCTATATGTATATATTTATATATATATATAAAGCGGCAGCCACGACAACAGGTGGAGACAACACCTGCAACAGCGATAAGCTGGCAGCCAATTGCGGCTGCTGCAACTTAGAGAAATATACCTGAAAGCGACCACTGCATAACTTTCACCTGACAAACTGTGTAAAGCATTCAAAATGAACAGGCTCAGGCTCTGGCTGAGACTCGGGCGCAGGTTTCCCTACTGTCGCAGGCCAGGATGGCTTTTCCAGTCAACAGCAAACAAGGGGTCAACACGACCAACGGGGAGGGGCTGTGTGTCAGCCAAAGGTTCGTTTGGAATTTACACAGACCATTAACGTCGATTTGAAATCTCATCGCGAAATCCATGAAACTGGTGACAATCAAAAACAAAAAAAAAAAAAGAAAACCATACAAAAAGTAACGCAGAGTCATTGAAGCTGGGAAAGTGAAAAATCTCACACATTTTGTAGCATTTGCAACGCAATGCAAATTGTGTTAAATATTGTATGCCGCATGATGGTGCATGAAACGCCCATTAACCAACATATATACTATGCACACATCAGGAACAACCATTTGATGCAATAACCATAATAATAATTCCAATGAACAAACAAGCAAAATCGCAAGAACGGATACAGATATAGCCAAATGGAAAGTATTAAGTTGAATATATGCCCAAATAAACATGGCTTTGAGAATAATCGTGTCTCTAAACAATCCATTGTTTAATATCAATATTTTGAAAGAGACCTGAACCTGAACCGCTATTCGATAAGATTGTTGTCTTGTTTTTTGCGATACCATAAACTTGAGTGTGCATAGTTAAGTAAACATTGCATAACTACAGGGTATAACAAGCTAATAAACAAACATTGAGTCAGCCAGCAAACAATCTACTCGTAAGTAACCAAAGCTAAGTCCGTCGGATAAGCAGCTACGCCACAATAAATATCTTTTTTGGAATTTTCTTCTTTTTTGTTGCTAATCAGCAAGTGTACACAACATGTTGAGATATTCAAATTGGGGGAAATGATAAGTTTGGAGACGTGCGTATTCTGGGTGTGGTCCAGCGCATGGCCGAGGACTGCTGAGAATGTGGCTTTGATCAGTCCATTGATCGACTGTCTTCGGATGCATTCACGAATGACAGTCGCAACTTTGAAGACCAAGTCACCAAGAGTCAAAATCATCATTGCTGACAGTGACAGTCATACATACATACATATACATATACAAAAACTGGATGCTGGACTCGAAAATTGGCTCAAAGCTTGACTCAGGGATATCGAACAATGTTTGCTTTGGGCGTTGGCTGCTCAATAATCCAAATCACTGAAATCAAGTTTTTATGGGTGGGTGAAAATACTAGAGTCGACCTGATTGAGTTTGACTATGTGAGTTTGAGTGTGTGTGTGTGTGTGTGTGTTGATTGCTTTGTATCTGACAAAAAGAAAACAGAGAAGAGTGCCTACAAAAAGTGTCAGCCAGCGGCTAATGGCATTCGCAATGACAGCAAAACGTTGACTTTTGTATGAAGTATCTAACATAAGCCCCACTCAAAATGAATGTCTTTAACATAGTCGGTTTACCTTTAAAAAGAAGACCTTTAGCGTCAAATGATTACTTTCAGTTAAGATAACTTGAAATATCTGAACAGTTGGTGTATATCTCATTTATTTCTGGAGTCATATTTGAAATCTACCATTGAGATTAACTCAAAGCCTCAAACTCAATTGCATAACTTATCTACGATAGTATTTCTTAGATCGTCAACTTTAATCGACAGCTTCGATTTATGATGCTTTCAGGTAAATAAACAGTTGGTAAGGATCTGGGTATATATATACATTGTCCCTCAAGTCATAGGGACTGGCGTAATGTTTTAATATACAACTTTACGTTATCTTCTTTGTAAGAGCTGCAAGTTGTAAGCTGCAACCTTTTTATGGAGGCACTTCAAATGCAATAATGAAAATCAAACTGCAGAACCGAAACAATTTTCCCAACAAATTATGACGGGCAAAAACAAAAAAACAAAAACAAAAAAAAAATAAGGAACATCGTCGGCGAAACGTAGCAAAGAAAGCAATCAAAAGGGCCAATCATTCTTGGCCAGGCCAAGGCAACAAGGCCACTAACATTGGCACCGTGGCTGTGCAACAGGGGGCAGGTCGTGAGTGCGCCGAGAGCCAAGCACGGAATCAGACAAAACAACTAAAAACAACTAAAAAAAAGTAACTAAAAACCACCAACAGCAACAAATTGTTTTACACATTCTTTTTCCTCTTTCATTCATTTGTTTTTATTTTTTGCGAGAAAGAGGGGGCGGCAATGAGAGAGGGAATGTAATTGTACGTACATATATAATAGTAGCGACGGGTGAACAACTCGACCGACAACGGAACTCGACCCCAAATCTGGAAAAGGTTACAGCACACAAGCGAAACGAAACCAAACAGTTGGAAATGAACACTTGTAGAACCATTGTGAACAGCACACAACGAACATATTGGAGTCCAGTAACCCGCATCTGTCGGAAGGGGGATAGATACGTATATATGTATAGCCCATGGGTTCGTCTCTAAATTTAGAAGTCAACGTTGCGTGCCAAAAACTCAAAAACCGTTCCACTTGACGCCCATTATAAGTGGCTATGTGGAAATTGATATTCGGAATCAAGAAAATCATAATTTGTACAAAGTAAAGTAGTTGTCCACTTTTGAGGTTTGATGTTCCCAACTAATTAAATACCCTGACAATGCTCAATAGTTGCCGCTTAGACTATGGAATCGAAAGGGGCACGATTTTGATAGATTTTTTTATACTTCACATTTCACATAATACCAAATGTTGTTGGGAATTAATGCTCCTGGCTTTAAAGCTGAAAGTCGATTTTTTTTTGGAAGGAAGTAATCATTAATGCTTAAAATAATCAATTTTAAATTCCATTTTTTATAATTCTACGAAAAAATCAATCATTTAGTAATCCGATGTTAAGAACTGGGGAGCTAGGCCATGAAATCTTAACAAATCAAAATTGTTGCTATTTAGAATCGGCTGAATAATATATGTATACTTAATGGGGTCGGAGATGTCTCATACAATGTGCTGCAAGCTTCACGGCAAAAATATAATTAGCTCTGCAAGAGTATAAGAACAGTTTCACCATTTTCTGGAAGTTCAAATTTCCGACCTAGGACGGTATAATTTAAATAAAAACATGGGTAACTTTTCTGACCAAATGCATGGTCAGCGATCGTGGTCAGTGATCAGCTACAGGGCTGGTTAAACTTATGATGTGAGAGATATCTTCAGTTGTGTCTTATCACAGTTATTTATGGGGTGTCTTGTCAAGACTAATTACCAGCTGAGGGTTCACGCCTGCCAGCATTCAACTGTGACCGGGGGCTTAAGGTTGTCTAATTCGAGGTAGATATTAGTCGAGTAACTCTCTGGTGAGAGGTAGCCAAACTTTCTAGAGCAGATGAAACAATTTCAATTTGACACTCACCCGAACAAAGCAAAATGGCAACGCCTGCGGCTCATCGTCATCGTCATCGTTCTCCATGTTCTGTTTGTGCAGTTTTGTTATAGTTTCGTCTTCGGTGGCGCCACCAGCTGCGACGACTAAGCTGGTACTGTTGCTGGTGTTGGTGTTGGTGCTGTTGCTGTTGCTGGTGCTATTGGCAGCTGCATCCATTTTGAGAACAGCAGCACAAGTTAATTATTTGTTGTTATTGTAATTAGTACGCGGCGGCCGCTGTTTGAATTGTAATTAACATTAAGCATTAAACATTAAACATTAAACATCGAGTGCAATCAGTGTTAAAACAATAAGTACGAGTATGAATATGAATACGAATGCGAGTACGAGTATGCGTTTGAGTACAAGTCGACTAATTCGAATAATTCAAATAATAACAATAACAACTCTGTTGCGCTCTCACTCGCACACACTTGGTAGCGGCAAAAATTTCACTTTTTCCTCGGGGAAGTTTTGTTCAGTTTTCAGTTTCAGCCAGTTGCCAGTTTTCATTGAATTGCTATTAAGCGTCATTAAGTTGCAACTGGAGGGGCATGCAGCACACATCTGTATGTGTGCATATAATCTCAAATATATATCTCTAAGATTTGTACTCTATACTCCAGTAGCATAAGTGCACAGCTTCATTTAATTGCTAGCAATAAAGCCACATCAAAAAAAAAAAAATAATGTTGTAGTTTTTCTTGTTGTTGCAAGTAGTTGTTGATTAAACTAAACAAAGTATCGTGTCGTGTTTTTCACCCGTTTCTGTTTCTTGAAATGGGAAAGTTTATCTATCAACTAGTCACTTCTCATATTCGTTCCGCTTTTCTGATTTATGTGATGTACATATGTACACATATACATACATACGTACATACGTACATACATACATACATGCATTAATTTGTGCTAGGTGCTAGTCAGTACTAATACATTATAATAATCAGATCTATTGAGCCACTTATGAATCATCATTATCATCAACTCCAAAACAATTGGAGAGTCGAGTATCTGACAAAAAGCCTTCAAGATAATCCAGCATGTTTTATTTATATAGATAATATAGTTTAGTCAAGTATAGTATCTCATATATATAGTATCGTATATATAGTTAATTAGTTTTAATCATTTTTGTTCTTAAAGATGAGAATCAACTATAAGTGCTTGACTTTAACTTCTACAATGGTCAAAACTAATATTATCTCAATAATATATTTAAATAATTGATACTCAATCACCTAGACATGTATATATTTCAAAAATGTTGGCAAATGTATTTACTCAAAATGAAGTATACATAAAATTGCAATTTGTGTGTTCACCACTCCAAATGAGGACTATACCAATAGTACATTGTATTGAATGCTCATTGTTGTACCAAAATATATGTATTGACAATGCGGCTGCTGCTGCTGCTGCTGCTGCTGCTGCTGCTACTACTACTACTACTGCTACTGCTGTGATTCAGAGCGACCGACCCTCTAACCCAATCTACTTTTGTCCAAGATGCTTTTGTTCGGCTTGTCGCTTTCTACGCTCTGGCATTTAACAAAAAACGATGTGCAGCTTTTAGAATCTGCAATAATAAAAACGACAACAACAACAACAACAGCAGCAGCAATAGCTATAAGTTCTATAATGAGGTTGCGGAGGGATAGGGAGAGGGGGAGGATGTCGATCTACCGTCGGCGTGACTAAACTGGTTGGCATTTTTAATTTGTTATTCTTGAATGCCAACAATTCACACAAACACTGTCGTATCTATAGACAACGTATGAATGTATGATGTACTTAAGTATTGTGAGATGCACACAAACATATATCTATGTACAATTCATGGCTGATGTTGCTCTTTCGATTCACTTGTAATAAACTTCCAAAACGGCGAACATTTGCGTACACCCGGCAGTTGTAAGAGATTTGAGTCAGCGAAGTGACATGGTTTGGATTCTTTGGTATAACACTCAAGTTATGGCTAGATCAATTGTATGTAGGGTATCTACAAGTCGGGCACCATTACTAGTTGCTTTTGGGCTTTGCTCTTTTGAGTGCGCTGCTTCATTAACTTTTCCACATCATCAGCAAACGAATGCAGCAACAACCGCAACAACAACAACAACAACAACAAAGACTCCACACATTCACCCACTGGAATGTATAGTTTGCTTCGTTTTCATATTCTGTTTTTTGCCGTAACTACTTTTAAGCCATTTGCATTTTGCCTTTGAGTATGCGGAGTTAACAATATTTACCTTCCGCTGTTCATGAGCTGCTACAACAATAACAGCAATAAAAGCAACACAACACAATACAAACAAAAATTAACGGCAACTACAACGTCACTTGTTGCCCTTTATCATCTACTTTTTTTTTATTATTTGCTTTGTTTTTCTTTTTAGACGTGTTTATTGAATATACAAAAGTTTTCTAATTTGTTTGACACCCGCACAACTCACACGCTCTGTGCCGGGGAGATTTGTGTTTCAATTTGGTTTTATCTAACGCAGTCGTTGAGATATCGTTATTGCACTTTCCACTACCAAAACAAAACAAAAAAAAAACGCAACAGGTTACTACCTGAAACGACGAACGGAGAACGTCTATTGTTGCGCACACTCAACTCGGATATTAAGCTACAACTGCGGCTGCAACGGCCAAAGTGTGACCAGCTCTTATAAATATCGGTATAAATATATTTGCAGTTATCGATTGTATAGCGAAAGGGCACTTATTAATTATTTCAAATGTACTCGTAAGCAATTTGACTTTTAAAATATAAATTGCCAAAAGTGTTGCCGCTAGCATTCGAATATGCAAACAGTCGAATTTTTAAGGTAAATGCAATGAGATAAACCCTTACGTTGTTCAAAGATTTGTTAGATTGTTTTTATTTTTCTAATTTTACCGCTCAACTTTCAGTATATACATTTGGGATTTTGCATTTGGGATTTTGACGCAAATTGCACACGGTCACTCAGCTGACAGCTGAGCTCCCCGTAAAAATAAATATCGAATTTGTGTTTCAGTGCTAGAGCAGCAAGTTGTGTATTGTAATGCCTTTTGGCTGTGTAAAATAGGTAAAGATTTTGAGAAAAAAATGACCAAAAATGCTAGAAAATTTGAAACGTGCAAAATCAGGTCGTCGATAAAAGTTGTCAACACTTAATGCGCTGTGTTTTGATTGTTTTACATAATTTTCACTTTATTCTACGCGTATACACACAAACCATTTACCCATACACACACATACAAACGGACGCGGACTCGGAAGCAGTCCCAGCCAAGTGCATACCAACTCACACATACAAATGCGTAAGCACACCTATGACGATTTTTGCAGATGATAGATACCCTTCTAATGAATTCTATAAATTCATAAAACAATACGTTGCATGCCGCCATACGTAACGATCCTCGCTTGTATGTTATTTGGGTGCCAAGTAATGGTTTGTAAAAAAACGTGGGAAATTGTTCATTTTGAAAATATTTTTTATTTCGAAAGAACGTTGTCTTTTCAAAAATAATGCTCGCGCAGAAATTAGAGAGGAAGAGGAAAAAGAAGTAAGAAATCAGTTCAATACGGCGGAGATTCTTATGAAGTCGTTAAGTCGAGTCTAACACTCGAAACAGGGTGTAATTGGAAAGAGTCAAGGTACATAAAATGCTTTGGTATGGTATGGATGTGTGTAGTACAGGTGTAAGGGTATTTCACTAGCTTAGCGTCGGTTAATAGTTTCTCTATATATATATTGGTGTACATACCACTTTGTTTATTTGCTTGTTTGCTTACATCAACACTGCCATGAAATGTTCAGCAATAATTTCTAATAATATCAAAATTAATCTCTTTTTATTACCTCAAATGCGTAAAGAGTGAAGCTGCATTCGAAGATGTGGGACAGAGGAGAGCGCCGTAGCGTGGACAGGTGCCTCAGGAGTTATCCGTACAATGCGGGCTTCACGGCTCAGAAGAATCTCCAGGCGAGCTGTAAAAGTGAGTTGTTAAATTCAAATTGTTTGGCCAATTGTCAAATGAATTGTTTTTCACGAATTGCTATCTGCACTTTGGTTATTTATTATACTATTTAATGTGTTCATTTTGGTCTGTTTTATCTTAGATTCGCTGGACTTTGTGCAACGATTGGATCTGACAAACACATTGAATGTGCACAGTGGCTGTGTAAATACGGTTAACTGGAATGCAACCGGTACGCATATTGTGTCCGGTTCCGATGACAACAATCTGGTCGTCACTGAGGTCAAAACCGGCCGTGTGGCGGCTAAGACAAAAACACTACACAAGCGTCACATATTTAGTGCACGATTTATGCCGCACTGCAACGATCAGGCGGTAATCTCCTGCTCCGGCGAGGGCATTGTCATGCACACCGAATTCCTTCAACCCTACAACTCCAGCCGCAGCATCGAGGAGGCACTTATCGGTGACTCCAGTCGCAATGCCAGTTACTTTGATTGTCACGCCTTTGGCAGCACATACGATGTTTTGGCACTGCCAGATACGCCGCGCACGTTTCTCAGCTGTGGCGAGGATGGTACTGTCCGGTGCATTGATCTCCGTGTGAGCAGCCGTTGTGCTGAGTCCGTGTGCGACAAGCACATCTTCATTACGGCACCGTGTGCCGTCACCGCGATGGATGTGGCGCCCATTAATCACTACAACGTTGCCATCGGCTGCTCGGATTCGATAGTACGGCTCTATGATCGACGCATGCTCACTGCGGGCACGGACAAGGATCGCATTACCTGGCCATTGACGGCCTTTCCGATACCAATGAAGTTTACGCGTCGACATTATCGTCCAACCTGCGTTAAGTTTAGCGCCGATGAGTCTGAACTGCTAGTAAGTTATTCAATGGAGCAGATATATTTATATGATCTAAATCATCCTGGTCACAACGATGCCGAGCTGCTCAAGAGCGGCTGCTATACTCCAAAGCTGCGACGTGACGACGATCCAGAGCCACAAATGCCACGCTTGCGTTTCCGTGGCGATTGGTCCGATACCGGCCCGAATTCGATGACCTCCGCCGAGCTAGGACTGCATCGTCTCAATGTGGGTCAGGCGCGTCCACCGCTCGAGCCGGGCGTATTGAGTCGCCTCAGTGATGAGATATTTCGCATGCTCAACTCGCAGACACGTCAATCGCGTGGCAGTCCCAGCGGCAGCAGTGGCAGCAGCACCAGCACTAGGACATCAAATCATATGTCCTGGCAGGATGCCGTTCTACGCACCTTGGACCATCAGAGCGAGTCGGCGACAAGTCGCAGCATAGGTATCCTCAGCAGAGTTCGCAATGCAGCCAATCATTCAGAGTTGCCGCCAACAATTTCCAACGGTTCTGGTGATGGTAAGTGTGGCAGCATGACGTGCAACACTTGGTGTCAAAAGTATTTCTATGCAACATTTGCTAAGTACATATAAATATATATATACTCTAGCATTGCAATTGGTGTATTTATATACATACATATATTCATATATCCAAGAGCATTGTCTTTGAGTCTCAAAGGTTTTCTTAACAAAAATATGGAGAGAAAGAGAAAGAGACGAAGAACTGTGATAATTGTTTATTAAATTTAAATGTAGTACTATAAAAAATATATTAAGTTTTCATCTAAAACAAATTAGTATCGCAGTTACATAGGTATTTATATTTGTATATTTATGATTTACTAAAGTAACTTAGTTCTACTTAAGTTTCAAATTCTTATAATAAACAATAATATTTCCAACAACTTTTTTTTTCGAAATAATAACTTTCAGGAATCATTAGTTCTCATAATTTCAATAATTGCCATAGAAATTATAATTATAATCAATTAATTCGATTTACCACCGACGCCAAAGTCTTTCCAATTTGAGAGAAAGTACTCCCCAGAGAGCAACATGTTAAATCTTGTAGCAAAAAGTCTGGATTGTCCGGATCAATAACATCTACATATAGGAGGCAATTTTGACTATATATTTACATGTACATTTATTGCATACTTTGAACTATTATCGAATTAAATTAAATACTTAAAAAGCTGCATTTGGTGGGCAAAGAAAGTCTTAAACTAATTTTCTGGACTTTTGTAGGTGCCTCGCAAGCTGAATCGACGAATGCGCAAGCGACAAATACAAATACCAAACAGGACACCGGCGGAGAGTCGAGCACGAGCTCGGTCTTAAACTCAGGCACGAACTCAGGATCAAACTCAGGATCGAGTTCAGGCTCAGGCCCGAGTTCAGGCTCAGGCCCGAGTTCAGGCTCAGGCTCAGGCCCGAGCTCAAGCGGTGGTCAAAGGTATCCGCTTACCAATTTTGATTATGTGAAAATGTCGTTTAGCGGACATCGCAACTCGCGCACAATGGTGAAGGGCGCCTGTTTCTGGGGTGACGATTTCATTATGTCCGGCTCGGACTGTGGCCACATCTTTGTGTGGGATCGCAAGACGGGAAAGGTGGTGAAAACGCTGCTAGCCGATCATCGTGTTGTCAACCGTGTCCAGCCGCATCCAACAATGCCGTATCTGCTCAGCTCTGGCATCGATTACAATGTCAAACTTTGGGCACCGGTCGCACCGAAGCCCTCCTTTGATGAGACCGAAACTGCATCGGTATGTACTATACAACAAATATATATCTATGTGCAGCTTGGTAATTGACCATTTTTTGCTTCTCTTTTTGGACAGCTGATCAGGAGCAATGAGATAATGCTAGTGGAGACACGCGATACCATAACGGTACCCGCACAGATCATGATACGCATTTTGGCCAGCTTGCATCAATATCGTCGCTTAATGCACACATCGGCAGACTCATCATCAGCAGCAACAGTCAGACAGACGGACAACAGGCGGAGCCGCAACGCAGCGGTGCGAGGTGAACCTATGGACACAAATGCTTCAGTTGCTCCAGCTGTTGCTCCGGCTGTTGCTCCGGCTATTGCTCTGGCTGTTGCTCCAGCAGTTGCTCCAGCTCTTGCCGTAGCTGCTGCTTCAGTAGTTGCGCCGATTGTTGCTCCAGCTATGGCTCGAGCTGCTGCTGACGTTGGCGGTGTTGTTGTTGTTTATGATAATGATGTGGCTATTGATAACGATGAACGCAACAACACCGACCCTTGCGCAAATTAACCAAATCTAGTCAATATTTAAGCTTATCAGTGAAAATATATATACATTTAGATATGTGGCTATCGGCGCTGCACAGTCCACAGGGCTCTGTACTCAGTATATTCCCCCAGGCCCCCCCTGCCCCCAACACCAAAGACATTCCCCATTGAAAGTGAGGCACAGATTGCATCCATCCACTTTCACTCTTATCTGAATGAAGTTCCCAAGCTCCCAAAGAAAAATGAAAAGCCAGCGTCGATCACCCAAAATATTGATGTCAAACTTCTCTAAGACTAAAAAACATACGTGAATAATGTATGTGATACATTAATGTGTATAACGATATTTACAACAATTGTTCCTTCTTTTTTTTATTTTAATTTAATTTGTAGTTCGCCAAAAGGTGCCATTAAATACATAATCATATTTGTTTGCTATTTTTTTGTTCAGGGTACATACACATAAATGGATTTAAGTATACATATATATATATATATATATGCATATATATACATGTATATGTATATATGTCAAAGTGATGCTGTTAATGTGGTAATTAAACCGTACTGAATGTTTTGCTGGCTTCGCAACACAAAGTGTCTGAAGTTAAATTTTACATCGGTTTGGTATTGTTTTTGTTTAAACTCAATTGAGATATTATATATTTCTGTATTTGTAGTAGTTATAAACATACATTTATACATATACTACATATATATATATATATATAGTATATAGTATATATATGTACACTAACATGCATAGCTGCGGTTAAGTAATCTAAGCTTAAATGCTAGACAACTATATTTAAAATGCACTATATACAATTTAACTGATATTATTTACATTACATAGAAGCTACTATGTCTTTTGTTCTTCTTTTTTTTTGTGTTCTCCAACGAAACACTTGAGAATGAGGATACTACATAGATACATACATATACATAGACATATTCTATCTGAACAATATATGTTGCACACGCTGATCTTTTCAACAATTTGATCAATAAATATCATAAATTCTAAATGTGATTAATATGCGTTTGTAATTCAATTAGGTGCGACGCAGTCCCAAGCTATCAATGGTCTCTGTTATCGCCACATCATTGAGCTCTGCATCCTCTAGCTGTCTGTTGTTGTTTCTGGAGCTGCTACTGTGGCTACTATGGGTGCTCCCGCTCATGCCACCAAGCGCGCTGACAATCCCATTAATACTCCCATTGATGCTCCCATGTTCAATGGCGGCGACAGTTGGCTCTGCACGTGCTGTGTACGCATCGGAGAATATGTGAGCCAGCGCCACATAGTGGCCACTGCTGGTACTTGGTCCGCCTGCTTCATTGTCAGATATATCTTGCGGTGGCGGCGGTGGTGGAGGTGGTGGTGGCAGGGGCAGTAGGGAATGTTCCATGCGGGGGCGACGCATTGGTGGCGGTTGCATTTCCTCGTGGCCAGCGCCACCTTCTGAGTGCTCATTGCCAACCGCATTGGACACACAGAGACCATGTCGGGCAATCGCTGCATCGATCGCATTCCGCTCCAGATCGAAGGCGGGCGCTCTTGAAATCGCCTCATTGCGATAGTGGCGCACTATTTCCAAGTTGTGGTTCACATAATTCTCGCGCTGCGCCTCGTTCAGGATGGCGTTGTGCCACTCCTGCAGCTGCTCATCTGTCATATTGTTGACTACACATATATGCATCCATATATGTTTGTATGTATGTAAGCATTTAGCATACAATAATATTGAATATACATACAAATGGCCATGAAAAAAAAAACAACAAATAAATTTTTTTGTATGTATTGCATGAAATTGTAGTTGATGTAAAATGTTTGCTTGCCCCAAAATGGATGGCATCTACTTACAGTTTATGCTGCCACCAGTCCCTCGCCTACACAACATGTTTTCCATTATGATTTTTGACCAACCGTAAATAATTTTTTGGCATACAAAAGTCTCTATTGCATACACAAATGCATTAGAGATGTGTGAGTAGCATAGCCAGAGCACAGGCTATGTATCGATAACACGCTTACACTTATCGATTTATATGTTGTGTATCTGATTTGATATTGGCACCTGCAACGCTGATTAACGTATTATTTCAACAATTCAAAATTTGCGTAACTGTCGTTTGCAATATTTAAATGAAATATTCAGCAGTATTATTATGTATACTTTTATGATTCATTTATTTAAAAGGCAACTAGTTTACTAACTGACTTCTCTTTCATAAATATACCAATGAATATAGTAATATTTAACACATAAAGCTAAATATTTTATTTTATTGTTACAATCGACAGATCACATAATATGTAATAATAAATCAATTTATTTATAATATGTATAATAATCTGTTTTAAAATAATAAATTAGAGATAAAGAATAGTTTCCAAAAAGGTTCAAAACAAAATCGAAATCATTAAATAAAAAACAATTAAATTCAAATCAAGTATGACCAAAACATACTTTGGACAATTCTATATTTCGATTTATTGTAATCGATAAGTATTTATAAGTTTCCCAATTCCCAGTCTGTAAACTGAATATTTCATTACTTGTGTTTTGTATCGGAAATTGTGACATGTAAGTCTATCTGTCAGCCTATGAGACATCGATTTATTTCATTTCATTTTTTATTTCAGACTGTTCGTAATAACACTTTTAGAAAATTTTTATTTTTAATATGTAATTTCGGCTATAGTTTTTTTTATCTTCTCGATCGAAATTGTGTGTGCTACTTATAATTGCGTCGATACCTATTTTGTCACGGCCAATAGATGATGATTAACGGGTTGCCGAGCTAATCTTACAGAGTCTGGAGGTAGGCATAGACTTCTGGATTTGAGTTCGCCACATTGTTGAACTTGTCCGCATACTGCTCGCGAATTCCCTTGACGAAAGCAATTGCGTTGACTGCTCTCTTCGTCGGGCATTTGCTTCTTGTATAATACATCGATGGTGATTGCGAGGATCTGTTCGAGATGGTCCACAATGGATTAACGGGTATGCATATAAAAAAACACGGAAGGCTTTGTTTACCATATCGTTCTCAGGCATAGCTTCGCGAAGTGAGAAGAAAAACTGACAAAACTCGCGCCAGCCGCACCATATTGTAATTGGTAACAATCAGTCGGGCAACGGCTCCGCAAATGTTGTCCAAGGCCGATGCGTCTGTCTCCGAGGCAATGGCACCCGAAAGAGCTTGCATAATAAGCTGGAAAGATTCGAATGACTTCTCCTCGGCAAACAAAACAAGCTCGCCCAGCCCAAAGAAACAGTTCTGGCGAGCCGTTGGATTGGGATCGGTTACGCCGACAATGGAGATGGGGCACAGCGTATCAAAGTATGTGACCACACAGCTGCCCAGAGAGGAAACTGACTCGGCTAGTGCGCCATATACAAAATTACGCTGCGAGGACGCATCATTTCGCTTTGCCTTGTTCAGCTTGGTCAAGTAGTACTGACAGAGACGTCCACAGTACATGGAGAATATTTCCGGAGTGAGCGCTTTGCCAAACGCCGTTAACAGATTACCGGCACTTTCCAGTAGCATTCCATCAGACCCACTGTCATCGGGGTCTTCCTCGTCACCGCCACCGCCTTGCTCAGTGAACTGACCAGCCATTTTGATGTTGAGCACATCCCTAATGCAGGCAAAGATCTGATCGGCAATCGACTGCGTGGGCACAGCTGGACGTCCCAGTGCATTGAATAGTTCGACTTGAACGTCCAGCAAATGAATTCCGACACTTTGCTCCTCATCTTCACGCATGATCAGTGCAAATTTTGGCATGACAACCGAGCAGGCGCGTGTCACACCATCGACGTCGCCCATTTCGTGCAGAGCAATTACGAACGCAGAGATTGCCTCGATGGCAGCCTTGCGTATGATGTCCTGCGGATGATCGATCACCTTGTACACATTCCCAAAGGGTCAGATAGGGAGCAAAGGCGCTGCCCGTGTAACTTATAACTTATAACTTATCTGTTGACAGATAACAGAAAACATTTCAAATAACCAATATCAAAATTTTCAATTTTCGATCAATTTACATAACTTGCAATAAGCACACAGAAATGCACATGTGTGAATATTGAAATGCATATTTATATTGAGCGCAATTAAATGCATACAAATAAATATAATTTTGTGTTGTTTTGACTTGGATTGCAAGTGGCCAAAACCGATGGAAGATACCATATGCGCCACGCTTGGTTACGCTTAGCCATTCACAGTTGCAATTGCAATTGCAACTGCAATGGCTGCGGCATTAAGTTTTCCGCCTTGTTTGAGGCCTGTCGATTGCATGTTGTAACAGGCATGGCTTGCAACAGGGAACTCGAGCTGAGGCATCAGCAGTTAGTAGCTGATAAAAGTATCTCGAATGGAAAATTCTTAACGTTTCGTTTTGGAATTTATTTGTTGCATTTACTTTTTTTTTTTTTTTTTTTTTTGTGTTACGTCCGCGGCAACTTTTTCTGGCGGCCCATTTCGTACGATTGGGGTTGGACTCAGTGCACACGGGTTGCGCGTCTGGATGCGGGGGCATTGCGGGGCACAGGGTATGCGGCGTCTCTTACTCTGCGGAATGCATTCACGTTAGCTTTTTTCGTTATTTTATTTTTTTTTAATTTATTTTACATTTTTTCCTTAGCATTTTGCATTTTACCTAGCCTGTTTGTAATTGGCAATGAAAAATTCCAAGTGTTTTGCAAAGTGCTCTTTAGTTGGCCTAATATAAGCCAACTAACTAACAAAGAAAGCAATTTCGCAGCACATACACCTACCCGTAGGTAAATACTTTGCAAATGTTATGTGTACAACAACAGCAACAACAACAACAACAACGTCAACAACAAGAACATGAAAACTTAAAGATTAAACAATTGCAGAACACGCAGTTAACGTCTTTGTATATAGATCTCCCAGCCGTGCCTACTTTGAGGGGCTGCCAAAGACAGCATTTTCAGCTGCTGCTTTTCTTTTCTTTTTTTTTAACGAAAAAAGGAAAAACAACTAAAGTCAAATAAAAAATTCCAAAGTGCAGTGTAGTTTGCTCAGTAAATGCATAGCATTTCTGCAGCATTCATAGAACAACGACACAAAAAACATTCACAATATTTTCCAATTTATTTTTCTGCACTTGGAGCATTCAGTTCCGAAAATATTTAAATCAATTTATGCATTTTTTGCTTTGTTTTCATTTCAGAAACATATTCAAAAGTCTTGTAATGAATCAAAGACTTACAATACTGATATGGCTCATAGAATGTTAACGGAAAAAAAGAAAAAAAAAGCTAATAGTTAGTTTCCAGTTTTATAATAATAAAACTAATCGATTTACAAAAGAAAAATATATGTAAAATATTTGCTAAAACAATGGACAATTAATATTTGTAAAACTAACAAAACAAAACAAAAAATGATTGTAAAATATTTTCAAAAAAATGATTGTAAAATATTTTCAAAAAAATAATTTTCATTTCTAAATCTTCATTTCATTGACTTATCATTGTGGATTGATTTAGCTTGCACCAAATTTGAATCTGGCGAGCGGATAAGACGATGGTATTGAAAAGTAATGCCGATCAAATTCAGTGCCAAAGATGATTATAATGTAAGGTTAAATTTGTGCACACAAAATTATGCGAAATACATTTTGGGCAAATGTGTGAATACAAAATGAATGAATCGTTCACTTCAATACGAAAGTCTTTTTGGGTAGACTTTGATGCTGTTTTCCTAGTATATATATATGTATGTGTGTGGTATGTAAGTATGTCTATGTACATATATATATATATATATATATATCTATGTATGTTATGTCTTTTGAATATGGTTATGTATCTGAATATCTCATCTTGAATTGTACTCGTATTTTATTCGTTTTCATGTGTGTGCGTGTGTGTGTGTATATGTTGTCTTGTCTTGTGTTGCGTTTATATATAGACAGACCGACTGCGGATCGGCATAGACATAGCCATCGACATCGACATCGGCAACGGCATCGGAATCAACATCGACCGACAGACCGACAGACCGACAGACCGACAGACCGACCGACCGACCGACCGACCGACCGTCTGCACACATGCTGAGCTGTTTTGTTCACTTTCAACACACTAGCCTTAATGTCTAATGATATTTTGCCCCTTCGCACGCGTGAAGTAGAGAATTATTTTTAGTGCTCGCCACACAAATCGAATCGAATTTCTACAAGCTGCACACAAAAACCTTTCGCGTGCAAATCGGCAAAGGCATTAAGGCACTAAATAATCCAATACAGAACAGGTCACTGTCGCCGCCAAAAATAATATGTTTGCCATTTGTGAATTGCACTAATATGTACGAAAATGTATGCAACTGCTTGTGCACAGGTATTGCTGATAGCTGGTCAAGTAAAAAGCGTCATTAAATAATCATCATTGTCATTGTAGGAGCTTCTTATGATAAATTAACCAATCAAAACGCTTAACAAAATTTAAGGCTCTGAATTTCAATTTGAGTAGGGCCATTTTTTTTGCCGTCACTGTGTGTACCTAATGTAATGCATATGTATAAGTGGGCGGGCTGGGACAACTGAGACAGTGGCAGACAATGAGTTACAACTGTCAAGTCGATTGCCGTTAAATCGCTCAAAAGCTCAAGACGCTCAAAGGCGTACGCTGCGTGGCGAACGCAACAAAGCACGAAGCTAAATTGCCGAGGCGCGCTCTGTGCGACCCATGCGACATACACACACAAATACACATACACAGAAATCCCAACCCCCAGGGTGTCCACCAGCCAACCAACAACAAAACTCATCAGGCGGTTGAAAGTCGTGGTTTGAGTCAATTCTAATCGTTTCTATCTGCATTCGATTGTGGTGCGAGTGTGTGGTGCGTGTGCCCGCAATATTATGGCCATTTCATAATTTCATGTTTGACGTTCGCCGCAAATTTCTGCGCTTTTGATGAATTGTCCGAGTGCAACACACGCTCTCTCTCTCTCTCTCTCTCTGTTGCTCAGCTTTTTGCCGTTTGTCACTCGAATCCATTCCACTCCAAGCATTGAGTGAATAGGCTCACGAAAACAGCTGTTTCGGGACCCAGCAACATGCCGAAAAGAAGGCGGCAAATTACCAACTCCCCGCCAAATATGCGCAACAATGCCGATGTGCAGGCAACTCTCAACCGACCGACCGACACACACACACACACACAACCCCAACCCCAACCCCTTGTCCATTAAACTGGCGCTCCTCTCGTAGTTTTCAAATCGCATGTCGCACCCCACTAGGCGCTATATAAATATGTATATACACACACACACACACACATGTATTTATGCTTGTGTGTGTGTGTGTATACTTTGTGCGTATGTGTTGTTCAATTTATAGCAATTAATGCATTGGAGGCGTGCATTTTAAATGCCTGCGCCCAGTGACAATTCTATGGGGTTCAACAAACGCAAATTGCATGCACAATGCAACATGCAACACATACATACACACACACATACGTGCATAAATAGTTTATAAATGAGAAACTAGTCAAAACTGCCCTGTAATTATAACATTCATTGTATGAATTTCATATACATCCATCAAATAAACAGTCGAACGGATATTTGGCAAATTTTCCACTTGGTTAGGATCACGTTATAAATATATATATATATATTTACATATTATATTAAGTTCTTATGTGCATGATTAAAAATATCCTAATTCATTTATTTGCCTGGCATTGGAACGAGGTCAACTTTTTGGTCAAAGCCGGCGCCAAAACATCATTTGATCAAACCAAAATAGAAATAACAAAAATTATTTGTGTTAAGTGTTGCGTTCAGAGCCTGTATAAAGTATAAAGAATCTTACAGGAGCTCCTCACTCACTCACTCACGCACGCACGTGCAATCGCACTCATTTCTTGTAATGTTTTCTCATTCGCTCCCTCTCTCTCTCTCTCTTTCTCGCTCACTCTCTCTTTTCCTCCCTCTATCGCTATGTGGGATAAGTGAAGGCTGAGTGGAGCTTTGGTAAATGCTGTTGACACGCCTGAGCTGAATATTTGTGATATCGTGGCAGAATAACTATATACACTATATAGTTAATACCGGAAATTGTGTTCACTGAATTTCAAGAACGAGCTGCAATGTGCTTGATTTATATACAATAAAAAAATATAGAATAGATTCGCTTGTAGTTCATATAGTCATAACAACACTAATACCACACATGATGCACAGATATGTTCAGATTTATTCGAATTTGTTTATGTTACACTAAAAGAAAAAAAAAAAAACATTCATTAGCAATTTTTGTCCCAATAAAATGAGTGATCACAATATCGTGTCTCGCATAAACGTGCATCCAAATCTATTGAGAATTAAGCCACGGCAAGTGTTCTGCTCGTTTGGCTCTTATACAGTCGACTCAAAAAGTAAAAAAAGCGCTCAACTTTCGGAACTCTGGCAAAAACACGTGTTTGAGCACAACTCATTTCGGCAGCTAACCAGAACAAGAATGACAACAGCAACAACAACAACAACAGTAACAGTGAACAGAAACAGCGGAAGCTGATTCATGCGCTGTGCGCACTCCACTCGCTCACTCTCACGCCGTCGGCAGAGATGGCAGAGGCAGAACTCTCTCTCACTCACTATCTCTCGCTCTAGCTCACTGTCTCTCACCGGCTCTCTTTCTCTCGCTCTCTCTATCTCTTTCTCACTCGTATTTTGCTCTCGGCATGCACTCCATTCAGCTGGCGGGACCAACTCGGTGAGTAAATTTGCTGTATGTGTATATACCGCGTATATCTATCTATGCATGTGTTGTGTGTGTCGCTCTGTGTGTCGAGCGTATCCAACAAACTGTTGGGGCTCGGTCTTCGGGCATGGTTCGCATACTTAGTGCTCCCTGTATGTGTGTGTGTTAGGTTGTGTTCGTGTTCGTCTTCGTGTTCGTGTCTGTTTCTGTTGTGTGCGCTTGTGTGTGTGTGTGTGGGTAGGTTGGCAGTTTTACTGCACGGCTCGCTCGCGCGCAATGAGCGCTTTTGCTGGTTTAATTTTTGCCTGAAATACTTTTTGAGCTAATTTCGTATTGGTAGTTTTGTTTATACCGTCGGTTGTGTTGGCGTCACATTTTGTATGCGAAAGCAAGCGCAGCACGTAGTTAACAAATTTAAATCAAATAGCGCAAAATAGCCCAAAACAATACGCATCGATAATTTATATTAACTTCTTGTGCATATGCATATGTACGTACATAACTATGTATGTTTGTATGTATGTGTGCATGCAAATGCGTATGTGATTGTGTATCTTAAAAGAATATTTCGCCTTTGACTCTCTTCGGACCGGAGCATAGAAGAACGGCGTGTGTCTAAGAAAATTGACAAATAAAGAGCCGTCGAAGAAAACAATTTGTCGAAAGAGAATCCAATCAGAATCCGCATCCGAATTAGAATCATCTGTTAACACACACACAGACGCACACACGGAACCAGCGCGTGCCGTTTACAGGCGCAAGGCAAAACAAAAACAACAAAGAATTAAATTAAATTCGCGACATCAGCGGCGCCAAAAAGCGCATAAAATGTACATATACATATATATGTATATGTGCATATTACATACTTATGTAAAGTAACTGTGTGTTGTGTGCATAAGTGTGTGTGTGTGCTTTTTTTTTATTTGCCTGGTGATATATGAAAAAATCATTGTTGCTCTTGTCACACACTGCAACAATTTTTGGCTACAATAAATGTGTATTTCTAATTGTTTTGTTTCTTTGTTTTTTTTTTTTGTTTGCCGGTGCATCTGTGCAAGTAGCTAGCTGTATTCAAAAAAGCGCAACTGTTGCACCAGCACCAGCACCAGCAAATCAGAGACACCACCACCACGCACAACAACAACAATGCAACCACAACAATAACGCAACAATCGAACTACAGCAGCAGCATCGAGATTGCGCGCCTTTTTCATTTGTTGCAACACGCGTTTGCATAATAAATGAAAGAACAACAACACCAACAACAACAATAGCATCTAAACACATGTTAATGTTCAAATTTCAAATTTGTTAAAGAAAAAGCAAAAGGCGCGCCCAGATAAGATACAGTTAAGCGGAAGAGCAACAACAACAACAGCTCCCTCACCTGTAAACGAGAGTTGGAACCGAAAAAAAGAGAAATGCTTACAGCGAAAAGCGAAGAAGAAGCACTGCTTGAATTGTGCTGAAGAAGAATGTGCGAGTGTCAGTGCGTGTGTGTGCGTGTGTGTGAGTGTGTGTGTGTTCTTGTTACATGCCTACACCTGCAACTCGCAGAAATGCATAAATGAACGAACGCAGTACAAAAACAAACAAAAAACCAAAAAAACAAAAAAAAAACCAAAACAACAATAAACAAAACGAAGTAAAAACTCACTGTTATACATGCTTGTAAAGTGACATTAAATTGCAACAATAACAAAAAATAACAACAGCAACAGCCGCATCAGCAGCAACAACACATGGCAACATCGCCCGTCAAGTGTCAATAAAACAACAACAGCAACAACAACAACAATAGCAACCAACCAAAAGAATAATAAAAAGAGGAAAAATCTACAAAAGCACAAGCAGAAGGTTACTTCGAACTCGAATTCGAATTTCAGTTTTTCTTACAACGACACCGCCGCCGCCGTCGACGCCACCACCGCCACCGCCGCTGCCGGCGGCAATCTTCAAATTTTTGTGTCAACACTGCAGTTTTTCGGACCGGCCCCGGCTAACGGCATTTCATACACACATACAAATATTTATTTATTCACTTGTGTGTGTGTGTGTGTGTGTGTGTTATTTTGTTCGTTGAATGTTTTTGTTTTTTTTTTAATTGTTGTCAAGTGAATGGTGCAAAATCGAAAATAAATAAAAATAAGAACGAATGCAGCAGTGAATCAATCAAATCCATAAAATCCATCAAAAATTGACGGACGCATCAATTCAGCAACGCCAAAAGCCGCTTCATGTCTATGTTAACACAACAGCAACCACAGCAACAACAACAACAACAGCAAGAATAGACATTCACCACAGCAACAGCAACAACAACAAGAACAACAACATGGATTGTGATTATTCGAAATTTCTATACAAAAGTAAGTAAAGTTTATATATACAAATTTATAGCATATTCACACATACGAAAATTGTGAGCAGCAAGTGCTCGCAAATCGAAATCTGCAAAAACGTTGCCAATCAGACAGCCGTCGGCCTGATGATTCATGAATATATATACATAAGCAGTGGCATATCGCATTATATAAGCGACAGCTATCGCATAATCTGATGTTATCAGCCAAAAAAAAACAAAAAAGAAATGAAGAAAAAGAAAATATTCATAATCTCTTTGATATGGTGTGTGGGTGTGTGTGTGTGCGTATGTGTGTGGGTGTGTGTGTGCGCCACACAAGTGTGAATGTAAGAAAGCACGATTCAAGCTTTAGCTAAGCGTAGCTCAGATAAATGTTGCTAAATTTATTTTACAATTAAAATTCAGTCTTAATTGCATATCAGCGGAAACGCAATATACAAACAAACACATTTGTATTCATGTATGTGTGCATATATGTATGTGTGCTTGTGTATTTGTATGTGTGTGTATGTTTGTGCATTCACCTTTTTATTCAGATTTGATTAATCTGACAGAAAACGGTTTTTTTTTTTATTTCCAAATAAATGTTTTTTTTTTCTCGTCAGTTACTGTTTTTTGCGCCACGTTCTACGTCTGTATTATGACATCTAATAGCAGACTAAGTGGTAGGGTAAGGAGGGGGTTGTGAGGCAGGGTGTACCACTGTCCAACTGTATCTTAACTCTAAACAGACTCATTCAGTTGATCGCTGTACGAAAATCGGGCAAGTATACTTAACTTCAGTACACCAATTATTTGATTAGGATGTTTGAAATGTGATTAGAGTTCGAAAAGGCGACAAACTAATATAGTTCAGTCACTCATTGATAAAATCAGACTGCGCCCTTACTTTAGTAAAGATCTAAATTTTGTTGGTTGAGTAATACGATTTAGTTCATTTTGAACTCATTGTATTGAAATGAGTGACGTATATGTTTATGTGTATATATATACATAAATATGTATGTGTATCCATGTCTGTACATCTAGTTTTTTGTTTGGTTGCACCAGATAAGTGCATCTTATTCTCCTACCCAGCCTCAACATTGTACCTATAACTGTTTCCAAGAGGCTTACTTGCATCTGCCTTATCTATCAGGCCAGACAGATTACGCACCCAAAAAGACGGAACATCTTTAACAAACCGACGATTAGATTCGCGTTATCTAACTGCTTAGCAACATTTAACTTCTTAAATTGTCTCTTCTTCTAATTGTTTGTATGTTGCTTGGTTTGACAATTCATTACATTCCCTCAAAGTAGTACATTGGATTGTGTAAGCGAAATCTCGAGTAATTCAAAAGTCTTGACTTACTTGCGGGCATGCATTATATGCATCCACATCTAACTCGTATACTTGCGAGAGAATATTAAAATATTCTCCAACTTTTACTTGAGTAATTTGCTTAAATCAGTTAGAGCACAGCATTTTGTCGGGATAATGAAACATTAAATGCAGATGGGGGTCAAATTTGCCGAAATCTGAATTTCACTAAAAAATTAAGAAAAAAAAAATTAAGAAATAAGAATTAGGAGCATTATAACACGCATAACTGTTGAAATTGGTTAGGATAACCACTAGTCATCCGATCAGCTCGTCTATACGTCAAAGTATATGCCAAGATATATCAATATAGCTTCAAAACTGAGAGACTAGTTTGCATAGAAAGAGACGCACAGACAAACGCAGAGAAGAACAGTCAGTTTGGTCTATATCCACTCGGCTAGTGGTGTTCATCGGAATGTACATCTATATAAACCTTATGGGTTAGGAGACGTCTCCAAATCTGTCTTTGAAGCATTGCAATCCTTACAACCCATTTACCCTTTACAACATTTTCTATGTTTTCAATTATTGCCCTGCTGAACTTATGACACGGGCAGTCGGTTCCTGCCCCCAAACGCCCGCTTTAACCCTAATAATAAACTGTTCACTTTGGCTGGCTAACATGAGGCTTTCATTTGAATTGTTTATAAACTAATGTTGTTAAAGAAGTTAAACAAAATTTAATTTTCAAAAAGTTATTTCGTTATTATTAGTTTGCATTTAATTAGAATATTTGCTTTGCAACTTCAACTTGTACCTTGAGTATTAAATGGGCAATAAATATTTTCATCTGGTTGGTAGATTTAACGATTTTACTTTGTACACGGTTTTTTTTTTTTTGCATATTTGGACAAACGGTATTTTGCTGGAGTTAAAACAAATGTGCGATTATTTGCAGCTATTTATTAGACAGCATGTCAGAATTTGTATGAATCATACACACAGCAGATCTCCATAGAGAGTGGGAGAGAGAGAGAGAGAGATAGAGAGGGGGCTCGACTTTCGGCCACTTTTCAATTCACAACTAATTTCTGTAAACGAAATTGAAACCCCAGCCACTTTATCAGTATTATCCATGTGGCTCTGTTCCGCTCTGTTCTGTATGCAAATAATTAGTTTTTCACTTGCAAAAAGTCTCTGCTGATGACGACGCCTACGATTGGAGGCTGGGTTGAGGGGTGAGGGTTGAGGGTTGAGGGTGGTGCTACGTCTTGTGGTTTGTTGAAGGAAATGGAACAGTTGGCGACACGCGTCGTTAATCGATTTTGAAATTTTATGATGTTGGCTGGTTGACTGAAATGGGAAACGATTGCAACTCAATTTGTTTCTGTAATTGTTGTTGTTGTTGTTGTTGGTGGTGTGCCGCCGTGAGGCATCATCGAATTGCCCGGATAATCAAAAGCGGCGCTAAGTCGACTCAGAGTGTCAACCTTAGTGCCTTGGTGTCAATCAGTCAGTCTGTCTGTCTGTGTGGCAGCTTTGCATTTTACTTCCCTTTTGCACATTACTTGAGTCACACTCACAGACAGGCGCTTGAAGCTAATTGAATTTGTTTTACAAATTGCAGTATATATTATGTAAGATCTATCTATGTATATATACACAGACAAACATACCTATTTACACTCTAAAAAAGCTAAAGGTTAGATCTTGTCTTTATAAGCTGAGCGATATATTATTTATTGTTTGCAGCAATATAAATATTGAACATCGAAGATATATTTCCAAAATACTACAAGAAATTGTATAAAGAACGGTTACATACGGAGTCCTTCTCCAGACATCTACATTTTAGGCAGGTCTTCCAAAAATTATTATAATTTTTAACGTTCTTAAAGAAATATTATTTGAAATGAATATTCTACGATTGCTTAGTTATATAGTATCAGAAAGACGTGTGACATGTGTGACTACCTATCCGGATATGTATATGATATAGTGGGCCATACCAGTCGGCTTCCACATCCTTAGTAACAGAAGTCAAGAGATGGATACATGCCAAGTTTCAAGAGGATAGCTTTAGACAGGCTAACTAGCTGAGTATATATATGAGGAATATATATAACATATCCTTTTTGGGGTCTCTAAAAGCATGTATTTAAAGAATTAATTTCGATCATCTAAAGAATATGGCTTTTAAAGGAGACTATTTTCAGAGCGATTATTTTTAAATCTAGGGCTATTTATTTTCTGAGTGTACTTATGCATTTGCAAGAGAGAGAGACAGGGAGAAAGGAAAGAGAGAGAGAGAGACAGCCAGACAGACGGCGAGAGAGGAGTGGGTGTGTAGGGGGTAAATGGGAACTAAGTAATTTTTTGGGTTATAGGGCCAAGTCCAATGAAATGCGTTGGTCACTTAAGACCCGAGCGAATGTACTTAGTAGTTCTTTTAGTTTAGTTCTTAGTTAATTCTGCTGCAATATGTTGCAGCAATAATTCGCTTGACTGCCTCGTGGTGCGGCGACTACTTGCGGGGTTTCCCAAAACCTATGTACATTACATGTACGTCACAAAAGTTGACATACGCCGCACACCCGCCCGCGCACCATTACCAGCATATGCATATCGGGAGAGTATACCCATGCCCATGCCATCACTATCTTGGAGTTCTTCAAATTGCACTTCGGCTGCACTTGACTATATGTAAATAAATAAATGAGTTTAGATTCCAGCTCCATTGACAGTTTTGAATAACACGATCGCATCGTAAATTGATCGTATTGGGTGCCCAGTGCTATTTCATTATAAGCAGTCCAATCACCGAACCGCAAACGTCAACGTCTCGCCGGTTCAGCGAGGTTCTCATATAACCTTTTTGTAATCATAGCATTCATGCATCATGTACGAAAACGAGTACGAGTACGAGAACGAGCATGGGTATGAGTATGGTTGTGAGTATGAGCGTGAGTGCGACTATGAGTGCATGTTGTACTCGTATTCTTACTATCAACTTTATGTCTGTTTATGTTTGCCACTGAAAGTGTTTTGATGAAGGTCGATTACGAGGATTTCGAATTACTATTCAAAATCATTGACTTGTTCAGCTCACAATATGTGCAGCCCAATAAAGTGCAATCTAAATCCAGACTTTATTTGCAATTCTGATCAACTTACAAAAAGTTATCATATTTAGCTGATAATATGGAATAAATAGCAAAATTACATAGAGTTCAGTCATATACGTATGTATATGCATATATCGTATGCCGTATGCCGTACATATTGTTCAATATTATTTAAATCGTATGCGGCGGCTTTTGAACTCCTGTAAACTCCGAATAATATTTCCGAAAACTACATTCTTTTTGGTAGCAAAGTTAGCTCATCTTATTTGCTCATAAGGTACCGGCTTTTTATGATCTTAATGTAGGAAAAAATCGAACCACAACTAATGGGAAACGTATGTAACAGGTAGAATAATGCATATTCCTGATCAGCCTCAAGAGCCGTGTCCGTCTGTCTGTCTGTATGAACAAGCCGATCTTAGAGACTATAAGAGCTAGATACTTTACATCGCTATTACATACATACATTATATATATTTATGTAAGGCACAATATTATTAGAGGAATATATATATATATATATATATATTGTTCGAATTAGCTGTGCGCCTAAAGGCACTAAACTGTTTGCCCATGGAAAGAATCGAAGCCTTCACGCATCATTGGATTAAGCATATGTGACTTCGATGCTGCACTTGCAACTGCAACTGCAACTGGAACTCAAGTTTCCCATGAGTTGAGCAGGTTGAACAACATGTGGGCGCCGCCTTGTATTTGAATTTACATATGGGTATATATATATATATATATATATATATATTTATATATATGAAATTGATCTGGCTAACAAGAGGTTGGAGCTGGGCAGCTTATCACTGTGTGCTGCTATCACACATACATGAACAGAATCAAAATCAGTTACACATATGTACATGCCACATAAATATATATGGCAAGCGCTTCAGATTCTGCCGATCAGCGAAAATCTTAGCCACATTGCTTTGATATTTGATACGGGAGAGCGTCCTTAATCGGCCTTTCTGTTCTACTCTGTCTCTGCGACATAGTTGTTTGTGTGTGTGTGTGTGTGTGCCCCCCTTCTCTTCTTCCTTTGCTCAATGCCTCTTTGGCGTTGCCGTCGCGTCAGCTGTTCTGTCATTTCAGTTGAATTGCCGGCCGGTCGCACGTAGTATCTGTTTCTGTATCTGTATCTGTGTCTGTGTCTGTATCTGTATCTGTATCTGTATCTGGCTTTGTATATGTATATGTATCTGTATCTGTATTTGTATCTATAGCTGTAGCTGTAGCTGTCCCCTCCAAGCACTGCCGTTTGGTAGCGTCTTGAAAGTATTTAATACACACACACACACACACACACATAGATACACACACAGGCAAACATACGCTTATGCACACTCGTGCATACTCTGTTTTGTCGTTTTCAACATTTTTCAACGTTCAGGAATTCCAAAAATTCTTTACTTTAAAGTAAAAATAAATTCCATGCAACATCCGCCATGTTGGCTTTGGCTATTTTTGCCGCCGTACTGCGGCAACGGACCCAACCAATGTTATAATGGCCCAGAGCCAAAGCCTGCGTCCCCTATCCTCTGCACACCCTCCGTTCTCCCCCACCCAGCCGACTGCAAGCTGTGCGTCGCCCTTTGACTGTCTTCGCACCGGCCAGTTTGGAACTGTGCAACTTCAAAACGTGGAGCGACTCTTTGCCACACTTGGTATTTGTTTTTATTTAATGCTTGGCAGTCGCATTTTTCTTTTCCCCCTTTTTTTGTTTTTGTTTTTAAATTTTGTTTTGATTTGCTAAACGCTTTGATTTCTTGTTAACTGCGCACAATTCGGTTGCAAGCCAGAATACGCGTGGGAAGCCGACTTGTCAGCACTCAAGCATAGACGCATATCATATAAACATTGCAAAGTGCGAATAAACAACGCTCCCCCAATATAATAATAGTAATAATCTTCTTTTTTTTTGCTTTATTTATTTAAGATGGTCTTGTATATTTCTAAAGTAATATAAATTTGAAATTTGTCTTTGGAGTCGAGAGTATTATCTTGGAGTAAGTTGATACTTATAGAAGTGAAATATGGAAATGAACTGGGAACCCAGGGAAAAGCGTGGGAAAAAACCTAAGCATAAAAGTTTATGACATTGTTCATTTGTTAGCCTTATCTAGGCAAATAACTCAAATAAATAAATTATTATTTAATATTCTTAAATTGCATAACTTATCAAAATTGCAAAGTTTTAGAAAAACAACAACCAAAGTCATACTATATCATACATATATATTTATACATATTTACTGTATTCCCATACCTCTTTTCGGTGAGTTTAATACCAGTCAGCAGGTTGAAGATAACTTGACTGGGTTTCGGATTAGTTCTTGGAGAACAATTTCTATTGTGCTTAGAAGTTTCCGCTTATTTCGTTATTTATATATTTGGAATTTCGTGGCATAGCAGTTGTTGCCTCTTCTGCACTTATCTGCTTGTTACAAAATCAATTTTCCACAAATTAATGAGAATCGCATTTTTCCGTAGCACTCTTTTTTTATATATATATATGTATTTATATATATATATATATATATATATATATATATAGTATGAAGAAAAAAAACAATCGGCGAAGCCGAAGCATGAGAAGTTGAGGCAACTTTTTAAAAAAGGATTCCTCTCAGCGATGTTGTTGTGTCTGCTGCTGCTGCTGCTGCTGCTGCTGTTGCCGCTTCTTTTCTGCACAAGATAAAAATATTTTTTAATGTTTTCTTGAGCACAGAAAATAATTTAAGGAATGTCACGTTGTAGCGACTCTCTTGCTCTCAACTCTCGGCGCGTTGTGCGCTCCTTGTATGCACATTGCGCATTTATTTTGGTTCCATCGCTGCTCCCATCGGCTGCCAACCGCCGCTGCTCCGACTCTGAGGCAACTTCGCCTCACTCCGGCTCTGGTATGGGATAAAAGAATTTCTTATATAGCAACAACTGCTGCATAGCATACAAACATCTCTCTGTCTGTCTGCCTATCTGCCGGTCTGCCGGTCCGCCTGCCTGCCCCCCCCACTTACGTTCGTCGCCCCGTCGCCTACCTCCAGCTTGTGGATCTGTATAGAGTTTTAGCACTCTATGCATATCCATGAGATTGCAATGAAAACCAAAGAGCGGCGGATGGCAAGGGCAAACGATAAACGTTCGCTTGTTTTTTGTTTTTTGTGTTTTCTTTTTTTTTTTTCCATTTTTTGTTTTTTTGTTGTCGATTGAAAACATTTTTACTTAACCCCTTATCACTTGGCCGGCCGCAGCCAAAAGAACTAAAAGCCGCACCGCCGCTAGCGTCGCCATTTTCCACACGTTAGTCCGCCGTGACCGTCGCATCCGTCTTAAATTAAAAGCTTTTTTGTCTTTGGCGCAAAACCAACTAAAAAAAAAAAACACACACACATACACACACAAAAAAAAAAACAAATCGAAAACAACAACAATGAAGAAATACTTTCGAGTGTGCCGCCGCAGCTTAATAAAGAGCATTAATGACAATGTCAATATTATATACACATGTATGTACATATATAGGTGAGAGAGGTGAAGACGGGGCGACAGGGGCGGCAGCAGCAATGGCCACAGCTCTGGGGCAGTTGGACACCTGCTCGCATTGGCAATCATGTTGATCGCCAATTGATTTGCCAATTAAAAACTTGTCGTTGTTCACGTTGCAGCAGCAACAAATCCCTAATCAAAAAAATTACATTAATTGTTAACATAAGTACAACATCTACTTAAGATCTTTTTGTATTATTGATATATATATTGAATAACGTTATCAAGATAAATCAAATTTCGCTCATACCGTTCTGAATTCCGTTTTTCGCTCTCCGTCCCGTTGCATAATTTTTAGAGCCATCAATATTTCAGTCAATGAACGACATTGGATAATTGTCCAGCTGAACGCCGAGTTTCCATCGTTCAAAAAAACCACATAATATCATGGAATGTATTTGATCGAAATTTTATTGAATCATTTTTGAAGAACAAACCTACACGAGAAAATATAATGCATATGCTCCCAAAAGTATGCTATTGCAATTCATGTTTGCGAATTTGTTGGTGAAATTGGAGCGCAATCCAAATCAGTTTCTCTTTGCACCTGCAGTGTCAATCTACACATCTTAGAGACTGAATAAATAAAGAAAATTAGGTACATCGAGCAGATCGGAGTTATATTGCCCATATCTAAATTTCACTATGTATTTAAGGAAAAAACCGACCGATTATTCTCATGAAAACTATATGATATAGTAATCCGATGTAGTTAGCTTTTTGTCTAGATGCTAGGAGCACAATAACACGCATAACTGTGAAATTGGTTGGGTTTATAGGTTGGGTTGGCAAACAAGGTGTTATACAGGAACTAAATCTTCGACCGATTGTCTCAATGAAAACTATTTAATATATAGTGATACGATCCAGCCTGGTACAACACTGTGCGTATGGAGTAAATAGTTGGATATATTCCAAGTTATCTTAAAATAGTTTTAAAATGAAGGGACTAGTTCTATAAGGCTATATCCACTTGGATCGTGCTGCTGATTAAGAATATATATTCCTTAAGGCTTCGGAGGCGTTTCACTTCACGACAAAATTCGAATACCCTGTTTAAGGGAATATAAATCGACCGTTTGTTGGCAATCGTTTGCCAAGAAGTTACAAGGAAACTGAGTTTGTTTCGTCTTCTTCTCTTGACTTGAACTTGAAAAGGGCTTTTCCAAATGGTTGCCAGTCAGTTTTCCCTTTGTTTCGGTTAAGTCTGTAGCCATTTTCGATGGGGCTTGACTTCGGCTTGGCTCAGTTCAGTTTTGTTGCAAGCGACACTGTTGCTGTTTGTTGTTATTGTTGCGTGTTGCAAATGCGCACAATTTTCGCATTTTCGTTTTCATTTCGATTTGTTGCACGTTTTCTGTGTTCTTTGTTTGCGCCTCGTGTTTCGTCAAACAAATTCGCTGGCATCGCCTCGTTGTCGATGTCGATTTCGATTGCAAGCCGCCGATTACACACACACACACACACAGAGAGACTGTGGCAGTGGCAGCAGCAGATAGAAGACTGAAAGCTTGCGCTTGCACCGTTGCGCTTGCGCCATTGCGCAATCAACTCGTCAGCCGTTACTGCAACAGTTGCTGCCACTGTTGCAGTTGTTGTTATTGGTTGGCTGTTTTTTTTTTCTTTTCTTCATCTTTTTTTGTGGTTGTTGTTGTTGTTGTTGCTGGCGCTGTTTATGCTTACAATCGTTTGTGTTGCATTTTCATTTTCCAATATGTTTTATGTCTTTATGTGCATTTCAAAATGTTCGTTTTTTTTCACTGATTTTTGCTGTTGCAAGCAACGTGGCTGCAATTGCCACAGCAACAACAACAACAACAACAACAGCAGCAGCAATTGCAACTGCAACAGCACACTTAAGCATTTATTAGTCATAAGCGATGAGCAGCAGCTAGTCACCCACTCAAAGTGCAACCGCTACAGTATTTATTGTATCCACACCCACACCCACACACTCGTGTGTGTGTGTGTGTGTGTGCACATCAATTGTACTACATGTGTTTTTTATTTTGCCATCCAAGACCAAAGCTGCTCAGCTGCTTTTTGCTGTCGCTGGCAGTTTTTTTGTTTTTTGCTTGTTTGTTTGCTTTTTTTTTTTGTTTTTTAATTTTGTCACTTTCGCAGCGTTTTATTAACAATCAGCGAATCTTTTTTTTATTTCGTTTCATTTTTATTGTATAGCCTTTACCCACAATAAAGTGTATTAGTGTACAGATTTATTACAGACAGATGGATCAGACCTCATAAAATATATATATATATATACATATACAATATATATGTCTGTCGAGATTTCAAATATGAAAAGCAACTTATCGCATTTTATACGCAGATCCTGTTTATCTTCTTCTTCTTCTTCTTCTTTTAATTCTCTTGCAGATTATTTGATTATGTTTTAGTTATAAGAAAAAGAAAGAAAGGGTATCTTAGGCACGTCGTATATTACATACCCTTACGGATCGGAGTTAATCCACTGAGACTACTGTTTCCTCCTTTTCACTTCGACTTGTTTTTAAACTGCATATTAGATATATTTATAGTTATGTTATATACATATAGACATACAGGTTCCATGTCTATATGTATGCCTATCTCGATCCCACAACTTACACCTTATGTCGCGACTGATTACTGCTATATCAGCTAGATGATGGGTCGGCTTATTCAAAAGTGGGTGTAAAAAATGAGGACAGACATACGTATCGCCTCGACTAGTGGTGTTGATCAAGAGTATATAGATATTTTATGGGGTCGTAGACGTCTCCTTCAAAAAGTTACACAAATTTATAATACCCTCTGGAATGGTCCACCTAAATTGTGCATTTGTTAGTCATGATATCTACTAGCTACTAGCCGGCACTACCGACTAGTTGAACACCCTAACTTGATTTTTGTCATACGACGTGCGGGGCAGTTGTGTGTTTGCGTCCAGTTGCGTTTCAGGCCCTAAGCTGTGATTAATGTACGCCAGACACAAGACCCCAACGCTGTGCGGTTAGTGCGGGGGCAGTGAGGGATAGGAAATAGAGGGAGCTTCATGAAAAAAGCGCATAATTTTGGTGACATACACATTTAAATATGTGACTTTTTGCAAAATAAGTTATATGCTCTTGTTAAATGATCACGCTGACATGTTTTCGAAACGTGCAATAATGGCAAATGTTTTCAATTTTGAAACGAGTTCTAAAGCTGTTTGAGAAGGCCATTAGACACCACACAATATGGATTGGGTCTAATCCAACCGAAATTGGCCAAACTGATGCGAAAAGTGGTTAATATTTAGTAAACGGTCTCATTTTCTAAAATGTCAATCATACATATGAAATATATATATTTTCGAAAATTATGTATATTTCAATTCCGAATCGAAATGATCCTAGACTATGCAGATCAAATGCAGCGCTGACTGCATCTCATTTTTGATTTTGTTAAACTCATTTTGTAGCTACAACTAAATACATGTACTCTTTTTTATGTCACTTCCTAATCTTGTTGACCCTATTCGGCAATTGCGGTTTTTTTTTTGGTTGTCTGCAATTCAAGTCGAGTTAGTGTTGTTGTTAGCTGTTAATGACTCTAACCAATCATTCAATATGATGACAATCATTGACTACTACGTGACTATGTTGACAATGCATTTTTTTCCGATTTACGTTTTTTTAATTCAGTTTAATTTTCTGATTGGCTTTTCGATGTCAGTGTGAGTAATATATATATTGTATTTTTCGAGTGGTTTTTGATATATAACTCAACTCAAATGTGGAAGCCGTCATTTTGCAAATTAACAACTGAGCAAGGGATATCGGAGCGCATCATTTGGATTATTTTTTTTTTTTGGTTGGCGATTGCTGCCATGCTGCAATAACAATGTTATCAGTCCCAGTCCCAAATTGGAGCACAAATCAAAATGTAGTTGGATGGCGGTCGCTCCGCACGGACATCCAGCTGTCCATTTGTCTGCCTACCGATTTGACGGCAACAATGCAAAAAAGTTTGAACAAATGCACAACCAAATAAGCAACACAAATCTGGCAATACTCTGTCATGAATGTTCAGCACAGTGCACACTTGACGAACCTCAATTAGGGACACCAGCTGCTCTCCCTATATAATATTGAAAATCCAATTTTAGCACAATTTGTTAGTGGTAATAGATTGAGGAATCTCTGTTGTAAAATTAGCAAAACATTTGTTGTACAAATGAGTTTCAGGAGCGATATTTCCAATGAAGGTAGCATTGATAGTTTTTTGAAGAATTTTCCATTTTCCATTTGATTTTTTATTATAGAAAATAATTTGTGTCAGCAGTTGGCATAGCGCTGATCATAGCTGATATGCAGATGGAATCAGTCGCTTTGCAGCGGGCATTTCAAATGAATGAATGAATGAATGAATGAATGAATGAATGAATGAATGAATGAAAGAATGAAGTATGAACCGTAAATGAAAATATGTGCAGCATTAATTTCAACGTTACTGCACAATCAGAGACTTTGCTTGAGGCTGGGTGGTTGGCCCAATGGTTGATTTGCCTTGGCTGACTGGCTGGCTGGCTGGCTGAGTGGGTGGATGAGTGAGTGATTGAGTGGGTGGTTGGGTGAACTGTATGTGGTATGATGCAGATGCAGCATACACAATCAAAATTCCATTCTCTGCCATGCACAGCTCGTGCCGCTCCTACGACCCGGGTACGGGTACGGGCATGGGTATGAGTCCTGGTCTAGGTCTGTCTGCTGGCTGATAGCTGTTGGCTTTTGGCTGCTGTCCGCATGGCCGGCAGGCAGTCATTCAGTTAGTCATTCAGCCAAGCATTTAGTCAGTCAGTCAACCAGGCGGACTTTTTCGTCCGTCTGTCTATCTGCCATTCGCAGTTGTGCATTGTTTGACCGAAAATCAGAGAGGAAAAATATATTCGAGCCAGAACTGAGAGCTGAAATTCCATTGTTGCGGCGATATAAACAAAATTTGCATTCTTTTGTAGACAACACACACAGACCCGCACACACACACACATACACGCACACACACGCACACGCATAGGCATGTGTACTCATCCGATCAAGAATGTGTAGTGTGTTGTATGATATTCGACATCGTAATGTAGGTTTCCACAAATTGGCATTTTCATTTGTCTTCACTCCGTTTCGTTACGTTTCATAAATAAATATGTGTGTTTAATGGATATAAATAGATATTAGCTTTTCACACGTGACGTTGCCTGAACACATACATGTATGTAGTTATCAGGACGAAACAGTGCGCACAACTGACAAATTGTTGTCATCGCCAGCCACCCACACAACTCAATTTCGTTGTCTCACTGGCCAGTCAACCTCAGAATGCAACAGCAGCAACAATCAACAGCAACAGTAGCAGCAGCAACAACAACAGCAGCAACAACAACAACAATAATCCCAACAGCCGTCAGTTGTCGTATCGGTTGACTTTGCCACTGCCTCCGCTTCTTTGATATGTGAATACCGCATGATTGCCAACAGCGTGCGTATGTATTTGTGTGTGTGTGTGTGTGTGTGTTTGCTAGCAACTGCATTGGGCCGCATATTTTATGCATACGCCCCACACAGTTGCCAGTAGAGTATTCCGCTGCTGCGATCAAACGGCAAGCGGTCAGCTCTCAATGTTATTTAAATGTCTACACAAAGCGAAGCCGGTTGTGCTTCCACTGACAAAACCCCCAAGCACCCAACTTGCAGCATGCAGCTTCGACTGGATTGAGCATTTACCCCAACCGTATCCCTGGTTGACTGTCATTTTGGGCTTGGCATTTGGGTTATGGTTTTCAGCTGAAGCCAGGCACGTTGCCGGCACATGTTAATTAACAATATTGATTGAATTCCAATTTGAGATGAAATGTTTTGGGCATCCCATGTACCACGCCAGCTAACAGAAGGATATTCGTGCATACATACATACATACATCTATGTACATATATACAAATATATATACGTATATATTGCTGTTCGCAGTTGCCTTTGAGCCGCTGTTCATTTCACAATTGCAGTTTGGCGCACAGAATTTCATTAACCGTTGCGCGGCGCACACGTGGCGTCTACTTAATTGACGCATTGCTTCTGATGATTACGTAACGAAGCCCAAGAGCAATACAATATAAATATATATGTATATATAAAAAGCACACACACACACACAAATACACACACTCCAAGCCATATTATTGTTAACTGTGCATCCTTTTGGGCCATTTCCTGCATGTCTTTTTCACTAGGTGTTAATTTGTATACGCTGTAACAGGCAGTGGGAGGCATCTTCGACCAAATGAGCATCAGCAAAAGAATCCAATCTCGCAGACTATATAAGAGCCAAACACTTTAAAATTACTAATAATCCCCTCGTTTCCCTAGTAAGAATCCATTGATTAGCGACAGCTAAGAGTACAAAATTAATTAAAGTAAAAGTCAAAAATCCAGCTTTTCAATTCGGTGGAAATGTAGCTTGGTTCAAGAATGAACAACTGTTAACAAAATCATAATAAAGCTTTTTATGATGGCTGAACTTGGGCATACAGGGCATCTACAAGTCGAGCACTCTCAACTGCAGCATTCTTACTTGTTATTGCTGCGGTTATTGTTGTTGTTGCTGCTGTTGCTGTTGCTGCTGCTGCTGCTGCTCCTGCTGCTGCTGTTGTTGTGCGTATGTCGAAAATATTGTATTGTTTGTTCATTTGCACAATAAATAAAATGGACACACATTCATTTTTCCTGGAATTTCACTGCGCCCGTAATTAACTTCATAATTAAAATGGTCAAATGAACCCAACCAGCAGTGCACAGCGCACTTTAATTTTTTGTGGTTCTTTCCCTGTCTGTGTCTGTGTGTGTGTGGGTGTGTGTGTGTGGGTGTATCTATTTTAAAGATCGACTCTCTGCATAGTAGTAGAGGTCATAGAGGTCATCGTATAGCTATGATATTATTTAGAGTATCGCTGCACACAGCAACTTCATTTAGTTAGGTTTATTAAAATTCATTTCTCTGCATAACGGCGAACTTAAGACCTCTCTCGATTCGAAAGGATAACGACATATTTTCCTTAGCATACTTTAGGGAGTTCGCATTAAACTCACTTTTTGTTGATATTAAAATGTGAAATGGTTCAGCATTCATTGAAGTTAATGCAGAAGGACAGACAAAAAATAATCAGGCAAAAAAAAAAAGAAAATGCGAAAAGTTGCGCGAGAGTAGCAAGAATTAGAGACACGGGTTTCCCTCGAACTACACAGATGTGTATCAGCCATATATATAATATGGACAAAACAAAATCATTTATATTTTTCAGCTGTTGTAATAATTATAGTGCATCGAAAGCACGTAAACAGTTGTGCATGGATGCCATAAAAAGGGGATACAGCCTCTAGTTGGTCTACAGGGAAGATTAAGACGATGAAAACTATATCGTCATTGCTTAACTGATGTAGGCAACACCAAAAAGTGTTCTGCGGCAAATTAACAAGAGTTATCGAAATTTGAAGTTAACTGCAGTCACTTTCATTATTACCAATATAGCTTGGTATGCAGGATAACACTTAACTCATCAGAAGTATAATGGGCTAAGACTAATCACATTTTCGAATCAGCATTTATTATAATTTGCATTTACAAATAATTTGTTGGACAGCGTCTGCTTTTGTCTTTCGCCATTACACAGCCTACACATTACGACCACTGGTCGATAACGTTGAGCACGTAGCGCACGAAGCTGTTGGGGAGCAGGGAATACCCCACTTATAAAATCCAATCCAATCATAACAGAAATTGTCGCACTTGCTGTGCATCCACAAGAGCTGAGCACACACAGGCGGCTTAGAAGCTCGGCAAACAGGTGTAAAATTGAACAGGTTCTGCTTAATTGATGATGGAAATTAAAGCACAATACGCAAGACAGTAAAAGCCACAATAACAACAACAACAACAACAACAACAGCAACAACAACAACAACAGCAACAACAACAACAACAACTGCAGATAAGAAACGTACACAGAATTCTGCATAATTCAAGGCAAAAATATTCAATAGCAAATCGAATGCATTGAAAACACACGCACCCACGTTCTCCAACCAACAAACTCACTTATGTAACGCAATATTTGCAGATATGTATATATATATATATATATATATAAATATATACACCAAATAGTATGGAATGTACTTGTGTATGTTGAACAGAGATACTCGCACTCTCAAAATAAATGTAGTTACCGAATAGATATTCTTTGCAAATATATCCTACCCCATAAATTTACTGAATACATAAAATCTAGTCAACAGTTGAACCGAAGTAAAGCCGGAAAATATATATATATATATATATGTAATTTATCAAGAAATGATTGTGTGAAATAAGTCACAATTATAAAAGAAACCAAAATTTTGATAAGCCAAGTAAATATACCAAAAGCAAAGCAATTGTAAAGCGGAGTAAATATATATAAAAATATATATATATATATATATATATGTATATATAGTCCGATGTTGATAGTTTTTTGTTGGCAAGTGTCGGGTTGGAATAACAATAATTATATGACACAGTTTTCAGATCTCAATTACTTTAAGTATACATTTAAGGAACATAATACTACACATATTGGTATCTTCGGTTCGGATAATTTTGTCAACACAAAAGCCATAAATATATATGAGAAATAGCATCAAGATTGTTTTAAACTGAGGCATGGGTACATCGATTCGGCTAGTGAATATACGTATATATATACATACCTTATGAGACTGACAAACTGACAGACTGAGACTTCTCCATACAAATTATAATGACCTCTACTGCTTCAAACCATAAACCGAACTGATGATAAAATTCGCTTGTAATTGTTTGTGTGCTGCATAAGAAATAACGAAGTGATAATTCGAGTTCCAAGTTTATATTAATTTGACGACTATTATATTTAGATATGTCCCCACCAGTGATGAGTGGCACTTGGGGCAATCTATTGCTATCTTGCGTCATAGTTGACAGACAGGTGCTGCTGCTAACTGTGATAGGCTTATCTTGAATGCAACTCTTAAGACGACTTGTTAAATGTTGGCTGACCACAAAACATACGTATGCACAGATGTGCAACAAAAACTGGGGTGTCAGGGAGGGAGTGGGTGGGAGGGGAGAAGGAAGCGAGAGACTGTCGAGAGAGTCGCTTGTCAGTTATTACTTTGCGACGGATCACGGATTGCCCGATGTGGCACAGATACTCACAATGCGTGGGCGATCGCATAATAGCCATAATCATCTACGGACCTGCGCCTGGGCATGGCTATGGGAATGGCAACGGGACTGGGTTTGGGATCGTTATGCACTAAAATAAAAAAAAAACTAGCACAAAGTTGCCGAAGACTTGATACCCTTGCTTAATGCAAAGTTGAGTAAAACACAAAAGCTACGGATGCCATACTTGTTTAATATTACAAAATAAGTAGACGTCAGAACCATTGTAGTAAATTGATTGGCCAAGAGGTCAATGGCCAGGTTTGTTTCAGACCAAAATAACATTTAGCTAAATACGCATTTTAACTAAAAACTACGATTAGGGATGTAATAATTGCTAGCCAGCGTTAACAACCTATAAAAGTAAGTCAAAGACTTATGAGCATATCAATGGATCCTCTCTATAGGGTATATATAAAAGAAGTAAGAAAAACATAAACCGCAATCGCATCTGTTGCTGTCGTCGTTTGGGCTGCAGGGCATTGTAAAATCGCCCACGGTCTACACTGCGTGGCATACGAGTATTATATGGATACGTACCAAATTATATATATATATATATACATATATATACATATAATATATTATAATATATATATATATATATATATATATATATACATATGTTTTGATAGATGCCAAGCAAGCGCACAGATGCGAATATACATGTATTTGTATGTACGTATACACGATCATGCCACATACATAAATGTATGTATTTATCTAGATCTAGCTCTCTATCTATTGCCGACACAGCGTAGCGCATTTTATTTTTAGATAATTGCTCTTCCTCTTCACATTTGGCACCAATCCAAGCGAAAAAAATAATCATACTAAATTCAAGATTTTTGCAAATATAATAGTAATAACAAGGAAAAATACTAATCCCAAAGTGAAACGAAGTTTACATGCCCTCATATATATATATACACATGCATATATATATATATATATATATATATGTGTGTATATATTAGATGTACTTACTTGCATATATGTGTGAAATCGTGGGCATTAGTACAAATGCACCTCTTGAGATATCACAATTATGTTTATGACGCTACCAAATTGAATTTAACGGACACTTTGAAAACACTTAAGATTAATAATTCTTACATTGTGCGCGAAAATTGATAAAAACTATGATGTCATTAGCACTAATATGGAACTAAGTCATATCTATTCGGAACACTTGCAAATGGACGATTATTTCAAACAAGTACGAATGTATGATAAGCATACGACTAGTGCATACTCTGCCTCAAAAACTGAGTTACTATATCTGAATCTGTATCTGAATCTGTGATTGGCAAGTGAATGTATCGCTTGGAAAGATACACAATTATGCCAGTTACATACATACATATATACAAAGTGTTTATTATAAATTTACATAAAACGAATGGAATACAAATAACATGATTGTTTTTCTTGGTAAACGAATTAGTAACTTCATCAAACTCACTTGATTAACAAAATACAAAAGCTCTTAGTCATTTTTTTGTATATTTAAATGGGGTATGTGTGTGTGTGTGTGTGTTAGTAAGGGGTAAAGCCCATTTTTCGTTATCTGAAAGCCTAATCTATTTGGCAGCTAGCTGATTGCGCGCCAAACTTTGGAGTGCAAAACAAAAGACAATCCCCATAGCAGCTGTATATCGTTGTCATCATCATCATCATCATTATCATCATCATCATCATCATCATCGAGGTTGGAGAGCGAGGCATGTGTTTAGCATAGAGATTGACAGTTTAACATAGCCGCCGCACAGTAGCCCGGAAACTGCACGCACTTCAGAAAGAAATCGGCCGCACTCTGCAGAGAGTGTATATACCTACAATGATGTACTACACATATATATATATATGTATATATCTAGAACTTACCCGAAAACAGTCGCAGCATTGGGCAAACAAATAGGTGAAAATGTAGAAAACAGCGCCCAGCAAGGCCACTACAACCGATACAAGTAGCAGCACAATCAGCCAGAAGCAGAACCACAACGGATTTCTCATACTACAACTATATTATAACAATATATATATATAATATACATTAAATAGATTAGGTAAGTAATAGGTTAGTATTCTGTACTCACCCCCGTGCGAAAAACGCAACTTCACTTGTCGTCTGGTCTACTCACACTGGGTCTACCCACAACGGCGGCTCTAATCTAAATTTTGAGTGACAATTTCGACCAATACAATAAAGAATACAGTCAGAGATTCGAGAGTCATCGACTGTTGCGATAATGTTAACGATGAGTGTTGCCTTCAGAAGTCGTTTTGTCTATATGAATATACATATGCATATGTGACTTTACTTACATCTGCTTACGCTCATAATGTGTGAATGAACGGCTGCAGATAGACCACCGCCACTCTTGATATCAGAAACAAATTAAACAATCAAAGAACATATGTAAATTGTGCTAAGCAGTTTAAGAGGGAGAGGGAGAGAGGGATAGAGAGAGGGATAGAGAGAGAGAGAGGAGAGGGAAAGAGGGATAGAGAGAGAGAGAGAGAGAAACAGAGATAGAGAAAGGGATAGAGGGATAGAGAGAGAGCGCGAGAGAGAGAAAGAAAGAGGGAGATGTAGAGAGAGAGGGAGAGAGAGAGAGGGATAGAGAGAGAGCGAGAGAGAGAGAGAGAAGGAGAGAGAGTGAGAGAGGAGAGAGGGATAGAGAGAGAGAGAAAGAAAGAAAGAGAGCGATAGAGAGAGAGAGAGAGAGAAGGAGAGAGAGCGAGAGAGAGAGAGCGAGAGAGAGAGAGAGAGAGTGATAGAGAGAGTGCTAGAGAGAGTGATAGAGAGACTAAGATAGAGAACAAGTATAGCGTGAGAGTTTAGAGAAATGTATTTAGGAATTAGTTTCAGGAACCAACATTATTAATTCATATATATAAAATATATATAAAATAAGGTTCGGTTTGACATGAAAATCTTTTAGTCTAAATCGAGTTAATGAAAATCGCCCAGAAAGGTTAAATTTGTAGTTTGCTCACTTTAAAAATAAAGGAGAACCAAGTAAGCTATGAGCGACAAAAATCTAGTCAAATGCGGAATCGAAATAAGTTCGTTGGAAACATGAGGTAAAAATTAGCCTTGCGATAACTATCAAAACTAGTTAGGCACACACCCCACAAGTTCAAGCCATCTAACAATACAACACAGTAATTAAGATGAGCCACAAACAGATGTACGACATATTTCAATCCAGTGCGGATGCACTAACGGAATCCACATATTACATCAAACGTTTGCGCACACCAGAAGATTTGGGCAAATGGAAGCGCTCCAGTGCCTACCACGACCTGGTGGCCTACATCAGTACCACCAGCATGGCCATACAGGGCCAACATTTGGATGGCAACTATATCATCAGCAAACAGATGGACGACTTGTGCAGAATCTTAGATTGGCTGGAATTTCTTGTAGACGAATGCCATCCGCTGGGCTTTCAACTTCGAGTGCCTTGTTCCTTTAAGGAGGAAAATATCGAAATGATGGCATCGACCGAATCGTTGGTTTTCAAATGCCATGAATCGTACAGCCAGTGGATTTCTATGGTGCAGGAGAAACTCTTCGCAGTACTGGAGAGCCAGGTGAAGCCCAATCAACATATCAATGAACTGGCCCATTATCTGACACGCTCCTTAGGAAGCTGCAAGAGCTACGATTATGGGCCGGAAAATGAGCTGATGTTCCTATTCTATATGTGCGGCCTGTTCAAGTCGGACATACTGCATGACGAGGATATGGTATCTGCAGCCCTGTTGCTCTATCCACGATATTTGCAACTGGTGCGTCGCCTGATTAGCTTTTTTCGACTGACGTCGTCGAAAAAAAATCAAAACGCCATTGGCAATTTAAATAGACTGCCCTATATCTGGGGCTGTGCCCAGCTGTGTCAGGCGGCGCCGTTTAATCCATCAGAATCGGATATGCCGGGCATAATGAAGAAGCATCGTCAGCAATATTTACTGCTCGATAGCTTAAGCCATCTGCAAGAGGAAATGGGCGATGGTGCAGTCCTCGCCGGTCACTCGTTTCAGTTGTGGTGCCTTTTCTCGCTGCCCAGCTGGCCGGAGGCTTATAATGCCCTGATGGCTGCTTTTATCAAGAATGTGCTGAACGACTTACACACTGTACGGGACCTAGTATTTGGAGAGTTGATGTCCATCAATTGTCTGCCGCTCGAACAGTTGCCGCGAGCTTATCTGGGTGGGGTGCCCCAGCCCGTGGCTTCCACCTTTGGCTCGATTCAGTATACTAGCGAGGGGGAGCAGACGACACGCGTTAAATCCAAAGCCCACAGGCAGACGCCCCTTAGCTGTCATCAAAATATCGATGTGGACATCTTAACCGGATTGCATGATGCACTCCAGGTCGGTGCTATCGAAATGGAAACCGACAATCCGCTGCGCAATCTGCGTCATCGTCACAAGGTGCCCACTGTGCAACTGGTGCCTAACAATGTACCCACTTTAAATTATCAGTTTTCGTTCCAAAGCATCTGAGCACGACTCAAAGCCAGTTGTAAGCGGGCGATTTACTTTACATTTGCAGTTTGCAGTTTTACACCCATTTTAATATACATAAAGTTATACATATATATAGCAATTTGCATATGGCTGTTTCAAAATGTATGTAGAGCCCATTGAATGCAAATATATAGAAAGATATAGATATGTCTAACAATGGCATTAGTCGAACAAAATATTCCCTAAATAACATGAAAAACGATTAAACATGGTGGATAATGGAATCGGCTTAATTTCGATTCCATCTCATATATATATATATATATATATATATTATATATGGCTGATGTGACTGTGGCTCTTCCATGAATTTCACAGCTGTATTTTTTTTTAAGAGTGTTCATCTGTGTTTTATGTTTGCTTGTCTGATTGTGCGCCAACAAATGATTCAGTTGGTCTTTAACTGGAACTTATTAATTTCTACACAAACATACGCACACACATGTATATACACACACAAACACACACACACACACACACACATGCGGATCTTGTAGTCGGGCGTCTCACGCAACTAATATTATTATTGTAGTTGTTGCAGTTGTTTTTATTGTTGCTCTTGCTGTTGATATAGTCGTTATTGTTATTGTTATTTTTATTGTATTTCCACTGTCACTGCCGCTTCTTCTTGCCTGCCACACATAATGTTCGGTTCATAAAGAACAGCACATCATTGTTATGGCAGCTGATAAACTACCAGCTATACATAGGCACACACACACACACACACACACACAAATACATACATATGTATGTATGTATGTTGCATACGCACTGTGCCCTGTTGCAAGTAAGTTACATATTTATAAATGTATCCGTTTTCGATTTCTGCTAATTCGACACACATTGCAAAGGCTTTTTCTGTTTGTTGGCTTTTCTCCTAATGAGGCACAAGACCGACCACACAACATTTGAGCCAGAGTAAACAACAATCTTAGACACGCCAAAGATAACATACTCTGGAGAGTGATGTCTATCTACTTATATCCATGTTTTGACCGATACTTCCTCTATGACGAGAGAAGTCCGATTTTGATGATGAAGTAATATAATTAAACTACATACGTATATATTCAGTGTAGGCCGTATAGCTTGCTCAACAAAACAGTTGTGCATACAAGAAATCATCTTTCGACCGATTGTTCCCATGGCATCTATATCTATATCATTATACTGTTGTTGCACACAATGTTGAATTTATTCCAGTTTTCATTAAGCTAGTTAAGAAAAAAAACTGCGAGAGAAGTTCGGTCGCATCAAACAGATGAGTATGGCTATATCGAATCGGACTTTTATGCTATATATATGGGATCTCAGAAATTTTGCTAAATGCGTGACACACTTTACTGCAAAACCCTGTGGCTATAAATACACACCACAAGTATTTTATTAATTTTTGTTCAATCAAGTACTAATTAAATTCACTTACAGGCAACTGAGTAAAGAGAGCGACTTGAGACTTGAGACTTGAATGTATAGTTTCTGTACTCTTAGTAAGTGAGATTGTCGAAAAACTTGTTAATTCTCATTCAATATATTAAGTATACGTAATTAGGTATACGACCATGTATGCCTTCTTAGAGTAAATCCACATTTCTCTATATATTATATCAAACTCACTAGTTACACTTTTTTTTACTTAGCGTCCAACTCAAATGTTAGCTCCTGTGTCATATTCTCCCTAAAACACATAGTTTAAATACAAGTTAATATATGTACATATGTACGTATAAAGCCTTATCTCAGCCTTCAGGGGCTTATTCGCTTATCTTTTTTTTGGCTGTGAGCTTCACCAAATTTGCAACATCGAATAAAAGCAGCAGAATGTGTTGCAAACGCATCGAAATCTATTTTTGGTGTTCCCCAAACTAGACAAAAAAAAAGAAGAAGAAATTCATTAAACTTAGTCTGGGTTACCATAGGGTTAAGTAAGATTGGTGTTTCTGTGCACATACATATCTATAAGTACAACAATTATGGTAATCAAAGAGTTTGGTATGGAATGTCATATTCAATTACGCCTATGTTAACAGGATCCATCTACATATATAATGACCAAGTTGACACCTAAGAAGCCGTACAACAATAAATAAATAGTAATAGTAACAAGAGAGAATGTTGCAGTCTGGCGTCACCGACCGTGACATACTCTGATTCCATAAGTAATACCATCTAATGACAGGTGCCACAGAACAGGGTGTGTGTAGCCAAGAAACACCGATCTTTGAATTCGATTCCTTGTAATCTATCCTGCAAGTCTGCCTTCAAAATTGCAGCAGCTATATCCTTTGGTTGGAGTTGGCGTGAGCGAAAAAAAAGTTCCTATTACTCGACCTTCCAAGTTTGGAAACTGTAGCTCTTAAATTATGGAAGATGTAAGCTTTTATCGTTTTTAGGGGCGGAAATAGGCGTGGTCCAACATTTTTTTCCGGATTTTGAAGGGTGTTACTAGCAATATGCCTTACAAATTTGGTGACTCTAGCTTTCAAATTGTGTGTGATATATGGTTGTATCGATTTACGCTAACAGATGTATCGGCTTGAGGAGGTGGAGTGGAGTGGGCGTGGCCAACCAATTTTATATCAATCTCTTAGGCGAGTTACCAGTAACATTCTTTCAAAATTTGGGGACTTTAGCTTACAAATTGTGAATGATATGCGTACTTATGGGCAAAGGTGTGGGCGTGGCTATACACATTTTCTATCGATTCTTAAAGGCGGCTGTTAGTAATATACCTTCCAAATTTGACGAATCTAAATCATAAACTGCTGAAGATATAGGCATTTTATTATTGTAGGGGCGGGCGGGTAGCTTGAGGGCTGAGGTGGTGGACGCGTATGCCGATCTTTGAAGAAGATTGCCAACCGAATTTGATGACTATAGCTTCAAACTTGTGGGATATATATGGCTTTATAAATTTGCGATTATCGATTTTATCGATTTCCTAGCCTCCTTTCCCTTTTACACTTTGACTGCCGCGGGCACGGCCCAAGTTCCAAGTTCTCAGTCTCTGTCTCTAAAGGACAGACGGCATGACAGACATTGCACAAAACCAATATACTATGATACTTTCGGTATCAGAGTATTAAAAAAAAGTTAAATTAAATAAAATAAGTGAGAAATTTTATTATTAAATGCTTTTTATAGAAAATGCATACTGTTAACACAACATGAAATTTAAAGAGTGTCATTTAAAACGAATGCAGCTAGTATATTTGAACACACACACACACACACATACATGCACACACATACAAACACATACACACACAAACACACACAAACACATACATGCACACATACGTATTAACTATGTGTCATCGAAGCTAAAACCAGTTACGCTCAGAATGGAAATTTGGTAAGAAAGCGTTTGAACAGTTATTGGACATTTAGTGAGTACAAACACACATAGAGCACGTGTGAAGAGTCTTGACAAAATAAATACATATATAAACATATATACATACATACATGTACAATATGTACAAATGTACATATTAATGTTCATGCATACATAACAGCAACTGAACGTCAGCAATTGGCGCGAAGTTGTCGACCGCTGTTGCTGCTACTGTTGTTGCTGCTGTTGTTGCTGCTGTTGTTGCTGCCGCTGTACGTCGGCACAGTCATGGTGAAAATATTTCAAAAATGTCTGTAAACTAACAGCGTCGCTGTTCTGTTATGCTTATAGCGCTGAAGCGATCTCTTTCTGGTTTAGCATAGGCAACACGCGTAAGCCTTTTCGAGCTCCAACAAGCGTTGCTGTTACGCCCTGCATGGGCCACGCTCTCCGGCTGGCGCTCCCACTCTCTTGGACGCTCGCTCTATCTTTCTCTCTATCTCTCGATACGTATATATGTATATATATATACATATATCTGGTTGTCTCTCTCGCTGGTAAGACAGACAATAGACGCAACAACACACAAATGCAAAGTTGAACGCTGGCGCTGTTAAAATGAAAAGCTGAAAATGGGAAAAATTGAAAGAAAAGAAACAACAATTAAAAAACAAGAAAGAACGCCTATGTCTGGCAAACCGAAGATTTCATACCCTTGCAGACCGGACTTACTCTGCTAATATATAAAGTTGAATAATCAACTGATTGTTTCTGTGATATATTAATCTGACTTTAATATTGTTTTGTATAAGTATTAGGATTATAACCGTTTGCGTTTTGGGTAAGTTGAGGTTAGAATAACTTGACAAGCGAAAAAGTTGTTCATACAAGAACTCATCCTTGAATCAAATTTAATGATTTTTGATCCAAATAACAGTATGCATTTGTGGTAAGTTAAGTTTAGATAGAACTGATCTTTTGTGCAATCGTTTCTATGGCAGTTATACGATGTAGTGATCCGATTTGGCCAGATCAGACATATGTACTGTCTGCAGAAAAATTACGAATATTTGGCAAGATTCAACAAGATTCATCAAGCTTAAAAACTGAGGGGCAAGTTTCTATAGAAACAGACTCATGGACTTATGGTGATCAAGAATACCTTACAATTCTTCTTCAATGTGTTACAAACTTTTGCGACAAATTCGAATCCCCTTTGTAAGAGTATAAAAACAAAACTCGTTCCTTTCTAACAATAAGCAAAAAGATCAGACGCCTTATCCGCTCATTTGCTGCATCATCAGTTGGCCAACAACAACAACAACGACTTCGTAAGCTCCACCTGCATCACAGCCTCTCCACCAGCTGACGGCAAACGTGCAACAAAAGCAAAGCAAAGCAAAGCACACATGTCAGTGTCGTCTGACAGTTCCCGCAACACATGCAAACACTCACACATGCATACATGCATACACACACTGGCAGCAAAGCAAACATAGAAGAACGCATTCATACTTTACACACAAACACACACACATGCAAGCATATTTATGAAAGACACATTGCATATATATCTAGTAGTTGTTAAACTTGCTTGCTAACTCTGTATGCACACACACACACACACACATATACATATATATATATCTAATGTGTGTGTGTGTGTGTGTTAGAAAAGTTGTCCAGCTTTCGAGCATTTAATTCTATTGTATTCTAACAAATGATTGTCACTTCATTTTAATTTGTCCCAGTCATCAAATTTACCCACTTATTTATTTGCCAAATGATTGGAAAACCTGTGTTATATACTAACATCTACATATGTACATATATATGCATGGACAGCTACGCACAGATGAATAGCACAAAACATATATGTACATTTTGCATATATACAAACATATATATTTCTCAAAAGTTTCCACAATTTTGCATGCAAGTGTTTACTGCTAACCTAAAATTTATTTTCCAATATCTTTGCTACTTTTATTCAAACCCCTCTGATTTTAAGTGGAAACAATACTGATCTTATATGAAAAGACCATATTTTTGCTGTTTTGTTTTTTTGGTTGGAAATTTTGTTTATTTTGGATAAATGTGGTATACTTTGTGTTAAATAGAGTGTTGGGAGGCACTACTAGGGGGGCATGATAGAAGAGGACTGAAATTGAAACTCCTTGCCAAAGGACAAATGCGAAAAGTCGAGGATGTTAAGCAGCTATTCTAAATACTAAATCAGAGTGTTTTGAACAATCCAAATTATGCGAAATAACTTAACTTTGAATATTTTTGAAAATTTGTTGTAGTTTTACTTAAACTTAACTAAAATTAAGTGTTTATGTGCGGATTTGGTTAAGTAACATAATGCCGTAAAAGTTACGTTTCTTATTGTAACTTTACAATTTATGTGTGCTACATGTCCACAGCTGCGTATATCTACTATATGTTATATATATATATATATATATATATATATATATTATAAATTAATTAATTACGATAATGGAACCAATGTGCACAGAACCATAACCAAAATTATATTTCAACTTAACGTTCGAAAAATAAAACCTCTAAAATATTTATTTTATTTATATTTGTGATTTCCCATTACTCATTATATAAGATTATGAGCTATAAGCTGTTATTTTGTTCAGGAATTATGCGAAGCTTGACATAAACACCATGAAATGCTCAAATACAGAGTGTTTCTCAGATCGAACCTGCCCCATATTCTTCAATGTATTCATATATCTGTATGTATCTGTGTTTGCTTGTGTGCATGTATGTGCCTGATCATACACCTATGCATATGTCTGCATGTATGTATGTAGTTGGCCTACCTGCTTTTGTGGACTCCTTAGCCTGTTTTGGGTACAGATGCAAAATGCTACCCCCTCCCTTTCCCCTTCCATTCCCGTTCCCCATTAAGCAACACAGCCACACTGAAGACGTTGCCTGGTACTTTGCTTTTCTTCACAAACACACACACGCACACATAAACACACACACACATACATATATACACAGTGCTGATGTTGATGTTGCTGTTCTTCTATGCCCTGATCGCGCCAGCAACAACAACAATAACAATCACAAAACAAGTGAGCGAAAACGAGCGTAAAGTAAATGAGCGGCAAAAGGCAACAGCGCAGCTCGACTCGACTTGGCTCTCCTCCACGCTATATTAGTCACACGTGCATATACACATAGATACACACATACATACACGCACATACATATACATAGACAGAAAGACGCATAAGAAGAATGAATAGAGCGTGTGTGTGTGTGCACGTTTTGATCTAGCTGTATTGGTGAGAGTTGTGTTGTGTTGTATATTCAGTTAGAGCTTGCTTGATCACATTGTGCGCTTGTGGTTGTAGCTGTTGTCATCTGTGTCTGTCTGTGTTAGCAAACTAAACAGCAACAGAAACAGCCAAGCAGCCAACCAGGCAGTCAAACAGGCAGCAGCAACAGAGCCCAGACAACGAGCCAGCCGTTTGCTAGTCGGTCGGTCGGTCGGTCGGTCGGCACAGCAAACAGCGAACAACGAGCGAACAACGAGCGAGCCACTGTCGTTCTTTGTATTGATTCAGATTCACATTCAGTCGATGAGTTTCTCTCGCTTCTGCGCGTTGCGTGTTTCGCAGTGTTTCCGCGATTTTTTCGTTGTCGTCATCGTTGCCGAGTTTGCCGCTTACCCCCCACCCCACCCACTGATTCGTTCACCCTTTCGTCGTGTGGGGCACCGCGCGTTTGTCTCCCTCTGTGTATGTGTGTGTGTGTGTGTGTATTTATTTATGCATGTATTTTATTTTATTTTGGCGTGTTTTTTTTTAAATTTTTTTTAATGCTGTATTGTGTTTTTCTGCATACAATTTGTTGCGTACTTATTGTGTTGTTGCCTAATTTAAAATACATACATACGTTCGTATGTGTATGTATGTGTGCATGCACATACACAGACATAATTATTAAGATTTCGTTTGAATTATTTTTTATTGGTGCTGTCTCGATGTTTTTTATCGGTGTGATTGTTATGTGCTTGCATATGTGTTTGTGTATGTGTGTGTGTGTGGTGTGTGCTCATTCAGTTAAATTTAGGCGGTTCGCGTGGATTTTGCAATGTTGTTGCTGTTCTTCTTCTTCTACTTGTTTGTGTCTTGCTGCAATAAATTAAACACTAAACGTTAAATACAAGCAATTGTTATTGAACTAAGAAAAAAAAACAAAAAATAGAAACACCCACGCGCCGCAATAATAAAAATGTCAACAAAAAAATATTAAAAAAAGAACAGAGCAAACAGCAATGTTGAGATTTCATTCAATTGCAATCATTTTGCTAGTGTGCGTGTGCAGCTTAAACGCTAACACATGTTTATGCATACAAACACACACACACGCACACACATGCTCATATACGTACATATGCATGCATGTGTGTGTATGTGAGCGCCAAGACAAGATAACTTGTGTTTGGATGTGCGTGTGTGTGTGTGTGTCGGGCCTAATGCCTTTACGAGGCTCCACTTACTCGAGAACCACACACACGTATGAGAGCATACATGTTCATGTGCTGTGTGCTTGTTTTTGCACAAACACACACACACACATATGCGCACACAAATGCAAGAGAAAAATAACAAAATTGATGTTAAAAAAAGTCACTCAATGCGTGTTAAGTGCGTGGGTCAAATTAAAATAATAACAACTTTTGAGCAAAAGCTTAAATTAAGCGCGACTCCAGAAATCAGAAAACAGAGATGCAGAAAATTTCCAAAAGCGTCCCGCGTCCGCCAGTTCTTTGCGCTCTTCTACTTTACTCTCTTCCCCTTTTTTTTACAATACTGCTCTCCCAATGTCTGCTGCACCTTTTTTCTGCTGAAAGGCAGACACACACACACATGCACGCAAAAGTTAGAGTAGATGCGATTTGTGCTCACACGCAACACATACACAAACACACACACACACACATGGAGACATGAACGAACTCAAGTTGAAAAGATCTCAACTCCAATTGCCTCTCAACTGGCATTTCATAAATCACTGCAATTCTTATTTTTTATTTTGCACATATACATACATAATTTTATAGTGGTTCTCCTTAACACACGCTGTGCAAGTGCAAGTGGCAAGTGGAAAAGTGCTTTGAAGCGCTAAAAAAGAAAATAATAATAGCGCGTTATCAATTCTGATATCACATAACATAAAGCAACAGCAACAGTGGAAAACAGGTAACAACAGTTAAGAGTGTATGCTTATGTGTTAGTGTCAACAGCATCCCGCGCTACGATAACATACGCACTCGTACATCAACATACATATACATATATATATATATATCTATATATATATATATCTACATACATTTGATATAAATACGTATAAGCTGGCTGCATGAAAAACATCACCAGCTCAAGCACTTGCGGCACGGGGCTGCTGCAATTGCAGAACAATCTCAGCAACAGCGAATTGGACGTCGCTGTTGTTGGCAAACCAGAAGCAGGTGCGTTATTTCCTCTCACTATCTTTATCTCTCTCTCTCTCCCTCAACTCTTGCTCTCCTAATTACATGAATAAATGTAAATGTACATCCGTGTATATGTGTAAGTGCATGCGTTGCTCTCTGCGTATTGCTACGTATCTCACATCAGCATCTGATATCGATCGATAACCGATGATGCTGTCGGACCACCCTTACCATTTATTTGCATCCTGATACACATTTATATACACACTCACACATATGAATGACAAACATACATTTGTCATTTTGGGATAACGGTTGCCTAGCACACCAATCGGCATCGGTAACTTCTCGAATGTTATTTTACTGCCAAATAGCATATTTATTACTCTATTACTTATTTTATAAGAGTTACACTTTGGTTCCCCGTCTCTCACAATTAATAGATCAGCTCTTATCGCAATTTATTATGCTCAATAATGTCCTGGAGCAATTAAAGAAAAACCACAACATCAATGTTCAATGTGTGTGTGTGTGTGTGTAATTTTCGATATACGGGCCAAAACAAACAGATGAATGCAACGGCCCATTGTGTGTGTGAGTGTGCGTACGCGTCTTTTACACCTTGGCCAGTTTACATTGATCGCTCACCGATTTACTCTTACGTGCATGCAACCTTGCTCTTGCGCTCTCACTCTGAATTTTGAGCTCTCTTTTGCGCTGCGCATACACGTTCCTTAATCAAGCAGAGCTGGTGACAAAGACAACCAATTCCAACAACATTGCATACATACAACTATACTGGTTTCTATCTACACACACGCACGTAGTCACACTCACACACACGTTCATTTCTACCTTTGGATGTTCTTTCGCTTTTGTGAGTGTAGTGTGTGTGCGTGTGCGCACTGCTGTCTATTGAAGCGAGTCACAACAACAAACTCTCGGCGTTGCCTCTTTGTATTGTGTGTGTGTGTGTACGTGTACGTGTGCTAGGTGGGGTTCACAGAACCCGATCGGGTCCATCTTGCGCAATGTTGTTTTTTGCCCATCTACAATTTGCCGTGTCCTGCTCTCGCTCTCGCTGTCTCTCTCTCTATCTCACTTTCTATATTCAACTCTCTCTCTGATTAGTCAAAAAGAGAGATAGGCGCTCTCTCTCACAAGGCGCGACGTCGCAGGCTCACCTCGTCCCCAATCCCCCCACCCCAACCGTTTTTAGTTGCGCTGTTATCGCTAGCATAATTCGACTGTTAATAACATAACCGTCTGTTATGCAGAATTAGGCGCGATCGCTGCAGCCCAAGAAACCAAGCAAACAACCAACCAGCCAACTTACTACTGCGTTGTGCCACTGCGAGCCAAGTCAGCAATAAAAAGCATTAGCAATAGCAAAATCAGCTTGAGGTATATGTTTTTTCTTATTTTTGTTTTTTCTTTTTTTTTTGGCTTGGACTTTAAGTTTGAGTTCGAGTTTGACTTGGACGTGTGTGGATTTCTATCAGGCGAAACAAAAAGTTGTCCTACCAGTTTTTTTTTCTGTTGTTTTTTCTTTTGCTTTTTGGGGCCATTCTTTTTGTGTGCCGTGCGCTGCTGTTGTTGTTTTAGTGGTTTCTTCTGTTTTCCTCTAGACGGCTGGTTGTTGTTTTGCTGAGTGTGTTTACCTTGGTACTCGCGACGAATTTGATTTCAACGGTTCCAAAACAGCATTTGCTTTTCCTTCTGCCGTTCCCGTTCCGTTCCTTTTCTTTTCATTACTTTACTTTACTTTCCTTCCCATATATATTTGTATATATATTTTGATATATATATATGAAGATCGCGATTTATGCAATCCAGGCGGATGGATTTGCAATCGATTCGATTCATTCTATGCACTTTTGTTCGATTCCCTCTCTACTAGCTACTATTTGGCTTTCTTGTTGCCACAATCAGTTAGCGGACAAACCAAACGTTTACCACCGTTTGCCACGAGACATTATTTGGCTTTATCTCTCCGCCAGCAGACAGCCTACAGTCGAAAACCAGTTTCAGCTTTTTCCATCCACAACCCTTTCTTCTATTCCTTCCCCCATCCGTCGACCGTTGCAATCAGCCGCGACAAGACGACAAGAACTTTTCAATCAAACTGCGCTGCAAAAACTCCCAACAAAAAGTTTCAATTGTTGTCGTTTTACTTTTCTTACGTCTTCTTCTCTGCTTCTTTATTTTGCTGATTGTTGTCGATAATTAATCTTCTGTAGTTGTTTACCTAGACGACTGTGACTGTTACATACTTGTCTACCTATCCCATAGTAATCTTAAAATACACAAAATAATATAATTGCCATTCTTACAGTTAGTTTAATTATGCAAAGTACCACCCAATAAGTATGCTGTGCTTTAACTCTAGCTCAAGCCAAGTCTACTTCCTCATACAAATCATACAAAATAAAAACAGAGATTTTCTTAATTATGTACGCACTTGTATTGTTTGTCTCTGTTGAACAACAACACCACAAATACAAAACAAAACACAAACAAAATTGCATTTTAATAGATTTTGATTGAATGACTCACAGTTTTTTCCACAACACTTGTAGAATATATCTTTGTGAATGACACAACTTTTCTTAATTTTATGTATATTTATATATATTTTTTTTGTATTTCTTATCATTGCTTCATACCGTCAAAATTTCTACGTAATACGTGTCGTTGGCAAATTTCTTTGTAAATCTGCGGTCTGGCATCTCTTGTTTCTTGCTTGTTTCTAGCCCTCATCCTTCCATTCACAAAAATATCCACATACATTGACATTTTTTTCTTTTCCAAATTTGCAAATAACATATTCCACTTTAGCTTCCTATATCTGTTCATGTGTTTGTATGTTTGTGTGTATATCACATATCATTCACTTGGCACAAAAATCTGAACTCACCTAACATACACACACACACACACACACACACATGCATACAATATGTGTTTATGTAGTTTCAGCCTGTCAGCTAGATGATGAGCGATGAAAACGAAAGACATTTACATGCAATAATGCAACTCAAGCGACGATGCAGCAAATGATGTGCAAATCACACGAAAGAAAATAAAACAAAACACCCACCCAACTACGACGAGTGCATTTATTGTAGTTTGCTCTGCTCGCACGCACTCATTCACATACACATTCACATTCACATTCACATTCACATTCACATTACGGCGACTGCAGTTGATGTTCCCAAATGAACACAATTTGTGGGTCTCTTCTTCTTCCACTCGCCAAAACTTTTTATTCCGCACAGTGGGCGGTTATTAAAGAAATATACATTAGGTGTAAACTTGACACAGCATTTGTTATGAGAATAACGAATAATGTAACAGTAGTTGCAATAGAAACAACGTTTTATGGACAAATAAAAAATAGGCTGACTAAAAAGGGCTCGTGATGCTGTTTAGGCATATATTTGTATGCCTTCCCAAAGCAACAATCATAATATTAAAAATGAATTGTTGGTGAGAGGAGAAGGCCTTTTTATTTTCCCTCCAAGACTAGCCTTTTATTTTGGTGAGACGGCTTGTTGCTGCTGTTTCTGTTATTTTGCACTCATTTAACGCATTGCCGCCGCCGCTGCTGTTGATTCTATGTGTTCTGTTTTTGATGTACGTGACTTGTTTCGCACTTCCTGTTTCGGTTTTGTTGGCCGGAGAGAAGTTGCCAATTATTCAAAGTGTGCGACGGCTGCTGTTGGCGACGGACAAATAAAGTAAATAAGTAATAACTAAGCATGTAAATCTATCTATGTATGTAAACATACACACTGTGTGCATGTGTGTGTGTGTGTGTGTGTGTGTGAGTGAGCAAGTGAGCGAATAGTGTGTGATTGCAAGAGTCAGCGATTTGCCGCCTGATGCTGTTTTTGTCGCCACGCTGCGTTGGTCTGGTCCAAAGCAAAATAAGTGAGACATCATCGACGCATGCATGCACTCATTGCACTCACTGCACTCACTCACTCAACTGCTCAGCAACAGCGGGAAGAAACCCACTCGGAAAGTACTTAAATACTCATGGCCAGACACCGATGAGGCTGTCGGCTATTGGCTGTCGGCTATCGGCTGTCGGCTGGCGCACCGACTAAGCGGCGGGTGAGCGGACGCGGGCACCTGTCTGACTCATCGATTTAATTTTAAACACTATTCCGAGACCTTAGTCAATGAACGCGTCGGGCACGCACTCAGAAAGAAAGCCTAAAAAAACATAAAGAGAGTGTCGATAATGCTGCTGGGCGAAAGGCAACAGCGACAGAAACAGCAACAGGACGGCGCTTGGCGGCAGAGGCTAACGCTAAACGTTCTATTTTCGTGGGCACAAATCAAATATGCTTTAGTATTGCAAAATGTTGCGTTGCACTGCAAATTTCTCATGTTCCTCTCTCACACGCAAATTGCTCAAGCTCCTCTCTCACACGCTAACTCTCTTGCTCTCTCTCTCTCTCAATGTATCTTTCGTTTGCTGTCTCTCGCGCACTGTTAATAATAACAGTGACTGGCAGTGCATAGTATTTGGCACGTGACGTTATCCACGCTCACTTACTACTAATGCTACTGTTACTGTTACTGTTGCAGTCGCAGTTACTGTTCCTGTTATTGCTTCTGATTGCTTCTTTAATGTGAACACTCACTGACTCGATGACGTACAATATAATACAGAGGCAAACGAATGAATGTTATTTCCAGAATGATAGCGACTTTATAATTTCACGCAAACACTATCCCATTTCCACTTTGAAAGTATTACATTTCCAGGCAAATATTGAAAAATAAATAATATATGTGGCTCTGTTTCTGTACAGTTGTTGTGGTTGAATAATGTACATAAATATGCATTATACAACACATTGTAGCACTTTCCTAACTATTGAGCGTTCACTGTACTAACATTAATGAAGTTTGTATGCTAATAAAGAGAAAAGTTGAACGTCAAAAGTAAGACGACTTGTGCCCAAGTTTTAAGCGCGCTTCATTTATTATTCAATGATGTAGACACATATTGTTCATTGTGCATATTAAGTACACATAAAGAATTAAAGTGTTCTTTGGTGGACATATTAAAATGCTTTAGTTAAAAGTGTACGATTCTTGATTCAAAAACAAAGTCAACAATAACTTTTAAGCTTATCCCGTTATTATCGTGAAATGCGTTAAATCAGTCTAAAACCAAAAATTGCATGTCATTTAAGTTGGTTTTTAATCAAGCACGATTCACTCTAGAAATTAGCCCAATTCAAGCATGGGTTGTACCATCTCTACCATTTATTTATGTTATGAAATAAGTTGGAAATGCTGATAAAGGCTCAGTCCATTCATTATTTGCAAGTTAATGTTCATTTTTAAACTCCGAATTTTCAGTCAGGTAAATTAATTCAGTCTTTTGGGGTAACACAAACAAGCACACAAGGAAAATCAAAGTGAAGAAAATGGATATCGATGCACAGGTTGCCAAATACTTGGAGAGGAGCAGCTATGGGACAGCGACACATGTCCACATAAGGTCCGATACGGAGCTGTGGCACAACTCGATCGCCTACCAGGAGCTGATCAACTATATCAATCGGACTAGCAACGCGATTCAGGGCTTGCAACAGCTGGAGACGTCCGGCTATCCAGTTAGTGACACCATGCGGGAACTGTGCGGCATCTTTGATCGTCTGCTTGCTGAACTGACCACACCTGCTCCACTGGTCAAGCCGGGAGGGGCGTATGCCAAGCAATCGTATCGCAATTGGTCGCATCGAATGTTGCGCAGCATCTTCAATATGCTCGCGTCGGCACTGCCGATTAGCAAGTGCGAGTATGTCGGTGAGCTGGGTCAGTATTTGGCCGGCTCCTTTGGCAATCAGATGCGCATCGACTACGGCACCGGTCACGAGCTCAGCTTCCTCTTCTTTTTGTGCAGCCTGTTCCGGTCACAGATATTACAGCCAGAGGATGAGCCGGCGGCAGCACTGATGCTCTTCCACCGGTATCTGTGCTGTGTGCGACAGTTGCAGTTGCAGTTTGACATGAGGCCCGCTGGCTGTCAGGGCGCCTACTCGCTAGATGATTATCAGTTTGTTGCGTATCTGTGGGGTACGGCACAATTGTGCAACAATCCACCGTTCGAGCCCAATCAGCTGCTCGAACCCGCTATCTATAAGCAGTGGCGCAAACAATATTTATTGGCCGACTGTGTGGCATATTTGGCTCAGACAAAAGGGGGCCAATTCTGCACACACTCCAGCCAGCTGTGGAGCATTACGGCCCTATCGTCGTGGTCGGACATCTATCGTGGCCTGCAGTCCATGTACCTGGACGAGGTCGTCAGTCAATTCAATTTGCTGCGACACATCTGCTTTGGCCCATTGATGCCCTTCGATTCCACGCCACCAGCCAGCCAATTGCAGCGCGTCCAGCTCGTCCTTCCAACGCACTCGACGCACAGTCTACAGTACGATGAGGCAACAGCCTCAGTTTCAGATGCACAGCCTGAGGCTGTTGAGACTAAGCTGGATTCACGCACCATCGGCTGGATGCTTAAAAACTAAAACCCACCTTAGCAGGCAAGAGAATGTACATAAGAGTGTGTGTGTGTGTGTGTGTGAGTTTCAAATCAACCAGAAATCGAATCGAACGAATTGAAAACAAATAAAATTAACTTGGCCAACAATCTTTTATTGCTGCTTGCTGCTTTCTGATGTATCACCAGCTGCCCATTAAACGTAAACCAGTTCCAGCTGTTCCATGCCAAACTCCCCCCTCCCCCCACCACCACTCCATGATACCGCTGCACCCGCAAACTGCTGCGCAAAGCAACTAACAAATCTGTTAACCGGTTTAGAAACAGACTAAAAAGCTGTTGCTGATGCTGATGCTGTTGCTGTTGTTGTTGTTGTTGCTACTGCTGAGAACTGTTATACATAAGTTATACGAGTTGCTGTGACTTTTGCCAAATGCAATTAAACACAGCTCACAGTTCGACAGATCGACAGTTGGACAGTTGGACAGTAGGACAGTTGGACAGATCCAACAGTTGAGCAGACGTTGAGTAGCCTGCGGCCTAAGGGAAAGCTAAATACATATATAATAAATATATATATATATATATATATACACACTTTGTTAGATGCATCCTTTCACACAGCAGACCACAGTACAAACGACAACACCAATTATAATAAACACACACACACACACATATTTATTTATATATAGATGTATTTATTTATATATATATAAGCATGGCTTTCTTTCCGGTTTAATCGATCGAACTTTTGTGGTCATAGCCAAAATGTCAATGACGATAGTTCCATGCGAGCTGTGACTAATACATGTTATACTTGATGTCTATTGATATATAATATATATATATATATCCATACATGTGTTATACATATGTGCTGTTGATCTGGAAAAGCTGCTGCTCAGTTATAAACTCTATAATCTATTCTTATCGGCAGCATTGAGCATAGTCAACTATATAATTCGCTTGATTATCGAATAAACCGGTGAAAGTGAAGCAAAACACAGCAATCTGGGAATCTTGATGATATAAATAATGTGGTTGCATTTCAAAATATTGAAATTTTGTCCAAATGAAGCATCGTTATTTTTCACTGGGTTAGCTTAGGTAAGGGGGGCCGTCAGACGTCGGCAAGTTCCGATTGGCAACGACATGAGAAGTGCCATATTAGTTTATATTTATTCGGATTTACAATATTTCGCTAATCAGAATCGACTTTTGCAACTATCGATTGGTAATATGATCGATTGACTAAAATTGATTTATGTCAGCAGATCAACCATAGTTAGTCGACAAGGATATATAATCAGCAGTGTGCCTAGTAAAATGGAATGTCTATAAATACATACATATTTATGATCTGTAGTAGCTGTATCTAAGATTACAAATCTTTTCGACATCATGTTGATTGAGATAATTAATTAATTAATAATTTAATCATTGGCAACCCAAACATATATTTGCCTGATGAACTGATGACAAACGTTGCTTTACCTCGGATTAGCTCCAAATGTGTTTCAAATTTCGCACCCCCAAAAATAGTTGGTGCAAATGATCTCTGAGGCGCCTTTAGCTCATTTGTCTCACAGTATTGCTGCATCTGTTGTTGTTTTGTTGTTGCCACCCTTAAATTACTCATTTTCAATTTGATAAGCTAACCTGTCTTTAGATATTATTATGCGCAAACATAAGGTCATCAAAGGGTTAACTCCCAAACCTCCCCTCCCACCACCTCCAGGCATATTTGCACTTGACTGTTGTATCTGCGAAGCGGCGCTTCAAATAAGATGATTGAATTTTTCAAGTGGTACAAACATACATACATAGATACATACCTACATTCATACATACATACATATCTACATACATGCATACATACATATATATGCATAAAACAAAGCAGCGGAGCAGTTGATTGATGTTCAACTATCACCACTTTGCCCATAATGGCATTGAATATGCAAAGGACAAACCCTCGAAGGGGTTGAACATAGAAAGTATAGCCAGATATGCCAAATAGATACGTATGTGTGTATGTTCGTATGTATGTACTTACTAACTGAACTGCCAAAAAGTCCCTGCGAGATATATGAGGTATTTGTGAGGTATTTATAGGTGAATAGCTGTGGAAGAAGAAACAACACAAAAACATAGTTCTGTCCTTGTGAAATGAGTTATTTTCAATTAACAAAATATCAGGGGTCGTGAGCATAAAAATTAATGATAAAAAAAATTTACAATAAATAAAAAAAATTCGAAATATATTATATTTTCGGCATTAATAGATTATGACGTCCAAATAACTCCAAAGTTGAATTGGCATCGGACACTGCCTTACGAATCTTATGAATAAGCCTCAGATTGTTTCCAAGAGTCTTAGGTCTAACGACTATCCTTAAACCACTTCTGTATGCTAAGAGTTGTTTTCCCATTGGATACCCATAAATATGTTGATACATGCCCGTTTTTTCCACAACAATAACATCAAGCCCATAGCATTAACCTTGAATCCTTGAATCCATTAAGCACGCAAGCATTAAGACAAAGCTCAGATATCAAAGACAGAACCTCTGAATTGATAATGGTGCAATTTTTTTACCATCACTGTATGTATATATATATATGTGTAAGGTGTGCCTGCAAGGAATACGTGCATGTTCTGTTAAATATTTGGCAATACATATTTTTGATAGGTCGCGCACTCGCAGGAATGCCATGATTGTGCCACTGTGCAGGCTTCGTTTGTACACTGTGCCTGTTCTGTGGTGCGCTGTGGTGTAGGTTAGGGGTTAATTTACTTCTTTTTCTTGTGTGTGCGCGTGTGTGTGCGTGTGTGTGTGTGTGTGTGTTTCTATACCCTTGTACAGGACATTATAATTTTCTCTTAATGTGTGTAACGCATTGAAGGAGACGTCCCCGATCCGCTTATGTATATATTCTCTTGATCAGCATCACCAGCCAAATCGATATAGCCATGTCTGTCTGTCAGTCTCTTTCTATGTTTCAGTTTTGTCATATATGCGTCTTTCTGCTACAGACAGTATATAGCTCTATTGGTACAATCTGTCGAACGATGAGCTTTAACTTTCGTGGAAATAACCGGATACAATTTAGATGTCGACCATTTGAGTGCGGCTGACAAGGGTATATAATCTTCGGTGTGCCTAAAATAATCGATTTTCCTTCTTTTTGGCACATTGCTTGGCATTTTTGGTGCTGTGGTGGGGTTGGGGTTGCAGTAAAGATTTGAATAGGGATCACCCCATTAACTGGCTAGCGTTATTGCTCACGCACCATGAGCACACTCACACTCACACACACACAAATAGATGCACACACTCGCATTTCAAGTGGGGTGGCTGATCCTGCAACAGCAGCAACACCACCATCACCACCACCACCACCAATAGCACCACCACGACTTGTACAACATTTTGTGAAGGAGCCAAATGACAGCTGTTCATAGTCACAAGCGTGAATAAAGCAGGAGAAAATAGTGAAATGCAAGCAAAAATAATAAATACCATAAATTCCAATTGCCAACGCAAGGGTAGCAAGGACAACCGAAAATTCACACACACACACACAAACACACACAGTCCCTTATTAATGTCCAACCTCAACAGCAGCTGTAAGCCGAGTCTGAGTCCGAGTTTGAGCCTAGTCTTGTCTGATTGGAAATTACAATGAACCGGAAACGTTGCAACCCAAAAACTGAATATGATAATATATGTACACAAATTGAGCACGTGTGTGTGTGTGTGTGTGTGCGTTTGTGTGTGAGTGTCTGTGTGAGATTATGAAAAATGGCATAGTCACCCCTAAAAGCAAGGTCTACATATATCACACAAGCAACCCCCTGCAGCAATGCAGCCGCCGCCGTGCATTATTATTAAATAGTTGCACCGTTTCGTTTGGTTTTTTTTTTTTGTTTTTTTTTCGTGTGTTGTTATCGGGCTGTACGCCTTACCCCCTACGTATATACCCTAGATCTAACTGAACTGAGCAATATTGTACAGTTGAGAATGTAGTACAGCTTTGACCATTTACAGTCATGCTAGGAGCTAAGAGCAAATAGAGATGGGGAAGGGGGGAAGGGGGGGAGGGAGGCAAGCTAAAAACATGATTTTAAATGAAATTTCTTTGCTGGTTGTTCTTGGAATTTCCCTGATTCTCATATACCATGACGCACGACGCGTCGCAGTCGACGTTGACGTTGACGTCGACACTGGTATTTTTGGTCGCCTTCCCTTAATTGTGTCTGTGTGTGCGTGTATGTATGTGCGCGTGTGTGTGTGTGTGTGTGTGCGTATGTGCGATTGTGCGGCACTGGCTGTGCCTTTAGCTGAAACTTGGACTGCGACTGAGACTGCATCCTGTCGCGCTGCCAACCATCCCCTGTAGCAGCAGCAGCAGCAGCAGCAGCAGGAGCAATGGGCCAAAGAAACGCACAAAACAAAAACCAGAAAATTAGTGAAACATAAAAAGGCATTTCAGTTTTCACTGCGCGTTCCAATCAAACAGACGCGTTTTCTTATTATCTCCATTCTCGCTTTCGCTCGCTCGCTCGTTCGCTCGTTCGCTCTCTCTCTCTCTCGCTCTCTCTCTATTTCTCGCTCTCCTGCTCGGCTTTTGTGCGTAAACAAACCAAAAAGAAAAATCTTCGTTAATCTTCTGCTCTTTGAGACTCCCCCGCTGCCTTGTGCTGCCCTGCCCCCCTTTTGTCAAACGCCCCCAGCCCCGCCCCCCTCTAAAATTAAAATAAAAATGCGACAAATATTTAACTCATAAAATCAACTGAAACGAGGCGGTCGTTAGAAAAAATAAAAAAAAAACAAAAAAAAAAACGTTTGAAATTTTTCATGATTCGAAATAACTGAATTTTGTGCTTTTTGTTAGTGTGCGTTGTGTTTTCGAATTTGCTGTGCTCTGAAAATAATTCCAAAATTTATTTGAAAAACGACACAGACAACGGCTCCAAAGTGGCGCCGTTCTCCAAACATTTGGATTCCCTTGAGGAATTCAAGACTCTATCCGGTGAGTTTGACACTTCGACAGCGTCTAAATCGTAGTCGCCATTGTTTTTGCCTCGCAGCCTACCTACCTAAGGGACGAGGGGCACTTGTACAGGTAGCGGCAGTCCAGCCCTTATCGCCGGTGCTACTGTAACTTATGATGCAGCTATTACATAATAATGCCTTTGGGCAGGTCAATAATAACAGAAATCATCTTGGGAATGTACATTTCCAACTATTCCCCAAATAGTTATTTTGATTTATTGTTACGACTACAAGTTGGCAACAACTAGGAGTCATCTTTCTTTCGTTGGGAGCTTTTAGTCGATGGGGCATCCGGAGTCTCGTCCTTGAAATGCCCATGAAACTATTTTTATTTTCTAGGCGCATTACAAATGGCTAAGAAGGACAATTAGGTAACAGGCAGAAGGAAGCATCTCTGAACCCATCAAATATTTATAGTATTTGGAGAGATCTGGTACATCCCGCGCAAATCCAAGATATTTCATGTTATCGATAACTATTTGTTTAGTTTGGTTTAGTTTGAAAGGTATTTACCCTTAAGTTAGCAAGGACTCACAATATTGATAATAAACCAGAAGTTTTTACCAACAATGCCACACTTTAAAACTATATATAAATAATATGTGAAGGGCTAACTCTAGAGTCTGTTTGATTGCAGCTTTAGTTAGCTCGTAAACCTGAGTTACTTAGTTGCACATTGAACGTGGTTATTGACCCGATTAAAGTCTGGACGTGTCTGCATACAAGATGATGCCACCACATATATATACACACACATACACGCATACACAATATGCCACTTGTGAATAGTAAGTTAGTGTGTGTGTGTGTGTGTGTGTGTGTGTGTGTGTGTGCCGCTCGTTGATGTATTTAGCCAAGTGCTTACTTGTGTGCCGACATGGTACATGATGATTATCAATTTAGAGTAGGCGCGTTGATTGTCTCGTTGTCTAACGCGTCTCACAATGCCTGCCCACCCCCGCTTCTGGCCCCGCTTCGGGGCCTGTGCCTCGCCACACTGCCTTGATTTGGCTATTGGCGCCATTGTTAAGCATATACATATATATCAAATGGAAAACGTACTCAAGTGCGTGCTGAAGAGCTTTTCATCTGGCACAGCACGCAAATTCATAATGCATATCAACACCCGGACACCCGGTCGTGTTTGTTGGGCAGGTTAGGTTAGGCGTGATCGGGAGTGCACCGGAGGGTTGTGCGAACTATGACACGGATTTATGGAGCTTAAGCTGCATTTTAAATGTGTGACAGGTTTAACACACACATGCTCTCACACACACACACACACAAACACGCACACCCCTTTACAGACACGCATCTAAAATGTTTTCTCTCTGCTTGGTTTTTTTCCGTTACAGTCGGACCCGGCACCATACCATCTCCGTGGCCACCAGTGAATGCCGGTCCTCCTGGTCCCCTGGGATCGGCAGACACAAATGGCAGCATGGTGGACAGTAAAAACTTGGATGTTGGCGACATGAGCGATGTAAGTATTACAATTTACCACACAACTCAATCAATTGCAATCCACAGGTGGAACAAAAACATATTTTTTCAACTATCAGAATGGCCATGCCACATTTCTAAATATTCTCCGAGTAGGTAGTTGTACAAATAACAGGATAGTTGGGATTGAGGTCAATTCCAAAACGTATATGATTGAGCAAATATGAGTTTAACTCTAATTGCACCTGAGTGCCAGAACAGGCTGTGTTCATTCCATGACTAGAAAGCAAACATCGTTTTGCAAAATTACAATGGCCCAAATACTTATACACATATTCATACGTATTGATTATTGATTACTTTACGGGGGGAACTCAATCAAAATAATTGACTTTATGATTGCGACAAAAGACTAGGGACATCTAATTGGAAGTATGTCCTCCAAAAATGATTTATTTGACCGCAATTTTCAAGGTAAAGCAATAGATTACTTTTCAAAATGATGATTGTCACCTGATTAAATGCAGAACTATTCACAAATTGTATTGGAGTTAACTAAATATATATATATATATTTGATATTGACTTATTGCAGGACGAAAAGGATTTATCATCCGCCGATGCCGAGGGTGTCTGGAGTCCGGACATTGAGCAAAGCTTTCAAGAGGCACTGTCAATATATCCACCATGTGGACGCAGAAAGATTATATTATCAGACGAGGGTAAAATGTATGGTAAGTGCAACATTTCGACATCAATCTGTTTCAACTTAAAAATAAAAATATTATTCTTCTGTTATATATGCATATAGATGTATGTGAAAACGATAATGTTTCATCCGATTCGATTCACACTTATTTTGTATATATATGTGCCTTATATATGTACATATATATATTAGATATATATTATAGATACTCTCCACTTTGGTGCTATGTCCTTTCTCCTTTTCTCTTGCGTTGTGCGTGTGCTTATGTATGTATCTGTGTGTGTGTGTGTGTCTGTCTCTATGTGCATCGCTTGGTTGTGTAAAAACAGAAAACAAACAGGAATTTTTGCGGTGGCCAAAGTTTGGTTTTCTTTCATGTATTCCTATACCCTGCGAACAGTATATAAAAAAAGATCTCAGTAGTCCTTAAATCAAAAATCATAAGCTATATAAATCAAATGGGAAAAAGTGATAAATGCCGTAAATGTGTAAATAACTTTAGAATCAACGATAAGCGATAAGAAATATTTCGAAATGAAAGAGCCTGGGTTTTTTTCTACATAAATCTATCAAATTATGAGGAAATACTTATGTGGCTTGGGATTGTAAAATAAGTCGATTAACTCGTAACTCGATAAATATCGATTATTGTTTATTAATCATTTATTTATTTTCAAAACGAACAAGTTCTTCAGTTCTTCATTAATATTATGAGGCAATACTAAATTAGCTTGGGTTTGCATCGTAGACTAGACACTTGAATGTATATTATATATATATATATTATATATATAACGTAAATAACGTTACGTATCTAATATCCGATGCCAATAAAATCCCTTATTTGAAAGGTATATATACATATATATATATCTATATATATATATGTATATACCTTGGCATATTACCGATCACCTCCAAAAAGAGGTAACACCCAGGGTATCTCGTACTAGAGCTCTCTCGACCAGAGCACTCTTACTTGTTTTTTTTTTTTGCTTTTTATTTAATTTTCCTCTTTTTTGGTTTTTGTTTTTTTGGTGTATGTTTGCGGCGTCCGTGTAAAGAAAACATAAATTCCGTACTTTGAACCTTGAGCTGAAAGTTGCGTCAAAGCGGTTTGTGCGCCCAGGTTGCTGCCGAAAGTAGGTGGTAGGGTTGGATAGGGGTAGGATTGGGAACGGCAACAGGCGATGGCGATGGCAGCGGCGTTCAAAGTTTGACGCCGTGTACAGCAAATGTTGGAGTTGGGCTAAATGTGCTGACAAGTAAAATTGTAAGCGTGAGCAGTGTGTGTGTGTGTGTGTGTGTGTGTGTTATTGTGTGTGAATACTATAGCAGTGGGCGAGTGGGCGGGCATTGTAGTATTTACAATAAAAGCTAAAAGGACATATGACGCCGTCGGCGTGTTGTCTCCTGTTGTCTCCTGCTGTCTGCTGCCGTTGCTGCCGTTGCTGCTGCTGCTGTTTTAGCCGCTGTTGGCCGCACCCAAATGGCGGCTCAATGGAATTACGATGGCAAATTGTGAGAATGCTGCGCCTCTTTCCACCCAACACACATACACACACACACACGCACTAAGAGGAGAGAGCGGGAGAGAGATAGAGATAGGCATGGTCTGGTGATATTCTGCTGTTGTTAGTGTTGCTACTGCTGCTAGTAGCATCCTATGTGTGTGTGTGTGTGTGTTTTATTTGAGACGTCTACACGCATAAACAACAAGTTTTGTAATTTATGTCCCAGAGGATATTGTTTTCATTTTATGCTCGGACTCGCCCAATGCCCATTCGTCCTTTCGTCCTTTGTCTGCTTGCTGTTTTTTCGGCAACGGCTTGTTCGTTCGTGTCCATTGCCTGAATGCTTTTTGTATTTGAGCAAGTAATTAATTTTCACTTTTCACTTTGGCTCACCTTGCCGTCAGCACGAGCTGACACCTTCATTGCACCGCTCCGGCTCCGGCTCCGGCTCTTGTTTGTTTTTGTTTTTCGTCTATTGTGGAGCAGGGTGAATAGTAGCGGCTGGAAAGGGGCTGTTTGGGAAATGGCAGCAAATCCCCCTTCACCAGACCAGTTGCAAGCATGGCGCAATGATAAGCAACGAACCAATGTGATTTGCGAAGTTCTACTTTGAGAATTTATGATACCTTAACATATGTAGATGTCAAAGAGATATTAGATCTATCTAATCAAATCGAAATATTCAATTAGTGCAGCTACTCAAATATAAAATATCGTGTAATACTATACATTGTGATATTCACTGTCTATAGCCTGGAACTTGACTGAAGATGTTCGCTTATATATAGATAATTATACAATATTAGATAATTGATGACACAAATTGTTGCTCTCGTCAATTAATATGTATCGATATTTTGGGGTTTGTTTTTGAGAAGTAATATTCCAAATTTGAAGTCTCTAGCTATTGTAGTCTCTGAGATCTGATCGAGCTATGATAACAATTGTTTGTTGCTAAAAGTTGTAGTCATAATATTATTATGTATATACATTTAAACAAATGATTAATATGTAAATTTATATAATAGTTAATGTGCGTATACGTGATATTGCACAGGCAAGCAAATTTGCCATAAAAATGTACTTAAAGTATAAAATATACAAAAAATTACTTGAAAAATAAATACATAAATATACTCAAACAGTTTGAGTATCTTTTTTGAAGCAATTTGCCCAAATATGCGAAACATTGTGACAAGATGCGGCCAAAATTTTATTTATTGGCAACACGTGGCTAATGCAACCACTCTCGAAATTCCTTGACGCCCGCCAGCTGCAAGAGTTGCTGCCAAAGCCGGCCAGCGAGTAACGAGGAAAACGCGTCGTTCTTGTTGTAGTTGTTGTAGTTGTTGTTGTTGTTGTAGTTGTTGCTGTTGCTGTGCTTGTTGTTGGCAAATTGGAAAAATGTTTTGGCTGCGGGCTAAACACGAGACAACTGCGCTGCATTAGCCAACAAAATATCGGTAAATCGTTGCTGGGGGAAGTGGGTGCCTCGGTTTGATTTGTGGATGGGTGGGTGGCACAGTGTTGCGGCTGCTGCTGTCGCCGCTGCGTTATGTGTGAAAATATAACCATTGTTTGGTTGTTAATTTTCAAAATATTTACATAGTCACACATACACACACATGCACCCACATGCACTCACACACTCACATGCACCCACCAGTTTATGACACATGACATGGCGGATGGACAGCTGCATGCAGCGCGATTTTAGGGGGCAACTATTGCTGCTGCTGCTGCTGCTGCTGCTGTTGCTGTTGCTCTTGTTGCTGCTGCTGTTGATGCTGCCTACTGTGAAATTTGTGGCCTGGAAACTTTTTTGCCTGCCGCTTCCTCCAGCTGCTGCCACAAATATGCGGCGCCGCTAGTGGCGACTTGGCAATAGCTTTTACATACACATGCACATGCACATACATATACATATATATATATATATATATATATGTATGATCTATATACAGATATCAATGTGTGTGTGCTTAAATTTGTGTGCATTTTCTGACTGTTGGGGTTCCTCTCGATTAGCTGCGGCCACTCATTTTATATGGTGGCCAAATTGGCTGTGCGGGATTAAATGTTCCCCAAAAATCACTTGGTTTTTTTTTTAGCTTGCCTCGTTCGAAGTACCAAAAAATCAAGAACTAACTACTGGATTTAAGTTGCTGAAAAAATCATTTTTGGTTGAAATGCGTAAAAAAAAAAATGTGAAAAACATTCGTCATGCTTACTCATCACATTCGTCCTCTCCCTGACAGTATAGTGCTTCAGTTGCAACATGCTAGTTTCGAATTAGTTTTCAACTAGCACTTTTATAAATACTCATCCGCATTGCTTGTGAATTGGTCATTTTAATATTTCATATAGCTGGTATAGGAACGATCGGTCGAATGATTGGTTCTTGAATGAACACCTTTTTTGGTTTAATACGATATTCGAAGCAAACTTATCCGAACTACTATATCATATAGCTTGCATCGATTTTTTCAATATATTATATATACATATATATATATATTTTTTAAATGTATTATATATGAGTAAATGACACCTCAATTGACCGACTAACCTTTGTCACAGTTACATATACAGATGGTTGCGGGGTGTACGACTTGACAGTAAACATAATGCTAAAATAAGTTATTTGAGAAGTATGTGTCTGCACAGTGGGACAAGAGATGTGGTTTTAGTCAATTGGTAGCTGCACCTATCGCGATCAACGAATATCAATTGAGTAATTTGAACTGCAATAAACCTTGGGGTCAGAGTTGTTCACATAATTAATTAACATTTTCGATGCTAGATAGCAGCAATTTAATTGACAAACATATGTCAATGATTTAAATTGCCGAACCGTCGACCGACTCAATTATACACACACACACACACACACACACAGGCACATACAGTACTCTGCACTCGGTTTAATTGATTTAAATGTATTTAGTATTAGTTAACGACAAATTAGCAACACATGTATGTATATTTCATTTAAATAATGGATTCAAACTGTGAAATGCAAGCATGCCAAATGGATTCAACATTTGTTTTGAATTTGAATCGCTTAATGTGATTCATTTCTAGAAGTCATACAAGCGGCACAAAACGATTCTATATAATTAAATCACATAATATCCATTGTATACACACACACACACACACACACACGCGCGCGCACACGCACACTTGTGTCACACACAAAGTTTTGCCATAAATTCCATTTGAATTCCGCTCTTCCTTTTTTTTTTTTTGGGCCATGGCCCATCGATTTGCAAAGATTTAAAGCGTGAAGAAATTGAAATGCTTCGCTCTTCCTATTCATATTAAGTATCTACGAATTGTTCGCGCTTGTCTCTGCGAGTGTGTGTGTGTGTATGTGTGTATGTGTGCTGGGTGTATGTGTGTGTGTGTGTTCTGTGGGAGGACTTGGGACGTACGCACAGTTAGGTTTCAGGGCATCACACTTCTGTATGCGGAACTAACCATATGAACTAGAACTAGAACTAGAACTAGAACTAGAACTAGAACTAGAACTGGAACCAGTTTTGTACAAAATACTGTCTAAGACTGTGTCTAATTATGCATCTGTACAAGCAAACCTTATTTTCTTCAAACTGAGTTGATTCGTTTTTTAACAATTGCTCGGAGATGCACAACGAATCAGTAATGTGAACTGTTGGAACTGCCTTGGCTTAAATATTATAGCATTCAGATTAACATATATACATGTATATTCGAAAACTGGCTCATTGAACCAGTTTTAGGTATCAGGTGCGTTTGGTTACCTATTGATTTTGATACCATCCGAAGTAGCCTTTTTAGTTGGCTCCAAGACAAAGTGTGCAGCATCATTGGATTCCACCCTGGCTGGATGGGGAACCAAGGGCGTTAACAAAAGCATTAGTAGGTGGTGGGTTGCTTGGGTTAGTTGGATGGCTGCGTGTGTCTGTGTATCTGTGTATCTGTGTCTGTCTCTGTCTGTGTCTGTGCGCTAGTAATTCTTAGCCGGACCCCAACACAAGCAGCCCCCGAACACTGTGCGCTGGATCCGGTAATATGCGTGCGCCTGGCTGACTGGCTGCTTGGCTGCTTGGCTGCTTGGCTGCCTGACTGTTTGCACGCCTCCCCTGTACAACGGGGTTTGAGTTGCTGAAAATAATTTTATTCGGTTAGAACTGAAACTATGCCAAGAATGTAATTAGTGAACGCATAAGCGTGTGTACAATAAAAGCGGAATCGCTGTCTGGAGCAGGAGTTGTCGACTGCCTTTGCTGCCTTACTGCTGCTAAGCCAAAGCTAAAACCAAAAAGGATAACCCACCCTCCGCCTTCCAAGCAACAATGGGGCAATGCCAAGGCAACGACACTGACGTCAGTTTGGGGCACATTCTGCTTACACGTTTAAATTTTGTCGTCGTCGGGCTTTCAATGAAATTTGTGCTCAACTGAAGCAGCTTTCGATTCATCCCATAGGGATTGAAGCAACAACCCCCGCTAAAGTCGCGCCTTCTAAATATATATTTCCAGCTTTATGATTTGTATATACACATATGTATATTTACTATGTACATACATATATGTATATACCATGTACATACATGCTCCGAATTCCATTTTGAAAACATAATTTTGTGAAATTTTTCAGAATATTTTGTTACCCATCAAAAATAGGTACAAAGAGAATATCATGATGTTGTGGAAATACATCTTATATATGTATCATTTTCATCTGCATAAAAACACGAATCGGTTTTGCCATATAGACATGCATCTAAGGAACTTAAGGAACCAGACCAGGTAGTCCCTTTCATATCATATAAATGAAGCACAGGTTTCATACAGACGGCAAAAATGGCATTGTACAGGTGTACAATTTCATAAGCCCATTCTGAATTGGTTTTTTTTTAAAAATGTTGCAAATTCTTTGAATTTATAAAGAGAAATGTGTCAATTAAGATTACATTGCTGAACAATTGGATTCCGACCGTGACACAGCTGTCTCCGGCTCTGATATTGTAAAAGAATCATTTTCCAAATATGCAGACTGCATATGATTTTGATTTGAAGGTTATGATGAAATGCTTAAGCGGACGCCCAACAATGCATATCAATTTGGAAATGTACAAAATTACAATTCTGTTAGGCATGGATGATTTTATGATTGTCTGTCGATGTATAAACTATTTCATTTTGTTTCTCGTTTTTGTTCCTTTACAGGCCGCAACGAGTTAATTGCGCGCTACATCAAATTGCGCACGGGCAAGACGAGAACCCGTAAACAAGTGAGCTCCCACATTCAGGTGCTCGCCAGACGGAAACTGCGTGAAATCCAAGCAAAAATCAAAGTCGTAAGTGTGCCAAAAATAAATGTCTATATATATATCGTGTATGTTCATTCAGGTATATCAAAGAACAACAACAAAAGCAAGCAGCAAGAAGAAGAAGAAGTGTGAGGAGTAACCATCTTTTGTTTATTGTCCACTTGCTTTGCATAAGTACATTATTTAGTTGGTTTTTTTTTTGTTTTTCACTTATCGCAAAGTTGAATTCACACATATCACATATATATTTGAGCTTCGAAAAATGATATGATGAACAATTTGTTTGACTTATGTGTGAATTGAACTTTGCTGTTTCACTTTCAGTATTTTGAGTTCAAATTTCTAAACTTAACGATGAGCATGAAAAGCAAGGATGAGTTTCTCAGTTGCAAGTAGGGTCCATGCCAAAAGAACACCAGTTAGAAACAACATCAGAATCAGTTCCAGCGATTTCAGTTCATTTTGTCACGTTTACGCACACACATATACACAAACACACACACACACACACACATGCTATCAGGCGTAGCGTGTGTGCGTGTTTACTGTCAACGGCGTGTGTTTTGTAAAACAGCAAGTGAGTTTTGTGGCTTTATGTTACCCATTTGTGAGTTATCCCCCAGCTGTGTGACGTCAGTAGCTCTATCAGCTCTTGTGGCCATGCTTGGAATGTGTCGCCACATACATGCACACATACACACACACACACACACAGACACTCACACAGCCACACAGAGAGACACCCACGAATTCGAAAAACAAAAAAATGAAACTCTTTTTCCAGGAACCCAATGGTGTCTCCTTGCATTTACTCAATGAGAAAGAGCAGACCCTACAGGCCATGAGCTCAATGACCAGCTCACAAATTGTCTCCGCACAGGCGGCCAATAATCTTGCCCTGGCCGCTTCGGCGCTGACGGCGGGCGTGCACCATTCGAAGCATCTTTCGCATTCCGCCCACAATCTGCATCCACAGCACCACCACCCACACCACCCACACCACCAACACCACCACCATCACACGCACCACCACCACCATCAGGTGGGTGTTGCCGCAGCCGCCGCCGCTGCAGCTGCAGCTGCTGCCGCTGCAGGTGCTGTGCAGTCGCCGGCAGCAGCTGTTGCTGCTATAACTGGGTCTGGTGTGGCGTCCAACTCCGTTGCAGCAGTATCGACATCGTTGTCGCCGCGACACCACAACCACCACGCCCATGCCCACGTCCACGCCCACCATTCCCATCATAATTTGCCGCACCACATGCATCCACACCATCACCAACATGCGGCGGCCGTTGCAGCAGTTTATCACCTACAACAACAACAACAACATCAGCAGCAACTTCAACAACCAAATGAGGCAACAACAGGTGCGGTATCACCAGCATCTGTCGCTGATGGGGCACAACCACTACCGCCGCCGCCGCCGTTGCACCATCCGCCGTTGTATCCGGGCGTAAGCAAGCGTTTATGTTATCCAAGCTAAGCAATATGAACCACTCGAACCGCCAAATGCCACTTCACATCGGTGTACAATCCTCCAAACAAACAACAACAACAACCACCAACACCACCAACACTAACTGCAACACCACAGCTCTTTTTCACACTCTCTCTCTCTCTCTCTCTCGCTCAGATCGCTCGCAAATCAAACTCACTTTTTTGCACACATTTACACTGATAAAACTCCCACAATTAGTTCATTGCACACGTTGCACTCTCATTAGCTATAACAACAACAACAACAACAAAGACAACACCAACACCAACAACAGCAACTCATTATCATATTTTCCTTTGGTCTGGCGAACACGTGTTTTGTTGTATTGTGTGTTCTTCTAATTGTTTGTGTACACTCTCTCCATCTCTCTCTCTCACGCTCATTCTCTCGCTGTCTTTTTCTCAAGCCGCATTCTTACTAGAGTGGGTTCCATTTGTGCTCCCCTTCGTCCATTGCTAACTATCTGCAATTTCAGATCTCTTTCGCTCTGTCTCTCTCTTTCACACATATACATTAACCTGCCTCGCTTTTGTCGTCATCCTGACTCTTCATGATATTTTCCAGCATTTGACTCACAAATACGTCAGCCAACATTCATAATGTTACCATTTGATGGTCTCCACTTATTGCTAATCGTCACTTTTCAGTCGTTACACTGGCTCTCGTTACATACCACCTTTGACTCGTTGCTCGCTACCCGTTATTCGCCACTTGCGTTCCCGTTTTTTTTTTTGTTTTTTTTTAGACCCAAACCCACCTGCTCAGTTCTTGCTTGCTCATTGAAATCGACTCCTTGCTTTTTTACATGCCAACAAGAACAACTGTTAATAATATATATTTGTATACAAATACGTATATATATATATAATATGATCTATCAATATATATATATATATATATGTATGTTGTATATTTAACAAAACTTTGTGTTAGTTTTTGATAATTCGAGTACTTAGCGTTCCTGTATTCGTATTCGTAGTCATATGTAATACATATTTAGTAAGCTCGCAAACAGTCAAACAACCAATCAACAAACCAATCAGTCAATCAATCAATCAATCAATCAATCGCTCATAATTTATGCGTGCTATCATCAGCTGTGTAACCATGTCAATTAAAAAATCTCGTGCTTAGCTTACTGTTCTTAACGTATTACAGAGACTAATCCATAACTGCAATATAAATATAACATTTATTCTCTCTTTCTTATTCTTCATGGCGCTCTCCACCCCTGTTGCACGCACATCTTGCTATCTGGATGGTTTAGCAATTTTGGCAACCCGGACTGCAGCCGAGCACATCGCAAGAGTAAGTTGACAACGCCCGTTGCGATTGCATTGCCCCTAAACCAAAGCCGCAATAGGAAAAACATAACGCATTTGCATTGACCAATAGTTTCTATGATTACAGCATCAAGCCGTTCGCCCAGCCGCCCTACACACCCGGCAAACCCTCGACGGCAGTGTCCGGCGAGATCGAGGCTGGTATTCCGCCCGCTCAATTGCCATGGGAGGGACGCGCCATTGCAACGCAGAAATTCCGCTTGCTTGAGTTTACGGCCTTCATGGAAATCCAAAGAGATGAAATCGTACGTGAAATCATTTCATTTTCAAATCTAAATAGACCTATATATATATATATATCTTTATATCTATCTGGTTTGTTTTTTTTTTATCTACACAGTATCACCGACATCTATTCGTGCAGCTGGGTGGCAAGCCATCCTTTTCCGATCCGCTACTAGAGGTGAGGTTCAACCATGCCATCGTTGTGTACATGACTAATTCAAAACTAATTGCAGACTGTTGATATTCGACAAATATTTGACAAATTTCCGGAGAAATCCGGCGGTCTCAAAGAGCTCTACGAGCAAGGTCCACAGAATGCGTTCTACCTTGTTAAATGTTGGGCGGATCTCAACACGGACGTAACGACCGGCAGTGAAACAGGCGATTTCTATGGCGTAACAAGCCAGTAAGTTTATGAAAACTTTCTATTTCTCTCTCTCTCTCTCTCTCTCTCTCTCTGGCTTTCCCATTTCACTTAACTGTTTCCTTGTGTGTTTCTTGCAGATACGAAAGCAATGAGAACATTGAGCTCGTCTGCTCGACAATCGTTTGCTCGTTTGGCAAACAGGTTGTGGAAAAGGTGGAGCACGAGTACTCGCGGCTGGAGAACAATCGCTACGTTTATCGCATTCAGCGCTCGCCGATGTGCGAGTACATGATCAATTTCATACAGAAGCTGAAGAACTTACCTGAACGCTACATGATGAACAGTGTGCTCGAGAACTTTACAATACTGCAAGTGAGTGCAAACAGCCCTCCCTCCTCCAATCAGACAAGCATCAGACTGATGCAACTTGATTTTCATCTCTTTTTCTGTCGTGCTTACTCGCTTTGTTTCATTTGATTTTAGGTAATGCGAGCGCAAGAGACGAAAGAGACACTGCTATGCATAGCGTACGTGTTTGAGGTGGCGGCACAGAATAGCGGCACCACGCACCACATCTATCGCCTTATAAAGGAATAGCATGAGCTGCATGAAGCAGCGCCCAATCTGTCCGCGATCCCCACCAATGCACAAATCAGCGAATACAGCAACAGCAACACTACGAGTAGTAGCCACAATACCAGCAATAACAACAGCACAACAAACAACAACAGCAATAACAACAACAACAACAACAACAATAATAATAATAACAACAACAACAGCATTAGCAGCAGCAGCAACACAAACACCAACAACAACAACAACCACAATGATAATGCCATCAATAGCAACAATAACAACAGCAAGAACAACAGTAGCAATGCAGCAGTAGCCAGCGGCACAGAGGAAGCGTGCAGCTCAGCGACAACGGTGCAAAGCGGACAGGAAACGGTTTCGGCCATTGTCAAACAATCGCCAACATCGCCACAGCATCAACAACAACAACAACAATTGAGTGGCATCTCAGCTCTGCAAGTAGATGAAGTGATGTATGCGCAGGTGCAACCAGAGAATAGCTACCAGCTGCAACAGCAGCAGCAACAACAACAGCAACAACAGCAACATCAACAATTGCAGCAACAGCTGCGCCAAAGCACACACTTGTTGCTGCAGCAACATTCAACGCAGCAGCAGCAACAACAACAACTTGTCACTTACCAGGACCGTCCACCGCCTCCGCCCTACAGCACCTGTGTTGCCAGCAACAGTAAACAGCAACAGCAGCAGCACCAGCACTTTGATGCCGATCACCACCAACAACAACAGCAGCAGCAACAACAACAGCAGCAGCAGCAGCAGCAACAACAACAACACCTAACAACTTATGAACAGTTCCTTAAATTGTCCGCTCAGGAGTATACGCAATTGAACGCAGCCGCTGAGAATGCGGCGATCAATTTGAGCAGCATGGGTGTCAGCAGCAAGGCTGATGACGATGATGATGACGATGATGATGATGATGCTAACAATGATCAGGCGTCGCACGAGCTGCGAATGCTGCGCCAGGTGAATGCGGCCGCCGCCATGACCGTGGCGGTCAATGTGGCTGCCAATGCGTCTGACGCCGTTCCCGATGCTCCCGACTGTGAGCAGTAGTTGGCTGAAAAGGGTGGGCCATCAGTTGTTAGCTGTGCATACAAATATTGCGATTTATTATACCCACACACACACACACACACACACACACATAAAAGCGCACACGCACACAGTCACTCACGCACACACCGAAGCGAACCCCCAATTGCTTGTACTTTCATTTATATGTATGGTAATTTATGCACTCGCATCAGCAATTAAATCAATCATGTACCTAACTGGCTAACCAACCTTTCAAATATCCGTTCTCAAAATTGCATTACCTCTTAAAACAATCAGACAATCCTTCGGCTGAATGGTTTCCATAGTTCTATCGGTCTGTCAGTGCGGATCTGCTGTGTTGCTGCTGTGCTATGCTGTGCTGTATGCACTCTGAAAAATATTCGCATCTAAATTGAAAGTCAACCCGAAAACTGGAAAGTTTTTCGAAATCATTTCGAAATTTATATAATAAATTTTAGAAGCGCTTGGCCTCAATCGACAATCCTACAAATATGGTATTTATTTCGACTTTTTAGAAATATTTTATATTTTCACGAAATTCAAATCATTATTCTTACAACGATATATTATAAAATTTTCGCCAATTTCCCATTGGATTTCTCAAATTCATTTCCCAAAATTTTCTCCGAAAGCGTACCAAAAAGAAAATTGAAGTGTTATTTTCATAATATTTAAGAGGTATCTAGTGAAAAGACACTACCGTCCGTTTTGAAAATAGAGCGAATTTTTTTCCTGAGTGTACAATGTTGTACCGTACTGTGCTGTACTTTACCGTGTTGTGCGTTTGCAATTGGGTGTCTGTTGAAACTGTCAGAAAAGTAATTTTTTTTTTTTATATACATATTCACATACATGAAAAAAATACATTTAAATGATCTCAAAGTTACTTAAAACATATTTTTTGTGTGTAATTTGTATTTTTATCTCCTTTATTTTTGTGCTTTTTGTTTTTTTTTTAAAAAAAATGCGAAACGAAACATACAAAAAACCGAAGCAGTTGTCGAGCGCTGATTTTTCAAAGTAAATGAAAGTCTATCATTTGATTTTTTTGAAAATATATCTTGAATTCTACATTTGATTCAATATATAAACAAAAATATTACAAGTTTTTTTTTTTTTTTGTGTGTGTTTATAGGTATTAGAGTTATGGCAAATAATGTATAGTAACATTACATTAGGTATTTTTAATTAAACGTATATTGCTGTTTAAGCCACATTTATTAACAATTGGCAACAGTTGCGCTAGGTTGTTAGGATTATCTAAGCTGAGCTGAGAGTGCATTGCTTCGAAGCGTTGTTGCCTTTAAGGAGCATAAAACACACACACACTTTGTTAGCAGCTAACGGGAGAGAAGAGTACGAAAGATATGCACAACGACAACACATAAAAAAAGAAAAAACAAAAAACGAATTACTCGAAACACATTTTTCCATGCGATTACCGTTAGCGACAACAACAAATACAAATACACAAAAAGCTAGCAACTGTGTGTGTGTGTATAAACCACGATGTTATTTCTCTACATACTTATGTAACTATAGTATAAATATATAATAATTCATTTAAGCATGAATCGAACGATCCACCGTTATTAAAATGATTAACTATTGATTTAAATGCATTATTATACGCAAAACTATTTGAAAAATGAAAAAAAAAAAACTGAAAACAATAACAAAAACCAAGAACAAATTCAATGTGAGCAAAAGTTCTTGGCATCAAGTGCACATCGAATCAAGTCTCCAATCCGTGACCTTCCAGCTCAAATGGCTGATGATGGCTGGCCCACTTCAAACCTGGGCAGCAGTCAAGCAGCTCTCTGAGCGATGCGTATCGTGATCTAATGCCATATTAAATGCTGCGAACTAATTTCTAATTGCACTTGCAACTTAGCCAGCGCCTTTGTGGTGCCATTTTTAAGGATATCGATGTGGTGTGGTGGTCACTGCTTGGATGCTTTTTGCATTGGTTGGTTGTGCATTTGGTGGATGACACCGATATAATTACAAAACAAATACAAAAACAACAACAAATTATTTAAAGGAAAAAAACGCAAAAAACAACAAAAAAACCTAATACTAATTTAATATATAAAAGAAATTGTATTGTAAATGTAAAATAGTATCGTTTTCGTATGTAAATGTAGCTACTAAGCCTAAACTATAACTTTATGAACGTAATGAAAGTATAATACATATTTATAAATGTAAAGTATTTCGTTGTTGTACGATTAAAACAAATACGCATTTTTTTTTCTTAGTAATAAAACTAAATTCAACTGCAAAAACAAATAAGCAAATGACATGCAGATGGGAAATTTGTACATTTATCGACAACAAAACAAGGCATAAACAATAATGAAAAACAACAACAACAACAAAAATAGTACGAAATATTGAACAACTTTGGATATGTAAACATTAGTATAAATGACACACACACACACACACACACACACACAAATACAAATACAAATACAAACAAACACTTGAAAAGGGGTAAAAAGTAACAATAATAATAATAAAACTAAAGATAAAATGAGAAATTACTATTTTAAAAAATTTTTAATCATGAAACAGTTACAATTACAAATTACAAATTACAAATACCGATATATAAAAGCCCAAACAAAAAGTATAAGAGAAATAATAAACTACAAAATAAACAACTCTAAAACATAAGTGAAACTACATAATACAGAGAGACAGCGAGAGAGACAGCGAGAGAGAGAGAGAGAGAAATACATAAAGTAAAAAACAAAAATTGAAATAAAATAGTGCCTAACAGAAGCAAAGTATTACAAGCCAAGTGGCATGCAGCTAAATTCGATTTTACAGCCATGCCAATCAATCATGAGCAATTCTACGATTATTTTCCAAATCAACATCAAATATAACAGTTTCAAAACAAAAATAAACACTCAAATTCGACAAAAACAAAACACACACACAAATCTCTCACACAAATTGAAAAAAAAAAAAAATGTTTTGTCACTATGTATGTACCCATATTTATCGGGTATGGTTTTGTACAGGCTCGATATTGTTTTTCGTTTTCGTTTTTGTTTCAATCCGTTTGATACAAAAATCTCACATTATTTAAGAATCCGAATATCGATATTTACACACAAAAATCCGTTCAGTATAAATAACTTACACTCAAGTTAGTAACCATATTAAGATCTTAGTATAATATATATATTTTTGTATATTGACCCAAAACCCAAATCTAAACCTCGCCCCAACCCATTGCCCCATAACCCCATTCGACCAATTCATACCATACCATACCATACCATACAAGGCAATCGGAGAGCTACTTAGTTTTAAACTGTTTACAAATTCGAGCAACTCGGGTCAAACACTGAAAATCCACAATCGCAATCTTTTTTAACAAAACAAAAATAATTTGGCATTTTATTGACAAATCTGATTTGCTCAACAATTAAGCCAACATATCAAGTACATTTCAAGTGAGATAATTAGTACCTCAAAAAAATGCACACATTTTATAAATGCCAACAGAAAATTTTGCCCATCGTTTTTTCGTTTGCAAATCGAAATTGTATTTATGTTTTTATTTTCGATTTTGATTTCTGCAACATGTACATGTATGTTAAGCACCTACTATACTAACTAACAACTTCAAAGTGAGACTATTTCGATGTGCTTCGATTCAACTTGCGATTTGATTTTTTTGTTTTTGTTTTTTTTTGTTTTTTTTTTTTTGTTTTTTTGGTTTGGCTGAAGTTCAGTTTGAATATGCAATAAAAACGTTGTTGTAAGCAATCTATGTATACATGGAGTAACTAAATATACATATGTGCAAAAGCAGGAAATGTGTAATGTTTTTGTTTTCGATCCCCCCCCCCCCCCTCAACTGACAAAACCCGACGGTCCTTTAAGTCCCCCAAAACTCCACAGTATATTTTTAAGTTATGTTTGGGTTTTGCTTAATAGAAAATGAAATTTGTTTGTGAAAGTACACTGTAATTTGAACAGACAATTAATGTACACGTCTGTATGTACGCAATAAGCAAGACAGAGATCATCATTAGCAAACATCATCATCAGCAAACAAAATAATAGTGCTTAAATCAATTATTAATAAATTTATAAATAGATATACAGCTAACTGAAAACAATAACATAGCAAGGATGAACAGTGAATATGTAAAACAATAAAATTGCAATTATATTTACATAAATGATTGCAATTGATGATATAAGTATATATATATACAATATATATATGTATATGTATTTTGTTTTATATTTGTCGTTCCACGAAATGCAAGGAAGCGAACGAGCGCAAGTAAGGGAGAAAGAAACATGTGAAATTTACGTAAGGAAAAAATGTGTCATTTTAATTTTTACACTGAAATGCATTAATAAAAATTTTAATATATTAAAAAAATCGAAATCTTTTATTCAAATTGTTATATCGATTATAATATATTCATTCACTCGATTAAAGGCACTCGTCCCCATGGTGCTAAGCACTGTACCAAGCTTAACGGGACATTGTTTACGTATCTTGTAACGGTGCTTCTTCATCATACACAGTTATGATGCATCGGAATGTAAGCACCGTTAGTTCTAGAATTCTATTTGATTTTAGGTTAAGTTCAACAAATTTGATTAGGTAGTGATCGATTGGTAGCCAGATTAAGTGTTGCAGAAGAACACATGTCCTGGACCCAGGAGTGGTAAAATGTGCTATTTTGTGATGAGAGAAAATGTAATTTCGATGGTCCAAACGGTTTAAATTATTACTGACTCGATTTAAAGAAGTCAGAGATTTTTCCCTACCCGAAGATGAGACGGTGCTTCACTCAATACAATACATAGAGGCGTCAAATCGGTTTTTCATTTATCCGCATCAGCCACACCCAAATGCCTTATTCCAACAGGATAATGCTCTAATACATGTGTCGTGGGTGGTTACGGCCAGACTTGTCACCAGTCACCAGACTTGAATCCCATAGAGAACATATGGGGATACCTGTTCCATCGAGTTTAATTGGGTAATCGACAATTTGAGACAGTTGAGCAGCTACGAAGGCTGTCGTTAAGGAATGATCAAAAATCCCATTATCTGACCTCTAAAAAGATGTTGAATCGATGTCAAACAGCTAACTTTAGTGGAACAAAAAAATTTGAAAAATGTTTCGACTTTATAAGGAACAAATCAAGTGCCTTAAATCAAGTTTCGCAGAGTGTATATTCATTTGAATTTAGAATAACGATTATATTTGTCGAGTCAAACGACTCGTTATAATTGGGGCTATAAGGACGTTCAAATCGTTGTGATAGTTTCCGAGCGATCAATGAGTTCGCAATTTTCGCCCATTTCTATTAGCCCTCCGACTGAATTTTGCCAAGTGCTTTGATTCTTAGATGACCCCATAATCCTTGACGCAGTTGAATAGATGTGGTACTTGTGATTCTAAGGCCACCTGTCATTTGAAAATCTGTATCGATTTGACCGAGCTAGAATTATTTTTCTGCAAAAGGAAATTGTCAATTTGAGTTACCCTGGAAGTATGCTTTGAATCACTTGATTTTCTGAAACATTGATTTTAATTTTGGTTCTAAAATATGCTTTAATTTAATGCAATAAAATTGCACATCGTCTCGACTGATCGACTTACAACAGAAAATAGACACCTCACGGTTTGCATTGCCATTAACTATAGTTTATTGTTACATACATATACATTCATATTAAACGCGAAAGCTTGAATAAATAGTTCACTTTGGGAGTTGTACATACAATATACGTATACATCAAATATCGTGTTTTATATGCATGCATCCACTCATTGGGTGTTAGGTGTTGTCTTTTTGTTGTTGTTGTATTTGAGTGTTTCTATGTTTTAATTCATTTATACAATTCATATTCGTTTATATGTTATATTTTCATCAATTGCGATCGAAGTACATGAAGAACGGGTCATACCAAACAATTAATTTGAAAGTTTCACTGTGATAGCGAAACTGCATTATTGACAATCACATCTAAAGCTTTAGGGTTGGGGGCATTGATATTTTTAAAAAATATATCAAAATAAAATAAGAACAAATAATTTGCTTAATACAATTTAAAGACAGCTGATCGTTAAATGACAAGAGGAACTGTAGGAATTTTGCGTTTTGAGGATGCTCCTAATTCATATTGGGGCTTTTACTATACTTTCGTGTTGGTATAATTTTGTTATTATTTTAATTGCTATTTTGTTGCTGTTGTTGCCATTGATGTTGCTGTAGTAGTTGTTGTTGCTGTTGTTATTTGTATGGGAGCGATATTATTACATTGTCGCCCTATAGTGAAGTTGCTAGGCAAACAACAGCCATCCGATGCAGAGAAAAGCGAGATAGAGAAACAATTTGGAGAGTGTCTGCTCATCGTCGTATTGCGTGGTGCCTCGATTAGCCGCTAAAAGTATAAGACATATAATATTATATTATATGCGATATATGAACATGTTTTAAAATGCGATTCAATAGCACTTACCTGCCGGGCGCGGCTCGCGGAAGTTAAGCGATGATGTAAAGAAGCCAAAGGGGAAAGCGCCAATACCAAATGACATGTGGAAGCTATCACCGAAGCCAAATCCTGGAAATCCAGGTGCTGGCTCAGGCTCTGTACGCTGGCCGGCAGGACGAGGTGGCACCTTATTGCTTTAATAATAAGTACAATTAAATCAGTCAACTGCTTCTATGCAAAAGTTTGCAATAATATGATCAGTTTACCGTGGATCCTCCTGGTGTGTGCTATTGCGACCATAAACCGGGATAACTTTGTCCTTATCCACGGCTGCCTTGCAAACTGGGCAGAGTTTGCGATTGGGTCGCGTCAGCAGCCATTGGTGCAAGCATGGCCAACAGAACAGATGGCCACACATGCTAAGCACCGCGTCCTTCGCTGTGTCCAAACAGATGTTGCACTCGTACAGTGATTCCTCGCTGTGATCCTTATCCTTGTCCTTTTCGTCGCCAGTGGCGCCGCTGTCGCTACTTGTCCCAGCCGTGTCCGTGTCATTGAGCTCCGACATGTTGCCACTGGCCAGGGCACTGCCCGTGAACGAATATGACGTTGCACGCTGACGCAACTCCGATGTGGCATCAGTTCTGTCCTTATTCCAGCCAATATTTTCGGTATCCACACTCTCCGATGCGTTAGTGAAATTACTGGTGCTTTCGTTGCCGGTGCTGCTATTGACATTGTTTGATGTAGTCGGCAATTCTGGTGCAGTTGGCAACTGCTGTTCGCCAACCAGAGTCGCTGTTGCTGTTTCCATGGTCGGTTGTGGCCAATCTGTGTTTATCGATTAGTTTGACGTCTGTACACCCGCTCTAAAAGAAAGCAAAAGAATCGTTTTAAAAGCAACCGGACGATAGTAAAACGTTTATAGATAATATCCAACGGGTGTGAAACCAGAACTGTGGCTAATTGACAATGCTATTTTTATGTATGTGACACATGTCCATTTGAGAGGGTTGCGAGAGGGTCGTGCGTAGTGCTTATGATGGGTGGGCTGATTTGAAAACCTACAAGCACTCGACTGGAAATCAATGGTTTTCAACACAAGGGAAGTGATTTAGATACGGTCGGTTTCGTATTCGTTGAAATGTTCGAAAAATTGTAAAAGATAGTTTAGAATTTTTGTCTGAACATACTTTAATTTGAATGTAAAATGACTTTTGCAACAATACATACAGGTATGTTGTATACTCTTCATTTCAGAGATCAAACAAACAATGGACTTTGACCAATTCGTGGAGCACTAAGAGCCGATTGATGCCAAGCTTGTCATCATACGCTATTTCCATATCTGAGAGTTTAAACTCATATATGTCGTGGAGAAACCTACACTATAGTTACAGCAGTTATTCTAAATAGGACGCACACATATTCTGTTGGATAGCAAAATTCATTACAAAAGCAGTAATATTATCTCAGGTCTGAAATTATGATATATAGATTTATATTTATTGCTCAAGCGCATGTGGTCCAGAGTTTAAGCAAAGCTTCAATTAACACTTGAGCGGACTAGATTGCATCATTGTCATAATACATGTATGCAAACGGGAATGAACAGTTGAAAGCAGTAGACACTTGTATCGAGAGATGCAGATGCATTTGGAGATAACGACACCTGCACCTGCTACGAGAAGTTCCAGTTAGTTCCGTATAATATAAGTGTTGCGTACTCGGTACTTTGTACATTCGTTAGCAATACATATGTACACACACTGTGTGTGTGTATTTGTTAATTGTGTATTCACTCGCGGCAGAGCCACCAGGCGAGCTTTTAGTTATAACCTATATGCGTACTTTGCATCCGACGTACATACCTACATAGATACATACATACATACATACATGCATACATATGCACACATGGATAGATACGCAAATATGCAAGCGATACCCTATCACACGGACTGTGCACACATGCATGTGTAAAAGCACCTACACATATGTGTGCACAATAAATACACACACAATTGCAAGTGCGAGCATTCAATACGTTACTGATATTGTTGGCTTGTTTTGGTCAAACGCAATTGTATTTGTATATTTTACACTCACTGCACTCCCGTTCCTTGGCGTCACGTGAGATGTTGATATTGTAGTTGAAAAATTTTTGAGTAACTTGATTAAGTTGAAAGACATACATATATATGTTTATTTTGTTTTTCCTTCAAGGCGAAACTGGCTGGGACTGACATGTGTGTGTGCATACTACGTTCAAGCATACATACTTACATACAGATACATACATGTAAACATACCTTTTGCTAATAATTTTATTTTGCTTGGCATTCACAATATAGATAATAAAAAAAAATTCGCAGCACAACTTTTACGTGCGTTACAATTAATCTCCCTTTAAAACTCCGTACTAATTATAAAATTTAAGTAAAACAAAGTGCCCCGAATCAAAGCAATGTCGATACGGCTCTAATTTATGTGCTGCGATAATCGAACAGATGATATCGCACGGATCGATATATCGATATTTTCATCGCAAGTGAACAAAATTACGATATATTTATTTCCACCCGGTGGTTTAAAGCTATTTTTAATTTTAAATCAATCCTAGAGAGCACGTTTTGCTCCAGGAATTACAAATGTTTTATACCACAATTGGTATACACTGTCAAGCTTGTTTTAATAAACATTGATAAAAAGTCTACATTACTTTGCTGCATTTGTTTTGCGTCATTCTCATTAGTATCGATATAATATAAACAATATAACCATGCAACAATTTTTATTAAATACATATTAAACAAATTGTATTTATTCGTTGCCTTGGCACGTATATATAAAATGTCCCAAGTCACCGAAGCAATAATATGAATATATATAATTATATATTTAAGAGGGAGGGAGTTTTGCGCATATAAGCAACAAAAACCGATTGTTATATCGACTCAGCTTATCTAAAGCTGACTAGTGATTAGTGCGTTACACTTTTAATGATAATGATCATAACCTATGGGAATATGAAAAGTTGCCAACAAGCATGACTCTTTAATGTACGACAAATAATTATTCAAATGATAGTGCACAAAATAAAATACCAAAGTCAGTATAAAAATACAAATTTATTCGTTGTGCTTTTGCAAATTTTTGGAGTTAACAATTGGCAGAAATATCGAATGCTGTGCTCAGATAAATCCGACCGTTTAAAAAAGCAGTGCTCAAGCTGTTGCTGCAGTCTATTCTTAAACAACAAAAAATTAAGGAATAAAAGCTTATTCAATTAAAAGGCAGCAGCAAGCACCACTTGAAGTGCCATGTAAACAGTTGCCAGAAGCGCCACGAAGAAGGCGAGCGCACGTGCCGGCTGAGGCACCACAACTACGGCGTATACCAAGGTGTGAGCGACGCGGGAGATGCCAACGGCACGGAATAGATTGATTGCGAGGAAAGCACTGGGATTAGTCAGAGTGTAGAGCAGGCCGACAATGAAGAATGGCAGAATGTTTTCCAGATCGTTGCGATGAGCACGACGCACACGCTCCACGTTGGGATCATCGAATTTGACCTTCAGTTTTGGGGACATCAAATCCTCCTGATTGGCGAAAGTCTGAAAAGCAACGAAAATGTCATGAACTTAAAATGTGTTCAGACTATGTGGCCGCTTTCGCCAGACTGCTGGACTTTGACCAGCCGAAAACTATGAACCCTTTTTCTCACCTTGGTCTTAAAGCGCTGCATGGCCGTGAGTAGGGACATGGCCAACATTTTAATGACCAACACACCGGCCCAGAAGGTATAGCTCTTAAACACTGGGTTGCTGAGGGTTAGAAGTTCCAAACTCATGATTGTTTCTAATTAGAATCCGTTTCGTTCTGTTAAATTAGCTCCGGGAGAACTGCCTTCGTGCGTTGCAAGTTTTCAACTGCTGTGAGCGCATCGCTTTTTCATATTATATGCCGCTTTCTGTGGCTCTCTAGCGCTCACTTGTTATGAACTCTCTCTCTCTCTCTCTCTTTCTCCATCTATCATTCTCTCGCAGATAACTAAAAGCGCGATGTCATCAACACTACATGAAGGCTTGTACTTATGTATATATATGCATAAAAAGATACATATATACGCTTAACAACGGGCGTAGTGAGTCCCCCTAACGCCTACAGAACGTGAAAATAGCGTACTTAATCTCCACTCTATCTATAATTTGCGTTCGCATTTGTCGGCATATTCATGTATACATATATATAGATATATAGATATGCCAATGCGTAAATGGAAAGCCTCTAATCTTACAGCACTAAAAGGAAAACAAAACCAAAGACTTACCAGTGTTATAAATCGCCAAATGCCAGTTATTAGGCTCATTGCAAACATTTTCAACACCAACAGCGCACTCCAGCCCATATAGCAGCGGAATACCGCGTTATTCATTGAGAGCAGCTCGGGATATAACATTGCGCCGTACTGAAATTCACTTGATGATTAAAGCACACTGAATGTGAGAGTTGCAGTCGTAGCTACTTTTATATTGCATTTAACTATTGACGTGTGTGCAATTCGTAATACAGGCTTAGAAACTTAATAAAACACAATCAGCATAAACTAAGCGGAATAAACTAAGCAACTTATATACAAGCATTTGTGCATACACTGTACGAAACTCGATTAAAGGCACTTGATTTTTTCCTTATAAAATTTAAAATGAGATTTTGAAATTTTGTTTTTTCCACAAAAGTTAGCTGTGTTAAACATTAACATAAAATTTTACATACAATTTTTTTTTTTTTTTAATTGATTTGACATCGACTCAACAACTTTTTAGAAGTCAAAAAGTGGGATTGTGGAGCAATCCTTAGCGACAGCCTTCGTTGCTGCACAACTGCCTGAAGCTGTCGATTACCCACTTAGACTCGGCGAAACACGTGTCCCCATATGTTAAACACTCAGACTCCTTTAAATAATGCCAGTAATAAATTAAACCGCTTGAACATTCGAGATTAAATTCGTTTTCATCAGAAAATACTACATTTTTCCACTCTTGGGTCCAGGACAAGTGTTCCTTTGCAAGATTTAATCTGGCTATGTGGTGTGCCTTTGTAAATACTGCCTTTGACCTTATTATCTTCCAAGCCAATCGATCACTACTTGATAAAATATGTTGAACGATGTTTTGATATTTGTAACCTCAAATGGAATTTTAGATGCCGTAGCATTTTTGTCCAGCACTGCCCGTAAGATTGCCGATTTTTGACTATGTGATACATTTTTTATTGTTGAGGTTTTCGAATTGCTTGTTATAGTTTTCTTTTAATTTTTTTAAATTTAAATTTAATTGCTGATGCCGATCGACTTAATTTAATTGATATTTGTCTGTGGTTCATTCCAGTATACTTGTACGCAATAATCCTATCTATTTCATCAGGCAAGAGTGTTTTCCTTTGTGTGCAATTAATATATTTCTACTTATAAAACATTTAATAAATATGTACTCTTTATTATCCCATCCAAGGAAATTCCGTACAACGCCCCAAATACTTTTCCGAAGGCTAGAAAGTGACTGCCCTTAAGCGAATTTCGACCGCAAGCTAGCTCAAAAAACACAAAACATCTTCGGAAAAAACTAACGGAACTTTCATTTCAATGCATCATAACAGTGTAAGAAGAAGAAGCACTGTTATCAAATGCGTAAACAATGTTCGTTTGGCTTGGTACAGTTTGTAACATCATAAACACGAGTGCCTTTAATCGAATTTCGCGAAGTGTATATACATACCTTAAATGTATTTTATATGAAATATTTAATTGTAGAATTCATTAGATTTTCCTGTGGCAATCAATATAAGCAAATAGAAGCAGGCTTTCATAAATATACTTATTAAAATGTGCGTGACTTAACAAAAGGCATTATCTACATTTACTGTAAAATCAAAAGAAAAAAAAACCAAATTACTTTATAGTATATACATTTTGCAGCGTAGTTGCCGATTGTGTGTGTGCAACGTGTCTCACAGTCCAGTAAGCTCGATAGGAAGATTATTCAAAATGTTGCTGTCAGACAAAACGCAGCTGTTAAATGAAAATACAAAAGCTAACAAATTACGGTAATTACAGTGAATTGAAAACAAAAAACGAATCATTTTGAAAAGTAGCCCACAAGCTGCAACTCGGAATGTAGAAAAATGTTCAGTGCCATTGACAACTAAATGTTGAGCTGAGATTGCCTTAACATACCTGATTTTAATGAAATGCATGAAAAGCAATATAAGTGCATCACTTAAAAATATTACAAACTAGTTACATTTGCCAACATGCTATATTCTAGCTCATTAACATACATATATGCCCACTTTCTAGGATTACATTTTACTGTATTGTAAACTGTTAAATAAACAAATAATGTTACTATTAAGCTGATTGTATTATTTTACAGTTTCATTTATTTAAAGTATAAATACATTTTTTTCTTGTTATTATTTGTTTTGTAACCCAATTCCAATATAGAACATAACCGAGATCTGCTTGAAAGGGTTGGGTGCATTGCGATGCTCCATTAAGAGACCTTCAATTATGCACCAACAGATTATAAGCGAAAAAAAAAACGTCAATTCCAGTTGCAACTTAACTCAACTCAATCAGATTCAGATGCGCAACTGGGCAGCGAATGGTAAATATGTATATTCAGTACATAATACTTAAACTGACTAAAGTGCGCTGTAATCGTTATCTGCATCTCCGTCTCCGTTTTACATTTTTGTCTGAATTTCTGGTTGGGTTCTTTCAGCATTTTGCCAAAGAAAACAACAGGCGGCATATGCTCTTCAACATGAAATGGCTTTTTCCTCCAATTCTTGAGTGTAATTAATTAATTTCGCGCTCATTTTGCAATGCGCCCATTGTTATTGCTGTTGTTGCTGTACGAAAACATACATAAATCATAATGTGCAAAAATTTGCATAACATTCGTTGGGGCAACTTCTGCGGCTCAGTGATTGTTCTACTTTGGTCGCGTAAGCGCGTCTCCGCCGGAATAGCATCCAGTAACAAGTTCACTGCACGTGCATCTCAAGGATATTAAGTTAACTAAAACCGTGTGCTTGGCATAATTTTTGAAAAATGTCGCACGGCGAACGCAAAGGTCGCCTCAATGTGGTTAAATTTTTGGAATTGGTAAAGATTCTTATGTTACATTTTTTTGGTTTTTTGTTTTTTTTTTTAAATTTCTAGTGTGTAATACAAACTTTTGTAAATGAAGACAAACTGTTTGAATTCCTTACAAATAATCTTGTTAAGCAAGTAAAACAAGCTGCAAATCATATTTGTATATCAATTATATCAAGTGCGTTTATCCTTAGGCATTTTCCATAGCCTGTCTTGTGCTGCACTTTTACAGTTTCAATGATCGCGACATTTTGACGTCATTCATGGCGACAGGCACATTCACCGGCTACATTATTGTAGTAATCGGTGTATTTGCAGGTAGGTTGCCGGCCATCCCCATATACATATTGATAGTTGAACATGAGAAATTGTCGTTTTGATTTCAGGCGTTCTAATGCGTGCTCCCATTCATAAGCGGATCGACATCTTCTTCAGCGTGCTGGGTTGCGCCCTGTTCGTGGCTAGTGGCGTCTTCATTATAGAAGCCTGGGAGTTCTCGTTTCGGACGCGCACACGGGATCTGGCGCTGATCAAGGCATCGCTGTCCATTGTTAATGGAGTGCTGTTTGGCTTTGATGCGATTTTTACTTTTCGCGACAAGTGAAATGTTGATCTAGTGGCCAAAGACATTCTTGCATTTAAACCTAAACAATATTTACATTTATATTTATACTTAACGAACATACTTGAGTAAATATATAACTAGGTCTTACATACATACATATTTCCTATTCAAACATACAAAAGATTTTTCCAAAAAAACGAGTTTATTTGCGTAAAGTTTTTTTTTTGCTGTCTCTCAAACATACAATATATATTTTTTTTAAATCGCTTTTTTGCTTATTAAATAATATGTATACATATAGTGTGCCATAGTTTTTGTTGTTTTTGTTTTGTTTTGTGTCAATAAACCAGCAACATTGCAACATGCATTAAGAGTTATTATAATTAGGCTGAGGCCCGCCCGAAACACAAACATCAATTAGCCGCAGACATGGAAATCATAAAATAGCTTGGACGCATTTTTACATTGCTATTGTAGTTAGATTTAAATCGTATTGTGCTGTTGTTGTTTTTATGATTTTCATTCTTGATAGACGTGGGAAAATATGCATCATAGTCTTCTAGGCAGGTTTTTAGTGTTGTTTTTCTTTTTGTTTTTGTTGATCGAGGGCTGCATCTTTGGGTGTTGGTGCTTATGACTGTTGTTGTTGTTGGTTGTGGCGCGGTCCCTAGGCAGAATTGTGTATGTTAAGGCGGAAAATGTCATGAGCAACATAAAAGGTACCAGCATTGGCTTTCAGCACGAAGACCTGTGAGAAAGCGAGTGGAGGATCATCATCGCACTGCAAAACGATTAGAAATAATTGATATTAATTCCATGTTCATGAAAATGAAAGCGTAATTTAAATGAAGGAAAGCAACCAAACAGAACATAGACCAAATTCACAGATAGTCAAGTAGAAAAACATTTTTCGGCAAACCTCAGCTGCCATACCCTTGCTAACCTCAAATTTCACATATTTACTTATTTGTTGTGAAAAGGGGATATGTTAATACAATATTAAGTTGCTACACCTTCGACAATACGTGTTTATTTGTAGAATTATTTGTTTGGTTTGGTTTAGAATTGATAGCGTTGTGGTAAAACAAACCAGGTGTAGACTTACAGACTTCTACATTCGTCTCATTTGTCATATATCCGTACATGAGTATATAGACTTTCAATCATAAATAAACAATTCAAAAGTTTTAGATATCATGCTAAATTCACTATGTAATGTCAAATGTACACAAAACCTTAATATGCAATTTCTTTCGTCAACGTTGGACAAACTTAAATGATAATGCACAAAAAATAAACTAAAGTCATCAAAATCCTAAAGAAAGTTCACTAAGATTTCCAATCTAAACCACTTGGCTAATCATAGGATGATACAAACAGGGGGGGAGACAAGGGCAGGTGAACACAAACTGTGATGATATTAATCTGAAGTCATTTGAATCATTTTATGTGTTCTACTCGTGTAAAGGGTCTCATAATAATAATTTCTTAAAGTTACACATATAACTTCATTTAGAGCTCACAAATTTTCTGTTACTGTACAATGGTACCGTGGAAAGTGTTAGTTCAACTCAAAACTCATTTAAAAGCTTGAACTGAAAACCATTCAAAAATGAATGTAGCCATAAGTTCAATGCAATTTAGACATTAACAATAACCTTGCAGCAAACGGTAGCTTGTGGCAAAAAATAGGATACGATTATCGCAATTTACCGGACCCGGAGTTAGGCAGCAGCAGTATGTGTTTGCATGTAGTTTGTTAGCATGGTTCAATAGAACAATAATTATACAAATGTATTAAGCTCGTTTAGTAGGTCAGTGCTGAAGTTGTATGTTATTGCATTTTTTTTTTGTTTTGCTGTTACGAATGGATGCAACAAAAAGCTTTTTACTTTGCCTGGCCGGTATCGCCCCTCTTGAGTGATTTTTTTGATGTTGATTGTTGCTACACATCGTGCAGCGCAAGCCTAAAGATATCGTGTTGCACAAAGAAGCTAATGCCCACTGGCTTGAGCACAAAGGTCTGAATATACGCATGCGGTTGATCCTCATCGGTCTGCGTCAATAAACACAATGCAATACAAATACATGTATATTTATATTGTATGTATGTATATATATATATTTATATATATTTATTTGAAGGGAATTCTCACCTGTACACGGCCCAGCACATTAATCAGCACGCCGCCATCGAATGTGGGCTGAGAGTCAACTGTGGTGATTACACGACTGATCTTTTGGAAACTGAGACTCTGAAATTGTTAGGTATAACTTTGGGTATACTTATTGGGAATCATTTGAGTGCTTACCTGAACTTTCTCAAGGATTTTTGGCGCTCCTTGTATCTGATGGCCCTCGAAGGTCATGAAGCTGTCTGTCGCCTGCCCAAAATAGATCGAAAAGAGCAAAACATTCGATTACTGTTGAAATTAAATACATATGCATACACACAAACATAGATATGTATTCATGATGAGGTGTGTGTCATCGTTAGAAATTTCGAGAATATTTATGCACAGACTTTAGTCAAGCAAAGTCCTGCCAGAGGAAAAGGCGTCATCAAAACTTAGATTGGAAAACAAATAATATGAACAAAATAGTAAATATTAGATAGTCCTCTCACTGAAATATTAGCCGAGTTTCACTTTCACTGCATGCATTTTTTGATTCATATTGTGTTTGGCTTGTGTGCCGGATGGATCATCACTCTTTTACCGCGGAAAATAACAAATGTAACTTGCGCGCTCTTTTTGTCGTAGCAGCAGCTCCATGCAATAATTATGTTTCTGACGATTTCACAAGGGCGCGCCGCTCGCACAGATGACGAACAGCGAACAACAACAATGAAAGAGTCTTGTTTGTCGTCAACTTTCATATATCCATAAGGCGTGCAGACATGTGCATGTAGGTATACGCAAATATATGGCTTATATACAGAGTTTGAGGATAATATCAATAGCATGGCCAATAGATTTGGCGACTATACGACTTACACTGTAGAAGTTAACCACGTTAGCGCGGTTTGCCGGGTCGTCAAAGATGGCATAATATTGCTGAACGAAGCCTTTGCCAATGTCATCGTATTGTGGATTAAGTGCCATAGCGTCAATATCAGATTATTCTTGGATATGTTGCAAATGTGCTGCAGACCAAAGACCTAATCAAATAATTTGATTATACTTTTGGCAATGTGCGAGACTGAAAACTCAGAACACAACTGGCAAGTGTGACCACAAGCGGGGTGCGGGTAAAAACTGGCATTCAATAAATTTGTCAACACGATTAAGCATGTTGCATTCGTCGTAGAGTATCGATAGCGCCAATCGAATACCGCCACAAATTTTTTTTGCGATTACACGGCTTTGTTGTAGTTAGGAGAGACTGAATTTGTGTTGCCTACTTCAGGGCATTTGCTTTGATGTAAATTTATCTTACGATACTTAAACGGTTTAAGCACAAATCTATTGGCATGCTAGATGCAGCAAACGCGCGAGGCGGAAAAAAAGGCCACGGAATTGATCTTCCATTCCACTTGGGGGTTAAATTTAAAGTTGAGCTGCATGTTATTGCGATTTATTTTTTTTTAGAGCTAAGTGATAGATATTAAATTAATAATAAATGTAAATAAAATATAGTAAAAATATGAAACGTGAGTAGATTCGTCTGGAGGGGAGAATCCCAGGGAGTATGGAGTAGATTAATCGCCAATTCCCATATGAGGGCGACGGTTAATATGTAGTGCTGTGAAGGTCGAGCTTATAGTCAATATTTAAAATAAATATCGATAGATAAAAATTAAAATATTTGAACCTACGCGAATGGTATTTAAAAGAATTTTAGGTGCAATCTGTAATGCTGATTTTTTTGTTTGGTATATTTTTCAGTTGATTTGTATTCAATTCTTTGTTTGCGTCATGTTATCATAATTCTTTGATTTGGCCGACACCGATGTCTGGAAGATGTAGATAAATATTTCTCAGTGAATAAGTTGGCCGTATTTTGGTTTTTCCATGAAACGGTCTCACTAAATTCCAAATTGATGTGCGTTTCGTGCGCAAAGCGATTAAAGTGGTTATTGTGTGTTATTATGTTAACTTTTGCCAATATTTCCCAATTATGTCGCATTTGCCTGCGCCATCTGCGTCAGATTAATGAGCAGCAACACCCACAGCGCAACAAATCCAGTTACAATCCGAAAGCGCTGCCCCATTTGGCAAAAATGTTGAATCACTTTTTTGCCATTGACGTATTTCAGCAGCCGGAGACATATCCACAGGACATATGCGCATTGTGCTACAATGCCATCGAATACTTCCAGCAGCTCTGCAACGTCGCGGAGCAGAGCAACGAGATGCTGATGCGCCTCACCATAACCCTGGCCGTTGATCAGCCAAAGCGGACAGAAGCTGATGTTGATGTCCATGTTGATGTTAGTGCTGACGATCACTCGGTTGGTATATACAAAAATTTGCAGTTGAGTCAGCTTGTTTTTTGTTTAGGGCTGAGCTAGCATTTTTGCAGTTGTCGCTCGTGAAAGCAGAGCCGGCGGAAGACGAAACACAGCATCACCAAGATTACATTGCTGACGCTAACGCCGACGCTGACGTAGATGACAACGGTGATGGCGATGTCGATACCGATGCCGATGCGGACAATGTAAACGACATCAATGAGAGCCTGGAGGCGAATAATGATGAGGCAGCGGCTGCAGCGGCCAGCAAGCGAAAGTTGCTCGCTTGCGAGCAGTGCGGCAAGCAGGTGTACAAGCTGCCCTATCTGGAGGCGCACATACGGAGCGTGCACGAGGGCCACCCGAAGCCCTTTCTATGCCGAAATTGTGATAAGGCATTCACTCGATATGAGCAACTGCGCTCACATGTGCGCAATGTGCATCCGGCTGTTGCGGCTGCGACAACAACAACATCATCGGCAATCAGCGAGGAACTGGAACTATACTGTGAGCAGTGCAATCGCAGATATAGTACGAAAAATGCACTTGGCGAGCATCTGAAGCGTCACGCACAGGAAAAGCCGCACATTTGCGAGCACTGCGGCGTCGCGAAGGTGACACGCACCGAACTGCTCACCCATCTGCGCATCCACAATCCCGACTGGGAGAAGTTCAAATGCAAGCAATGTCCTCAACTCTTCCGTCACAAGAGCGCCATCAGCCGGCATGTTCGCGTCGTGCACGAAGGACAGCGGCGATTCCAATGCGGTCATTGTCAGAAGAAATTCGGCACCCATGCCTCTCAGGTGCGGCACGAGCGCCTCCACATTGAAACATTTTAATTCATGGTGGCAATATACCTAGAAACCCATCTACATGGGCATATACTACATATTCCAAATGATGAGTGCGCCAAAAACTTTTACAATATGTTTGTAATCACTTTGTTTATTCATATTGAGCATATTAACAAACACGAAAGCAAATCATATAAGCGAACCGAACTTTTTTATTATATTTGTATTTAATAGATACTCTCGTAGAGAAACCATAAAAAAATTTAAACATAGTCATTATCAATTACATACTTTTTGTATTGCCAACTGGAAAAGTGTCTAATTTTTTTTTAAATTATTATTTTTAGTCGTGTCACTCTGTGGCAGTATATTAATGATATTTGATAAATATTATTAATATCTTTTCGGTGTCATCTTAATTTGTTCATTCAAACTTTGTGTTGAAATGCATCAAAATCATTTCCATTATTTTCTTTCATTTATGTCCAAAGAAAATAGTGTACTTTGCTCTTAATCTGTGCGTTTAATAATTATGATCACTATGAAAATTGCTAAGCCATTTAGTGGTTTTGATCCATTGTTTATTTTCGATTTGACAGGAAATTTTGTTTCTCATGTTCCGCTCTGCATTTTTAAACTGAGCGAACAGTTTAAAAAGTGCCACTTATGCCCAGCGACTGGTCACACTTAGTTAATGCTGAATCATCGATACAATTCAACTGATACATGTAGCGAAGTAAGCAATATTTACAAAAATTGTAAGAAAAGTTCAAAAATAAATATATATTATGTTGGCTGCGCATTTTTCAAACATATGCTTGATATCAAAAATTGATTAATCCAATAGTAAATACGGCTTTCTGGTAAATGCAGAGACACGTTTTCAAGATAAGCCGGTTGGCAATTGGACCTCTGCGAAACCGATTTAACTGCGTTTTGCCAAACGCCGGCAAACCAAAGCAAATAATACAACAAATACCACAGAGGAAATTTTGTCATTGTAGCAACAGCAGCAGCAACATGCTTAAATATTTGAATCAAAAAGAGGCCATCAATGTCGACCTGGAGCTCTTCAAAGAGTACAAGTTTAGCGTGGATCAGTTAATGGAACTAGCCGGTCTAAGCTGTGCGCACGCCATAACCAAATGTTTTCCGGCCGATCACTTTGGCCGCGTCCTCGTCTGCTGCGGTCCTGGCAATAACGGTGGCGATGGACTGGTCTGTGCCCGCCATCTAGCCCTGATGGGCTACACACCAGCCATTTATTATCCGAAGCCAACACCAAATCCGCTATTCCAAAATCTGTCGCATCAGTGTCAACGCATGGACATCTGCCGCATTGACGAGTGTCCCAGCGTGGAGAAGTCTGGCAAAAATTACGATTTAATTGTAGATGCCCTCTTCGGCTTTAGCTTCAAGCCACCCGTGCGCATAGACTTTGTACCCGTCGTGGAGCTGTTACAACAGACAAAGCTACCGATTGCCAGGTAAATATCAATGTTTCCAATTGATTTCATGATTTCGCCTGCTCTCCATTAATTATTTTTATTGTGATTTTTTAGTGTGGATATACCCAGTGGCTGGGATGTGGAGAATGGCAAGCTCAACGATTGCGACCTGGAGCCGACACTGCTCATCTCATTGACGGCTCCCAAGCTATGCGCCAAACACTTCAAAGGCAAGCATCACTTTTTGGGCGGACGCTTTGTGCCGCCGGCTCTGCAGCGCAAGTACGAGCTAAATCTACCGGACTATCCAGGCAACGAGCTGTGCCTTGAATTGTAAACACATAAATAATGTACTTATGTGCATATATTTTGAACAGCTGTAAATTATTGTAAATGCATGCCTGCAAATGTGTGAAAGTTAATGACTCGCAAAACATGTTCAAAATTGATTAAATATCTAGATTTGTCTCAGATGAAAGACTTCCACATTATAATCACTCATAGCACCATTTCCATAGCAGTCGCAATAAATTTCTTATGAAAAATCGGCCACTGTGTAGGAAACAAATATACAAATAATTATTCTGGGCCGATTTCGAGCTAAACAAAGATACATTTTTGATTTTTCATAAATCACAAGAGATTAAAATAATAATTCTAATTTTTTGACAATTTACATTTCTAGAGCATTTGTTTTGAGTGGTGTTTTATTTATATTAACATATGCTTGATCAAAATATGAACTTGTAGGTAGCATGCCCCACCCGTATTACTTGTACAAGCGATTGTAGTTCTTGCGCCTGCGGTCCTCCTCGAAGTTGTTGTTGCGTGCCCATTCTTTCAGATTGCCTTTTGAGCGCAGCATTGCCGACTTGGAGTCGACGTCACGCATCACAAACGGCGAGAGGCCAGCAATATAATCATCATCCAGGGCATTTGTCTTTGTTTTGGCCACACGCGACGGCATCTGTCGAGGCATGGGCTGATCCTCAAACAGAATGGGATTGCGCGAATGCTTGCCGCCCTGAAAGCGTGGCAGGCTTTGGTTCTTATACTTGGCAGTCAAGGAGCGCCTCGTGTTTATATGCAGTATCTGTTTGCCGTTTTCGTCCAGACTAACGGCCACACGCTTGAGCGTCTTGTTGCCGCAATTGGGGCAGAACACTTTTGTCATAATGCTGGTGGTCTTAAAGCATCCATAACAACGTAATATGTAGGTGCGCAGCTGCTTGATGATCCGTCCATTTAGCGCGGCCAGCTGCAGATTCAGCTGCTTCAGCACATTTTGCAGCGCATAATCTGTTGTCATGCAGGCAACTGGCGGCACCATGTCCGTTTCCACTTTGCCCTCGAGCGCCTTCTTGGCCTTCTTGATGTTGGAGTGCGTTATCCAGCCATCGTCGCCAACGTCCTCGTCATCGCCGATATCTTTTTCGTTAGATTGTTGGGTCTGCTGCTCCACTTGGTCATATTCGTCTTCGTCCTTGAACTCTGCCACCAACAGATCACAAGTTGCCTGCTCCTCATCCGCAGAGGGTGCACATTGCAGTTTCTCAAATAGTTTGTCGAGCTCTTCTTGCGTTAGATCGTCATCGTATTCGTTGTCGTTCCCAATGTCTGTTCTAGCAACTGTTGATTTACTTTCTGAACTTTGTATCTGTGTTCCATCCATATGTGCTTCAATGGCTGCCTTAATGTGGTCGACTTTGTCGCTGCTCCTATCCAACTGCTGCTCGTTGTCATCTTCCTCTTCCTCCTCCTCCTCATCATCGTCATCCTCATCATCCTCCTCGTTGCCCTCGGGCATATACCAGCCGACGAGACGCTTATTATTCACATCCTGCATCTCCTCGGGCTTGTCCTTGGATGCAATTACCTGTGACACAACTGGCTCACTGCGCAGATGCTCAGTGCCAACTGTGTCAGCCTCCAGCTCATATGTGAGCGAGATCACCTTTAAATCAATGCCGGATAAGCTCGCATAGTCACCAGTCTTTTTGGCAAACTGCACGCAATGCTTAACGCTTTCGGGACGTGGCTCGCGCACCTGCAAATCATATGGGAGCACACAGAGCCGTCGTATCTGGCGTTTGTTGCGTACCTCGGCAACCACCTCTGGCACGGTAAGCACATTATCCGCATATTCCTTTAAACACGAAAAACAATTTGGGATGTTTTCAATTTGAATATCATTTATGTGCACTTACGTTTAGTGGCACAGCATTTATAAATGCTGTTGTGTCTGCCACAAGATATTTAATTTTACAGCTGCTGGTACTCATTATATTATAGTTAGTAAATGAACCTTTAAAGGAAACGCAGTAGGCAAAATTGCTGAATACTTTTGCACGTGTTGTCCACAACAATTATCGAGTCTAGAAGGTACTCCGATAATCGGTCATCTATCGTTTTGTTGTATGTATACGTCACTAAATGCCAATAACAAAAGGAAATGCCAATAACAAAAGGAAAACAACGTATTCATTATAGCTTTGTTAAAACAGAATTTGATGTAGTTCGTATCATCCAATTCAAAAGTATTCAAATAGTTTGCATTGAAACGTTAATGTACATACCACCACAGCCTTTGTTTCATGGAATAATTATAATATGAGATTATTCATGAAGCTGAAAGGACATATTCTTTGCGAACGAACCAAAAGAAACATTACTATGCATATTGATAATATTTATTATCAAATGTGGTCTTTATACAATGTTAATTATGTGTCATTAGAACTATAATTATTAACAGCTCTGAGATTGTATTATATGTGTATTGTGACATCACAAAATTTGTCGATGTATGTCGCAACCTTCTAGTATATTCTCCAAAGTGGCGATGCTCTAGTTGTCAATGCAGTCGCATCGATAAGTGGCTGTAAGATATATCGATATCAGCATCCTGCACTGTGCTCATCTCTAATTTTCAAGCCAAAAATGGCGAAGTGAGTGCGTATTCTATTTTTTTTTTTAATCAGCTTTGATATTGTTGTCAAGCGTACAAATTATATAAAGCCGCATAGATAATTTGAAATATCGGCTATGTGGAATCAATGGCCCATAGCCGCGATGCCAAACGCGGCAATGGCTGCACCACCGCCGCAACCTTCAATACCACCACCACTGCCCGATGCACCACCGCCTCCGCCTCCTGTAGACAATACTCCAATGGTTGCAGCTGCTGTTGCTTCCGCTGGTGTTACTGGTGGTGCGGCACCCGGAGCTTATATGAGTGCGAGCGCATTCCAATCGGGCAACAATCCTTACGAACAATACACGGCTGCTCAATATGCGGCGATGACACCGGAACAGCAGTACGCGCTGCAGCAGCACTGGCAACAGTGGCAAACCTATCAGCATGAATACGCCAAGTGGCATGCCCAGTATGGTGAGCAGGTGAGTTCAGGTTCATGTGTTGTTTGAATCCGCGTCTTGACTGTTTTGTTTTTATAATTCCATGTATTCCAAATTCTCACAGTACAAGCGGGAAATGGCCGCCGCTGCAGCTACTAATACTGTGGCGCCACCGAACACATCATCTATGCCCCCCATTGGGCCCGTTTATCCACCAGCTCAAATTGGACCTCAGACGGCGGTGCAGCAGACACAAGCACAGCCACAGTGTTACTATCAGCAGACACAGATGCAGAAACTGCCACCGCAAATGCAACCGCAGTCGCAGACGCATCCACATACACAGATGCCTGGTAAAATAATGGCACAGCCGCAGATGTATAATCAGCCGCCACCGCCGCAAGTCTACCAACAAATGCACCACCAGCAACAACAGCCGCCGACGTCAAATCAATGGCAGCAACAGCCGCCGCCGGGCAGATTCAACCAATTGCCTCCCGTTAACTACAGTCAGCCGCCCAGTGGTGGTCGTGGTTGTGATTCTGGCATGTTTCCCAACTTACAGCAGCCACCACCTTCGTTCATGCAACAGCCACCGCCGTCGAAATCAACATCATCCGGTACTCCAATGGATCCTCCTTGGGCAAAGGGCACATCAAACAGGAGCAATGACAAAGGCAACGGGAAGGCTACAGATGACCGTTCGCGATGGGATGGACCACCGCAAGATCTGGGACCAGCACGTAATAATCGTTGGCAAGGCAATGAGCCGGGCATCAACAACAATAGCAGTAATAACAATAGTAGTACCAATAACAACCAAAGTGTTAATAATTCAAACCGACGCAGCTGGCCTGGCAACAACACCAACAACAGTAACAGCAACAGTCACAACAATCCGTTCAATACAGGATCATCAGGTCACTTTGGCCCCGATGATTGTGCTGGACTCAATTCTAGCAACTTTGGGAATGCTGGTTCGGGTCAAGGTCCTTCTGATGATTATGGGCCAGGTAACAATAACAACCGGCGCAGCGGACGTTGGGAACAAAATCGATCGAATCAAAGCGGCGGAAACTTTGGCCAACCACCGAAAAACAACAATAGTTTCCATGATGGTGGTTACAATCGCGTCCCAAATCAAAACACCTACAACCAGCAACAGCAACAACAACAGCAGCAGCAGCAGGAGCTGAGCTTTGATCGCCTGTTCAACCAGTGGGAGAAGCAGTTCGAGGATTGGAAACGTGCCAATGCCAATCATCCTGATCGCGATGAATACCGACGCTATGAGGAGGAATTTGAGAAGCAGCGACGTCGCATTGCCGACCGTCGAGAGCAAATGCGACGCGGACGTCAAATGCAAAACTCACAACAACTACAACCAAACCAACAACAACAGTTAGGGGCCAGCGGCGTCGATGGTCGCTATGGCGACTATGAGGAAGGTGAAGGCTATTCAGATGAGGATAATAATAAGCAGACACAAATGCACAGCAGGAACAAGGTCCCATCTCAAACACGCGTACAGAACCAGAGAGAAGGCCAGAACATGGAGGAGCAAAATGCGGCCCTCAAAGAGTCAGACGCAGATATATCCCACTACTCTTCGCCAAAACCAGATGCACAGCAGGAGCAACCACAACAGCAGACAATGCCATTAGCTAGCCAGGAGCAAAATATCCCAGCGAAGCACGCAACTAACCAGAAACAAGTGCCACCACAACAACAACAAATACAACCGAAACTACAACAGAAGCCGCAATTAAATGCCCAAAACCCAGCGGCGGCCAACCAGCATCAGGAACAGCAGAATGTGGATAAGGCTACAACTACAACTACGGCTGTAACTCCCGCTTCAGCTCCCGCTCATGCAGCAGCTCCAGCTGCAGAGTCAACTATTGGACTGAGCAAACGTAAAACTGATCTTGTCAGGTCGACTCCATTGAAACAGACCAAGCCGAAGAATATTTTAATAATCTCATTGGACGAGGACGACGATGAGGTGGTGGATGAAGTGCAGCAGAAAGACGAAAAGTATGTAGAGTCTTCTAACGATACGCGCATGAAAAATATATTTAAAAAGAGCGACGGCATACCAGGACTTGATTTGGTTGCCGATGGCAGCAAGGCAGCAGCCGGTAATGGATCCGCAACCATGACAGCAAATCAAAATGCTGATAGTAACAAGAAGATACCATCTCTGTTTGATGTGGTCATTGTCAAACCAGGTATATCGCCACAAGGTCAGCAGTTAGAAAAAGACAAGGCGACAGGGACGACGGGCACTGAATCGCTGCCAGACTCTCTAACCAATGTGCTCAAAGATCCCGAGTTCATGAACAACTTGTCTCAGGCTCTGGCCCAGGCGCAGGGTCGCGAACTGGAACAGCAACAGCAGCAATCCAATGAGCGCTCTGATCCCGCCAACAAGAACAACAATGAGGGGAAACATGGACGGGCGCTGTCCTTTGCCGAATGGAAGAATAATCAGAAGAACAACCAGAAAAATAGCAATCCGGATGGACAGCAGAATAATATGGCTGATAATGCGCCAGGCGGTTTTGGAAGAGGACCAGTTGGCAATGATGCTGGTCATCCCGGCGGTGGTTTTGGAACTGGCGGTGGTGGTTTTGGTACCGATCAAAGGCCACCACATGGATTCGGCCCCAATAGTCCACCCTTTGGACCCAGTGGAGATGCCGCTGGCCAGGTGATGGGACCGAATTTTATTGATTTTGGTGGTCCGTCGTGTGGCAACTTTCGACCGAATGGTCCCAATTTCGGTGGACCCAATTTTAATCAACAGGGGGCTGGATCATTTGGTGGCGGCCCTGGACCCAACGGGCCTTTTGGACGTAATTTTGGTCCTGCTGGACCCAACAATCCCAATTTCAATGGACCCGGTCCAAGCTACGGTCAACATTTCCGTGGCACCGGACCCGGTCAAGGTCCTGGCCCGGGCCAGTTTCGATCAAAATTCTGCGGCCCAAATGGACCGGGACCTGGTCAAAACTTTGGAGGTCCCGGACCATTCGGCGGACCCGGCGGACCAAATGCAGCTGCACCATTTAACCGCAACTTTGGACAAAATAATCCCAATGAATATAACTTTGGCCAAGGACCGAATAGTCCCAATGAACGCAACTTTGACCGAGGACCAGGATCAGGACCCAATAATCCGAATTTCAATGGCTCCAAAATGGGCAACAACAACAATAACAACAACAAAAATAATAATTCGTTCAGCGAGAATCCATTCAAACGCAAAATCGGACCCTCTGGCCCAAGTTATGATGATAAGCCTCATCAGCCAAAGAAATTTGGACAGGCGAGAAACAGTTTTGGCAACGCTGGCAACAACGACAACAGCAATAGGCCATGGCCTGATAGGTATGTGTCATAAGCTAACCCTAATCTTTTGTCTCTCTGTGGCTCTATCCCATTTTGCCCTTACCACATAGACTTTAATTATCAATCAATTATCAATTACCGGGGGATAAAACTTGGATGTGTCTATCTACGCATTTGCGCGAATTATGTAGTCCGAGCTTCCCTTCGGAGTGTCAAGCACCCGCCTTATGAAACAAAAGCCAACCGTTTTGTAGTATCTTGTCTGTACAGCAGTTTCTGGAAAGAAAAGCTCAAGATTCGTGCATTATTTTACGCCATTTAACTTTGATGCAGTTACGTGTAAAATGTGGGAATTTCAATGCGTTTCTGTTGTTGACTTCTCAAAATTGTTATCGTAAACATATCTGGAGTGTTACATAAACTGTTTAATTTTAGTTATGCTAACTGTATATAAGTGGTTTTTTATTATATAAAGGAATGGGCCTGTATTTACATAAGAATGACAGTTCTTGAATTCAGGAATCGTTGAAGTGCATTCATTCCATTCAAAACAATTCTCCGTTAGTTTTTAAACTTTTTACTTAAAAAAAAAGATGATCATTTGTTTTTGCAATAACCCCCAAGAACATTAACATTTTCAAAAGAAATTTGGAAATTGAAACAAAGCTGCATTATATATAAGCACATGTATTGAGTTTATTACGTCTCAATACTATAAAATGTCCCTGCATCCAAATAATTTCCATTGATTTCAGAATATTTATTCTATGCTAAGCTTTTTTTTTTACAACATTTTTAAATCGAACTGTATTTTGAGAAAGCAATTTAGCTATGCGAAATTTTCAGATTTTTGTTGTTCACATTTTAGGACTTATAGATTTGTCAGTTTTAAGAATATATCTTTTTTTTTTTTTTATAACTTTAAAAGAGTCTTACAAAACTTTTAAAGGGATTTTAGACCCTTTGTTCGGCGAATGTACAAATTCCAAACATTTTATTTTACTATTCCTAAAAATGTTTATGTTTTGATACATTACATATGCAGACAATCGAAATTTTGTCCTGTAAATATTGAAATTGTTCATAATCGTGACTATTTCTGATGTTTATGAATTAGGAACAATTCTCAAATGAGCAAGAGTAAAATTGATTACCTCGAAATGAGAAAGCCCATTAAACAGCAACAGAAACAGAAACAAAAATATATATCTTTAATAGGCATTATTTAAACCCCAAATGTTTTCTAACTCGTTTCTATGTTCGTAGTTAAACTGTGCAGGCATTTTGTTGATCTCGTCGTTAATGCTGGAATTTTGATTCCATACCCGTTTTCTCTTCTTCTCTTCTACTTTTATGCACTCAAAATACAAACAACATGAAAATCAAAATGCAAACTAAAATATCAAATTCAACAATCATTCAATTTCAATGGCGCATCATGCATCATGACTGCTGCATACAAAATTTATAATTTACAAAATTGTTCGACTGTTCTGTGTTTCGTGCGTCTGCGCAGCGGCCGATCCTTCCGCGGTGGAGGTGACGCCCTAAACAGGAGCAATAGTAACGTCCAACAGCATCGCGGGTCCCGCTAGAGCTCATTTAAGATGAAAAGTGCTACGATATTAGTTACGTGCCCTTCTTCCTCCGCGACACACACACACACACACACACATACAAACACACACAAACACACAATGCCAATATCTAAACATTAAAACAGCGGCGAGGCAGCAGAGGATTTCACACAATCTCCATAAAAAACCCACACGAATCCACATGTGCATACAGCAACCTTTTAATCTCTGCCTATTTCTCAATCAATCTCAATGTATATATCTCTGATTACCGTTGAGTGCAGCATTACAATAAAATACATTGTATATCGAGTATATTTACATAAATCATTTTTACATTTTTTTTCCTTCGAGCTTAGTCTTTAAGTTTTTTGAATTAATTTTTGGTTTTTTTTTTATGCATATTTTTTTTTTTTATTTATTTTTTATTTTAACTTAACAAATAAATTTGATTAGTTTTATGTTCATTTTGTTTTTGGGTTCATACAAAAAATGTCCATTTTATAGTAAATTTCGAATGACATATTTCTATGTGACGATACATACACATACATATTTAAGCATGAAAACGTGCAAAATTCGAAATTCGAAACACATACGAATACGATTATGAATAAAATGAATCATTTTAAATGCGCTTTTGCACTTCAGTATTTTTCATATGTGCATTCTGAAACAGTTTTAAGACTTGTCTGCAATGAACCAAAATATCATATATCTGTCCGAATTAGGAATGGGTGTCCGGTTCTAACAAGCAACAAAATAAAGTGCATTTTTCGTTAGCCACTCAAGCATATGAGTATAAAATGTATTTGCTGCATTATACGGGGCTATTTTCGATTGTGCCACAGCTTGAATTCCCCATGCTGAATGCTTTTTTTTTTTGACATACTTATAAATGATGTAAATACGAAAAGTGTTGCATATGCACACAAGTTATGTAATATTAAAATGATCAAATATTGGGCATCGTTGTTAGTAATATGACACACATATACATAAAACCTTTAGAAAGAAATGATGATGATACTCAAGATGAAATACCTTTGAAAACATAAGACAAGTGTACAATGTAATTCGGATGTTTGAAGAGTCCATTTGCCTAAATATACTTAAATGGTGTCGAAGATATCTTCCAATAATATCAAGGGTATACGAACAGGAAATGTACATTTTATTTGCTTGTCTGTTCGCCATAAACACGTTTACCGAGTTCACAGAATAAGTTATATTTGAATACCTGGTCTGTCTGTCTGTCTGTCTGTCTGCATATTGAAGTTATCCATACAAAATGATTTATTTTTATTACATTTGAAATGCTATCATTTTATAATAAAATTACGAAATAAAACATTGGGTATACATTGATTTTGGAGGGTAAGCCTAGAGGTGAAAGAAAACCACCTTTCTTATGTATTATATTTTTAGCATAATTTCCTTGCTTAGGATGTGCCAAAATTGCGTAATTCGAAGTCTGATACCAACGAAACAATCATTTGAAATAATATTTGAAATTCGGTTTGCCGAAGTTATCCATTCTGTTTTTTTCATATCCTGGCCGGTTGACTGTGCCAAGTGCGCTCTAATTATTCTAAATGCTAACTCATGTTCCCCTTAATGCCAAAAGATCCCGACCCCAACCCCGCCCCTGACCCTAACTCTGACCCTAACTTGTTATGTAATTGGCTTGATTCGACCAATGCCCCATTAAATCAGAAATATTTATAATAAGTAAAAGTTTAAGTGTTTTTTTCTGGTTTACTATTAAAAACATAAACCTATAATACAAAAAAAAAAAAAAATTTGCTAAACAAAAAAAAACATTGCTAAAATTACGAAAAAAATGAAAAAATAATTAAATAATTGAAAACAATGTTAAACAATTGATTTGAAAACCAAACCCGACACTGCGATACGTAACGTTGCAGCGCGGAGCACATCGACGATACCCAACGACCAAACGATCCTGTCTATCGACCCATACAAGTGTTCGACTATCAGAATAGCCGCAACACCGGCGCCACGGTTATCGACTATGGTCACAAGTCCGCTGATAGCGCTGCCACTCGAGTTGGCATCGGTGACCCAGGTCTAGGTTCATATCCAGGTCCAGGTCCAGGTGCAGATCCAGGCTTAAGCCCAGTTGCTGACCCTGCCTCAGCGCTACCGGACTTTAGACCTGGTGTTAGAATTGACTATGGACATGCCTCACACAATGCACCAGAAACGTCGGGCCCAACTGGACAAGGTGTTAACTCAATGAATCGGAATCCCAATTCCAACAATAAGAAGAAAAACAAAAAGAAGAATAAAAATCGTCAGCGCTTGTTCCAGCAACTGCAGCAACAAGAGCAGAAATTGGCAACGTTGACCGATAACGAGGTAAGTGATTAGCTTGCAACGCTGCAATTGATCGAAAATGGAAAGTATAATCTCATATTCATATCCCTTAGTGCACTGCCCCAGAGCAAACTGCTGGCAAAACGGATGATCTCGAGGACATATCCGACTGCGAGGAGTAAGTTACATTGCTCAACTTGAGTGCCCGCGAATAATCAACATCTAACTACACAGTTCGCTGACGGATGTGCCGCGATTAGAATCACCGCCGCCGCCGCCGCCTCCAAAGTTTCATAAACAGCAACAGTCCCAGTCGCCGTTGCAGCAACAGGGAGTCCAAGCATTCCCCTCTAAACCGCAACGCCGTATGTTGAGTGATCCGCCTATGGCTCTGTTTCCCTCGACGGCAGCAGCCAATGAGCAGATACCCGAACAGATAGATGCGCGCCGCCTCGAAATGAGCGTTCCCACGAATGAGAATCTCAATACCATATCCATTGATGAGGTGCTGCTACCACCAGGTCGGATATCGCGTCCCAAGCGCATTTGCATTATATTGCGCGGAGCGCCAGGCGGTGGCAAGTCGTATGTAGCACGTCTGATAAAGGATAAGGAGTTGGAAATGGGTGGAGCCAATCCACGCATACTTAGCATCGATGATTATTTCATCATTGAAAACGACTATCACGAAAAGTGCCCTAAGACTGGCAAAAAGGTGAGCGTGGGCCAGCAGATCAGCAAGTGTTTAATGCACTTGTCATTTCTTTTTTTTGTATACAAACTGGAATACCTTAAAATAACTCCCAAGTCACGAATAATATCAACAATTTTCCACAATGTGCAAAATGGGATAATTAATAAGGCATCTCTGAGCGAATATATATTCTAGATCATCAACAGCCGTCATGATATGTCGAAGTCCGTCTGCCTGTTGTCGGTTTCTTTGTAAACTAATCTTTCAGTTTGTAGTCTTACATAGTCCCTCATATATATATATATATATATATATATTTATATATATATATTTATATATATATATTTATATATATATATTTATTTTTTTACCAAGAAGTGCTTAAGTGATTGACATTGGATTAATAGCTCCCATAAGAACAGTCAGCCTTCAATTAATAATTTTTATTTTTAAATTCTTTACTATACATATTTCATATTTACAGATACCGAAAAAGGAGATACTCTATGAGTACGATGATGGCATGGAGGAGACCTATATGCAGTACTTGATAAAATCGTTCAAGAAGACGCTTAGCGATAATCTGTATGATTTCATTATTGTCGATTGCAACAACAACTCACTGCGCACTCTCAACGAATTCTATTGCCATGCTAAGGATTCCAATTTTGTGGTGAGCAGCTGACTCTTTCTCTTTAACTCTTTCTCTCTCTCTCTCTCCGTCTCTTTTGTGTGTCACTCAAACTGATGCCGAGTTTTTGGTATTTTTGGTAGCCCTACATCATTGACATGCAGTGCGATGTGGAGACGTGCCTGGGACGCAATATCCATCAGCGAAGTGAGGGGGACATCCGTTTTGTTTTGGAAAATTGGTGTGCAACGCCATTGCACTATATAAAACTCGATGTGTCGTCGCTTCTCGAGAATGTGGTTGAAATGAAAGATGTAGAGGACATGGCAACGGTAACTATGCTCGAACGGAACGACACGGACCCCGGCCCACGGCCCACGGTCTACGCGCCAGGCCATCCATCTCACGCATAAAGGCACCTGAAGCACTTGACTGCCTGGACAGCGTTTGGCTGGCCAGCAGCTGTTGTGTATGTGTGTGTGTGTGTGTGCGTTTGTTGAGTGTGGCGCTGACACACTGATTAGCAGTGTGTGGCAGGCTGCATAAACTCCATAGTTATTATATATGTACCTATATATATGTAGTTATATTATTGTACATATATGCGAAGAGATGTAGTCTAAGCACGAGTATCATTAGTTGGCGATGTCAGTTTAAATAATTGTCTTAAACCAACTCTTTAGTCTAAGCTTCTCTGAAATACTCGTAATTTTCACAAATCTATGTGTGTGTCAATCTGTCACATATGTTTATGTGCGTATGTATATACATATATATATATAAGTGTCTATAGTATATATATATATGGGAGTACATACATACATAAATACTGGGTCTACCATTCACTATTATGTAGTTGCATTTCGTTATTATATATACACTTGACAACAATCACAATCTTTATATCTGAAATACACATAGAACGGCTTAATACCAAATTATGAAATATGATTTAAGTACCTGAGTAAAGGCAAATGCTCTTCAAACAAACCTTTGGTGATTTATTGCGGCTTGTTCATTGCAGGATGATACTGCAGACAGCGAACAAGCTGCACCCGATGAGGCAATCGCCGATGTCGCTCCCGCCGCCGCCACCGATGACGACGACGACGAGGACAGCAATAGTGCCGTTACGGCCAACGATGTAAGTGTGAGACGATTTGCCATCTCAGGGTTGGGTTAGCGATTGCCCCATTGTGGGCATAGTGCTTTTGATAGGTTCTGAGCCACAGCGTTGCTTTCGCTAATACAAATTTTATTTTATTGTACAATTCATGCGACATGTGTGTTGATTATGTTGTATATAGTGCGGCTTACTGAAAAGCAAGTGGGAAAATGACACCACGGAGGAAAATCTGGGTAAGTTCTGTTTAATTAAAGCAAGTGCACTACATTGGTTGTCTAATACAAAACAATTTTCCGCTTCCAGCACGTCTCGATGGCACGAAGCGCCTAATGCACAAGCGTAAGACGGCAAGCATTGCTGACTACCTACAATTGGACGAGTGGGAACCTCCCAGTGTCAGCGCTGATGGCAAGAAACGCGTAAGTCGCACCCACAAAGGAATATTCTCTCTATCGCTATATACAGATGATATTCACGAATGTCTAAACCATTGTAGGTGCGTTGGGCGGACATTGAGGAAAAGCGTGCACAGCAAAAGATGCGTGCAATTGGCTTTGTTGTTGGCCAGACCGATTGGAAGCGCATGATGGATCCGAATGCGGGCAATCGGGCGCTCAACAAGACAAAGTACATTGAGCGAGTCAACAAACGGCGGTAGTCAAAATCTCATGATCAATTGACAAATGACAAATTGGATCGACCAGATAGAAATACAAACGGATAAACGATTAAACCACATGCCAGTTGTATTTAATAGTATTTCATAACAATGTAAATTATTCACATAGTGTGCGAACCGTCATTGTACGCAGAATGCTCGCATGCATACACTGTCTGACCACTTTGGCATTGTCGTGCAAAGCAACAAACCATTTCCACAACATTTATTACGCAGTGTTGAAAAACATTGCATGCTCATTATTTAAATGTGTATAGTTATTACATATACTTTACATTTTAGTTATTATCAACTGCGCTTAAGTTATTAAATCATTATTTTTAAGCTACATTTGTAATGCTGATCAAGAATCTATATATATACCTTATGGGGTTGGATACGATTATAATACTCTATACTCTCCAGTATCTGTTTTGAACTTTAGCTTCAGTTTATATGCATTTACAACCCACATGAAATATATGTTGATTTTTTTATTATAATTTTTTTTATATAGTTATAATTAATATTCTTCTACTAGCTTAATACTAAATTACACACAGTCATTGAAAGACTTAACAGAGAGAAATCAACACATTGAAAATACTTTATTTACAAATAGAAAAATACCACTTAAATATAAGCATATGTATAATTTATATATATATGTATAATGTTTATGTATAGAATAGATTTATATATATATATATATGTATATACGATTGAAAATAAGAAAAAGCTTAATTTAAGTTTTTTTTTTAACGGAGGTCATGTTTACTTAACCCATAGATGTAGTTTTATCTAATTGTTCATTTATTGATAATAATTATGTTGTACCTTAAATTAAATGATTAGATAATTAGATAAATTTGTCTGCAGACGCATAATAAAATAAAAGTGAAACTTTAAAAAAAAAAACAAAAAACTAATAATCTTTAATTCAGTGTTTTTCTTATATACGTTTATATACAGAAATAATTCATGGGAGAGCTATTGGCAAACTGTCTCTGAGGGTAAAACTATAATCATTCCCCCTATATCGATATTCAATTTGATATATTTTTAAATATTAATTGTAAAAAATTGGCTTATTTCAAGCCACATATTGCCTTGTGCTTTATATTTGGTTAAATATTTAAGTTATTGAGCCACGAAACACGTCAAAAAAATGAGTCAATAACTTTCGTATACATCTGAAGGTTAAAGATTTGCAGAGCTTTTGGCCTCAGATCTAGCACGCGATGTTTGCGAATGTTGACCACAACAACAACAAAATCTATAACCCAAATGATTTGACTCCAACTTGGGCAAGGCGTGCCACCCACATTCTTTGCGTCCTTTGCGTAGCTAGCAGCATGCGCGTGACTGTCAATAGGGAGAGCGGACTAAAAGGACTCCAGCACCAACACCAATACCAACACCAACGCCAACACCTACACATTCCTATATCCATATTCACATTCGCATTCGCATTTGGCGATGGGTCAAACACGAAGCTGAAGTCGTAACCACGAGGCTAAGCAGCAGTTTAGTCGAGCAACGTATCTCGAACGCAACGGACGCCCGTGCCGCGCAAGCAGAAAGAACAAGAACACCAAAAGCAATAGCCACAACTAAAAACAGCATTAATAATAATAACAACGAAAATCTACCCTCAACACCGGAGCCCAGCGTAAACGCATTGAAAGGCCCAAAAGACACACCAACGTTTTTTGTTGTTTCTTTTTTTTTTGGTTAATGTTTTTTTATTTTGGCATTTGTTTAATTGGTTCAATGCCTTTTTTTTATTGTGGTGCGCTGCACGTTAGAATCGCCCAGTGACGAAGTTGAAGTTACGTCAAAAGGAGGCACCAGTGAGGCGACAATAACAACAATAGCAACGACAACAACAAGCGTAGAAAAGCGTTTAGCCGTGTGCCAGTCTTTGGCGCCTCGTATCGCCCCCCTCCCCCCACCACAGTTTTTGTTGTACTTGTTTTTGTTATTTTGTTTTTACTTACTTTCGCTTTTCATAGTACTCATTGCTGATTTCCAGCCGGCATCGGCAACGCCAACAACAACGCTTATGTAAAGTGTAATATGGAAGCATGTCTTCCACATCCAGCTACGTGCTAGCGCTGTCATCGTTCAATTTATTATTGTTCACCCAAGGTAAGGTGGTCCTGAAGTGATACGGAATAATATTACTACGCACAACATATGCCGCGCTCTTTGTCTCTACTTTACATAATCTGTCTGCAGCAGACAGCAAATAAACAAACTGACAAAGCCATCGAATCGATCAAATATTCCATGGAAATTTCACAATTGTTGCTCAAACGCCGTGTCAAGCAGGCAGCTCTAAGGCATGCCATGAATACTTGTCGTTACATTCAGTTGCAATGCTTACCTTCAACGGCTTTCATAATTAATAATTTGTTTTAAGTTTGGGCCCTCGGCACATTTTGGGCTTCCTGTGAGAACCTATCCCAATTCGGCGAGTTGGCCAAAAGCAATTAATTTTGTTTAAGCACCAAGCATATTTAAAGTATTTCCTTACTTCGTTACTTATACGCTATGGGAGTAGTATATCTTGGATAACACTTACTCTGTCTAGGAATACTTGATCGATTAATTCTTAAGCTGATATCAATAATGTAAATAAGTGGCCAAGAAGGAACTACTATAGAAAAGCTTAACTAATTTGCAGCTAGATATTTAATTTCGGGCTTAAGCGCTTAATGCAATGAAATGTTGTATTTCTTCAAATTCATTAATAAGTAGCAAACATTGGCTAAAAGCCGGACAACTTTCTAAGCCCAGCTAAAATATTAAAGAGGTCATCTAAAACTTTTGGTATTGTAATTTTAGTTAAATTAGGACGCTTTCCATTTAGAGTATTCAACTACCGGATGCCTTATAAACAGTTCTAAATTATGACCGACTGCCAGGTGCTCACTGGAATTGGGATTTCCCTGCCTAAGTGTTTACAGCACAGCTTCAGTCAGTCGAAATTTATTGGGTTGCAAAGTACTACCTTACCAATTCGATGTATATAGTACGTATAGCTAATTATCAGAGTTTTTAAAGTGGTCATTTGCAATTTAACTTGTCGTTAAATTAACTTCAATTTAATGCCATTATTCGGGCTATTGACGACTTTTAGTGTAGTCGGTTTTGTTATTGCTGTTGCTATTGTTCGATAGTGAATCTGGACAACTAAATAAACGATACGCTCTAAGCTGCCACTTGCCACCTGCTTGCTGTTTGTTTTACTCCAAGCCACCTCGATTTGCATGTAAATTACGTGTTAATCCTTGACTCCATAACCGTAAAGCACATTTTGGTCCTTTTTGGTGTGGCTGTTAGTTATAAAGAAATGCAACAACTGGGGCGTGTGGGCGAGGCAGCGTAGAGTAATTGACGTAATACTAGTCTTCCCAGATTACACTTTTTTTGGGGTCTCCTTCGCGGTCATCTAATGGCCAATGCGTTTACTTTTAATTAACAACTTTTTCCGACAGACAACAGAGAATGAAAACCGGCCACTTGTCCAGAATGAGTGTGGAAATTGAATTTGAAAAGCTCTGCGAATGTTTGCTTTTGACTTGGAACTTCAACAGTAGCTGCCACACATAATTAGTGTGCATATGAACTCGCGCCACTTCCAAAGTTTCAACTCAATGACAGCAGGTAGACAGTAGACGATGCACGTTGAGCAGTCGTCTAGCTAAAATGGGTGGCAAACTAAAAGATACAGATATGCAGAGTAGTATAGAAATCATGATTTCTTAGCTGGTGGACAATATAATAGTTGAACTAATAACGGTCATTATAATAATACAATTAATTAGAAAAATAAGAATAGTTATTACGCTCAAACAAAGTCAAAATTTGTAGTATCTGATGATATTTAATCAATATATTTCTTTTTTTATTTTTATTTATGCCAAAATGATGTAAAAGAATTACATAATTGTATGTAATTATCCGAAATCTATTTATTTGAAAAGTTGGAGTGATATTTGATGTTTTGCTTCTCGATCACAGCTTCATAGCCATTTTATCAATCAAATAATTCAAATTGTATTTATGGCTAAAGTTAATCATTTGGATAATATATGAATATGTTTCATGGTCATATATCAATTTTTTCAATCAATTTGCAAATTGCAATTCCTTTATGGATGTTCATGGTTGCTTGTGATTTTGCAGCTCTTCATACTTTATGCACATTCAGTAATTTATGATCAAAGCTGCCAGCTGATGTCCTTTTTTACTCATGCCAAATAAAGTTGGTTGGCCGGTTGCAATGGTCTTTCAATTCGTATGATTTATGCATGAACGTTGTAAATGCCTGTCTGAGAACATCCACTGAATTCCGCTTAGAACAATAGGACGACAAACAGCGAGAGCCAGGCACATCAGCCCCAACTAACTCAGATGTCATGCTGCAATGCTATTGTGCGATTGCTTGAGGCAGCTATCTGCCTGCCTGATTTGGGTTGGTTCGAGGGGCAGACGATTCTGTCCTGACCTTTGTTTAGTTAGTTGGCAATGGTTAGTTTTGATACTTGGTTGGTTCTTCACCGACATAGTACCTCCACGGATGGGGCATGCAGCAAAACAAAGGATAATTAGGGCTTAACCCTTACCAGCAATCAAGAACAACAACCGGATATATTTTGGCCCGTCTATTTTTGTACTAAAGCTACTGGTGCCAAATTTCAATGTCAAGCTCTAAAGGTTAGGCGTCAGAAAGCTGGCATTCTTTGTTTTTTTTTTTTTTGTATAAATACACTCTCAGACGTGACGACACATAGTATGCCACGGGGCATATGTGGGACCTTTCATTTTGCATTGATTTTCCATTCGACGCAAGGTTATGACTTTCCCGTGTTGTGGGTGTAGTTGTTATTATTGTTCTCATTGTTCTTATACACTGTATATCCGTTGATCACATCATACAACAGCAAAGTGTATTCAAAGCAACGGCAAAAATATTGCATAGCTTTGCAGGGGGTCACTTTTGAGCTAAACGAAAAGAAGCTGTATTTTTGATATATCCCCAAACTTTACTTGTCGATTTTAGGAAACTTACCGGCTTGAAAAAGTTATATACTAACCCATAAGCACAGCTTGAATGTCTGCTAATCGCGCACTCTCGACTAGAGCATTCTTTCTTATTGCTCTTATTGAAGTTACTCACGCGAACACAATAAGCAACGGATATTTCAGTTGAAAATACTACACTAGTGTATGTATATCCTGACTAATCTATACATCTATTTTTAGGGATTCCATATTAAAACATTTTCGCATATTAAACGACATAAATTCAATTTTCATAAATTTAAATTTGTATTTGTATCTGGAATAACATGAATGTGTTTCTCTATATCCCGATCAAGTGTTTTTTATCTTATAATTTTATATATTTTGAATCCTGCCGGGATTCGTATTTGTTTTTGGAACTGCTTTCAATATACACAGCTGACTAGACGAACTCTATTAACCCTTACGGGTTAATAAGAATGAATTGTGGTTTCTGACCATGTTCCGATGTGAACATGTTTATTTCATTTGGAATTGCATAAAATCCAGTAGTTCCACTAGTTTGAAGTAATTCAGCAACTTTTCAACGTTAACATCTCACATACGCCCCTTGCATGATGCAACATCATGTGTTTGGTTAAAACACAGCAAGCAACACAAACATGGCTTAAATGAGAATTGACGTCCATCCACAGTCAGAGCAAACACTCTTTTTTTCTCTTTCTTTTCCCATCTGCATGAGCAGCTGCGTCTCTCTCTCTATGGCAATTTGGCATCCGGACAACGAACAAGTGGTTCCGGATTAGCTGTTGCTCTGACCTCGTTGTTGCCAGCAGCGACTTGCACGTTAACTAATTATGAATTTTAATTAATTCTGGGCCAAGATTAGAATTGCCCAGTGCTTGGCAAATGTGTTTGTTTTATTTTCTATTTTTTATTATTGCTTGCTGTTATTGTTATTTGCAGCTCATTTTGCCGACTGGGCACAATGCAATGTGGCAACAACCAGTCTTTGCTGGCTGTCTTCTTCAGTCAGAAACTTTACCACTTTATCACTTTAGACAACGGTTCAGAAATGTTTTCTTAAGCTACTGCATTTATTTTGAGAGCACAACAAGTGATTCCCAGTTCTTTGCAGAAAAAATATACAAACTGAGAAATCTTGTGTGTCATATGAAATACACATGTATGTATTGTTATCATTGTAGATACATATGTATATCCTGCATATATACAACAGGTTCAATAGTGTATGATATAGCCAAGGCAATATTTAGTATTTCCAATGCATCTCGTTTATATATGCTCTTTTTCGGTTTTTATTATGCCTTTGCAACAGGCTTAAACTTTAATACAACATTCATTGCAAATTGGCAAAGTGGCTTTAAAGCTCTTACCAGTTTGTATACTGGTATACAGGGTATCACTTGTGCTCCATTGGCTATGGTTTTATCGCTTGCCTTACCTGCAATACAAGCAACATGCCTGTCAATTGGGTAACAACATTGTGGCCACCAAATGCGAGTGGACTCGTTGCCCAACAGCCGTTGAAAACGTCGAATCGACCGACATGGACACGGTTGAATTCCAAGGAGAGCGAAATGAAATACAACAGGAAATACAAGCTATTTTGGGCGCGCCGACGATAACATACCCTTGCATAACGTAGTCGATTGAAATTTTTTATAATTTTTTTATTTTGTTGTTGTTGTTAATTAAAGAAAAGCAAACGGTTTCGAAACGTTAATCAATTTGCTTGTACAAAATAAAGAACTCATATCGTGCGAGTTTCGTCGTTACATACCTCATCACAAGATTTCAATAGCCAGTTCAAGTGTATCAAAAAGAAAAATCATTTCCCCACTTTCTTCCAGTTCATGCGGCAGTGCAGCGCCAGCAACGACATTTATTCAGCACTCTGCAACACTATAAAATACCCTGGAACTAGTCGTCATACAATTTTGATTGTATGTAGCACAAAGTGATATCAGTTTCGCAGTTAGCTTTCGACTTCCCATATATTTTTCTTAAGCTTACATATTTAACTTAAACAGTTGTATTTAAGCTGCTTTGCTGCTGTTTTTGGCATGCACTTCCATCAATACTTTGTCACACAGGGTGTGTTAAAATCGTAGCTAAGCTATTATTTTTTTTGGCAATGATGAAATGGATTGGCAAACGTTTTTTTACTTTGCTTCTTTAAGCCTACCATTTCATTTAAATGGGACTGCCTCCTCACTCCCCCAAGAAAAACATTCTTATCGATATGAATAATTTGTGGCTTCATCCGTTTTCAGCAAAGGCAGAAAGTAAACTTTAATCTTGTTTAACCTGACTGAAAGCTTGGCTTATACGCATATTCATTACACATCTGATCTAAAAAGTCAAATATAAAATTATCATTACAACTTTTGCCTTAAATAAAAAGGGAAAATTTGAATACTACAATTCCGATTCACGTATACTTGAGCGCTCGAGAATCTTAACTATACCTTTCGCCTTTCTGGTTTCGACCTCAGTTTAGTTCGATACGAAATGTAATCCAGTCGAAAGCCCCAAAGTGGGCTAATTAAACTACACACACAACCAATGGACGCAAATTGCGGCATTGCTTTGACTAATAGGTTAAGTGGAGAGTGAAAGTGAAACTGCAATTGCATTTGGCGCGCGCTAAAATCAATTAAGTGACGTCAGCAACGGACCGATATACAGTTTGCATTGCGTACTTTTGAGCTGCACATTACATAATATCATGTTTGCACACTGTTTGCACACTGCGCACACACGGACACGGACACGCACACTCGCACACACACAAACACAGATGTGCGTTTAGCCTTATGCTCAGTTTCTGCCACAAGCTTTACTTCTTTGTGTGCATTCCCATTGACGCCAGAGCACAAATACATCTCGAATTTTGGCATTACTGTTGAGGACAAGTTCGCAACTGTTGGCCCACTGTGCGCCCGCTTATCACTATGCTTGCCTGCACTGATAATCTTTACTGACTGGAGCGTACCCAGAGGAGGGTGTTGCATCATAAAGTGTGAAACGAAGCATTCTTCTAACCCGTGAGTTATCTACATGCTAGATCAGCATTTCTGGTCGAGTCGGAAGTGTGGAACATGTCCTTTTGCTTTTCTTGCAATCAGTACATATGTATGCCTAAGTCCAGAGACTTAAAACTGGGAACACAGCTAACTCGCTAAATTCGGTTGGTGGGTTACTGGGCTAGGCCCTTTACAGATCGTAATTTCTAGCAATTTGCAAGATAGAGTCATCAAATTTGGAAGATGTTTCACAGGTAACAACTTCAAAAATCGATTTTTAAAATATGGTATAATCAAACCCGCTTCCACCCCTAAAAATAGCGAAGTTCTATAATTCCAAATATTTTTGAGCTTGTAATGTAGATTACTAGGAATATCTTCCTAAGATTGGATAGAAAATCTCTTGGCCATGCCCACAACCTCCCTCATAAATCGCGAAATCGTATATCTGCCACATATAAATTGAAAGGGTACTATAAGTTCTTAGCCACGCGCTTACCTATATGATATGGCGATTGAATGAATTTAATTAAAGCGTAGCTGGGTAAAAGTATAATTTTGGTCGGAGATGTATGTTTAATATGTTCGGGGTATAAATGGTCCCAATCCAATTCTTTTTTTTATACTCTGATACCGAAAGTATCATAGTATATTGGTTTTGTGCAATGCCCGTCATGCTGACTGTCCGTCTGTTTGTCTGTATAAACGCAATTTTTTTCGACACCCTTAGAGATAGAGACATGATACTTTGAACATATACTGGTCTGTGCCCGCGTCAGACAAAGTATAAAATTGGAGTTCGACGTCCACTAGAAGGCTATAGATAAAATCGATAATCATAAATCGATACGGCCACATTTATCTTCCACAATTTCAAGGCTACAGTCACTAAATTTGATTGGTAGACTGTTGGCAATGTCCTTCAAAGATCAGCATATCCCTCGCCCAAGCGTGACCTAATTTGGAGGGTAACTGGTAGCCTCAATCAACGATCGGCAAATGCATTTACAGACCACTCTTACACCAGCCGCCCCAGGGACTTAGGCCCTAGAAATCTGAAGTGTGCATATCTTTCAAAATTTCTAAGCTAAAGTCACAAACTTTTGAAAGTATGTTACTGGTAACTCCCCTAAGAAATAGGATGGCCACACCCATTCCGCCTCCCCAAACCGATACACCTGTTAGTGTAAATCGATAAAACCATATATCTCATACAATTTGAAAGCTAGAGTCACCAAATTTGTAAGATATTAGTAACTCTCTTAAAAAAACCGATAAAAGCCTATATCTCCCGCAATTTAAGAGCTATATTATATTATTATATGAGGAAACTTGGAAGGTAGACTACTAAGATCGTCCTCCAACATTATTATTTCGGCCACACCCAATACCGCTCTCAATATTCATAAAGCCTATATCTACCGCCATTTGAACCCCTCTTCTTTATCAGCTGATATTACTAATGGTGTCAAAGTATTTCGCAGTCTGTTACGCCCGACTGCAACGTTCTGTATTGTTTTTTTGTTGATGCTATCGATATGAGATGTGGTTGAAAATGATTAAAATGTCGAATGCTGCGTGTCGGAGCTCGGATATATGGCAGTCCATATGCAAAAACAAGTTTCTTTTTTAATTAAATACATATGTATGTAAGCTTTCTACAGTTTATGGCAGTTGTATGCATATTTGCTGCTCTTGGTTTTGGTTTGGCCAATACTGACTACAGTGTCAGAGCGTGCAACATTTCATTTTATCGATTGCTCTGTATGAAGTTTCACATGCACATTGCTTATATATTATTTTTTGCTCTATTCCCAAAGTGACAAAGAACCGCGGTGTCCGTAAAAAAGCGTTCCATATTTTTTTGGGCCGTTATCGCCCTAACCAAAACAAAGATAGGTTTTCGTTTTTTTTTCCAATAAATAAATATTGAGAACAGAGTCTGTCGCAGATTGAACTACTTAGTTCTACAGGCCACACGTGGTTACATCGCAGCTTTTTCAGATAGCTATCTGTACTGTCTATCTGGCCAATTCTCACGAAGATGGCTTCAACCCATAAATAGTATATAGGCGGATTTCACGCCAAATTGCTTAACTGGACAAACTGAAGAAATATGACCATGGTTTCAACGATGAAGAGAAACATCTGCAAGTAAAGAATATGGTGAAATGAATACTTCTTGACTGAACCAGCTACGCCTCCAATAGAACCTACCCCACCCATTGTCTTCAGATTCAGTTGATAGATGCCGCACACTCCGAACTGCACGGTATTCTGCATAATCTGGAGCGAGAACTCATCGACTTGGTTGCGTGTTGCGAGTCCTCTCGATGTTATCTGCCGTAGAAGCTGCTGTGACTGCAGACAGATGAGATTCGGTTAGTGAGGGCATACTTGGACAACTTACGCGCTGGGTGGAGTTATGGCAGACGGCGCACAGTATCCAAATTTTTGTTATTGTGGCCAGCATGATGTTAAAACCCTGCCAGATCAGAAGCCAACTAACATTCATGGCATCCATCTGCCACAATATAATATACGCATAGAACACCGCGATGAAGTCGCCAATGCAGAGCATGTTCATCAGCAGCACAGAGAGTCCATACAAATGGGATAAGCGGCGGGACAGCTGCACAATATGGGCATAGGAAGCTCGCAGTTCCAGATCGGAGCGGCGTCCATTAGCCACCTGCTGCTGCAGCTTCAATTGTAGAGTTTCCAGGCGCACCACCAGCAATGCCACCTGCAGATAACGCGCCCGCACCGCCTGTGCGGTGAGCAGTTTTCGCAAATTGGTCAACAGCTGACGGCGCGGACTCTGCACCGAGTTGACAATAACCAGACCAAGGGCTATACCTGCAACGGTGCACTCAAGTGCTATATGGAGGCGCACATTGATCAGAGCGCTGGCATGCCTCACAGGCGGTAACTCGGCCAACAGTCGCCGCTCTCGATTGCGCAAGAGGAGAGCTTGTAACACCATCAGCATATGCGCCATCAGATATGCCACATTCATCGCATCAATAATCTTGGCGTAGGCATTGAATTGATGTCGCTCCTGCTGCTGTTCCGTCAAATCGTTAAAATGCCAGTCATTTTGGAAATAGCGGCAAAACTGCAGCACCATGTCGCCGAGTATCAGCGACAAATAGGCACTAAGCAGCCGCTGAACCGAGCGCTTCTGTGCACTGCAGCTGAGCGCCAGTCCCCGAAAGTAGACAGACAGAAAGAGTTCCGTCCGGCTCACCATGATCCACTTGACTAAACGCTCTCAGTCCAGCTGCATGAGCCAAAAACACGCACTGGCTTATATGCATTGGTGTGTGTGTGTCTTGGCTATATCAGGTCAATCAATCGTAGTGCCTAATGATTGCGCATGCTGATTGAAGCATTTTAATTGGATTCTATCTAGGCAAAGCTTTCGTTACAAATTTACTGCTCGAGTATGTAATACCGGGTAGGAGTAGAAATATAAGGAATATATATGTATGTATATATGTATATATTGATAATATTATTAAATTTTGTAAATACTTTATATATTGCAGTGCTAACGGTGCTCAGTATCACAATCAAGTACAACGAATATGCGACGGATAAGGGCGGTAATGTCAGCATACCATGTATAGCAGAGGGCAGTATAATGTGGGTTAAGGAACACGGCAGCAATAGCACCATTATTCAGGTAAGAAAAAATACAAAAACTGCAAATTGCATTTGACTAAAATCATGAGCATTCGTTGACAAATGGATGTTGTGCAGTACATTCGATTTTCAGTTCGAATTTGTTAGTATTAAAACTAATTAATTGCTTGATAATATGAACTATGTATATAAGGGCTGACAATCGACAATTTCGTGCATTTTCAACTTTTATAGACGGGTCGTGTGTTGTTGTTGCGCAATGTGAATACATCGGATAGCGGCATTTATGTGTGCTTTGCGACGCTGCCACTGGCAACAACGACAGCAACCACAGTCACATCTACAATACCAGCGACTACCTCACCGCAGCAGGAGCAGCAGCAGCAGAAGCCACAGGAAGAGGCTAAGGAACAGCCAGCCACTCACGATGAAGTGGAGCAGGTGGAGGAGGAGGAGCGAGCGTATCAGGCATTTCAACGAATCAAGCTAACGGTGCGCACCACACCTGGCCCGGTGACACAGCTCTATTTTAAGGCGTCCACCATACTGGGCTTTCTCATTTGGCGTTTCAATAAAACTCAATCTGGTGGCTATCCGGTGCGCAGTTTTACCGCTGAATTTCGCAATGTGTCGTACAGCACGCCTCCGGCAAATGCCAGCTTTGAGAACGAGTGGAGTCGCATGGATCCCATTAATATAGCGCCCAACGTGGTGAGTATGGGATAATATGGCCTCATCCTTAATCTGTACAAAACGAACAACCATTTCCGGTACATAATCACTTCCGTGGCGCAGCGACAAATGGAGGTCTATCGCTTGGCACCCAACACCACATACGAGTTTCGAATATGGGCCAACAATGAGTTGGGCAGCGGTGAAGTGGTCACCACCAATGTAACAACATTGCCGGAGACCAAGGAGGAGGGTAAGCAGCCAATCAAGCGTTCATTTAAATTTCTGTGATACAATTATAATCCATCAAGAAAATTGCCCAATCGGGCCAGGCAACTAATCCGATAAATATCAATAATAATCCAAATAATAGTTATAGCTAGGCTATACTAAATATTCGATAGTTTTCTTGCTGTCGTATCTATCGTACATCTTTCGTACAAACATCTATGTGTAGTAATTGTTAATTTTTGTCAACTCTACGGCGCGTGCAGGGTTGCCACTCACATATCACATTTCAAGTGCCAAATATGATGTGGTGATAAGGTGATCCCTGCGCCATGTGTATTTAGTTATTTATGTATGGTACGGGCATTAGAACTTACTTATTTGATCGTATTACCTATAGAACTATTTATTTTTTTTTTTTTATTTTTTTTTTTTTTTATTTAATATACTTTTTAATGTGTACAATTTGGTCAAGTATTTGTATCTGGTAATTTTGTTGTCATCTCTCTTTTTCTTATCTATCTCAAAACGCTCGACGACCTTGCAGATCTCATACGCCTTATAAAACCCGACTTAGATAATTTCGATCCACGCATTTGGATAGTCGCCGTCAGTATAGTGCTGGGAACACTTGTGATATTAGCCATTGGACTCTGTATTGTGCTCTCTAAGGAGTGCTACCAATCAACGCAAATGGGTACAGCAAATTCACCAACGGCAATAACAATAACAAAATCCAAATCATAATTGATACTAGAGTAACGGCAAACACAGCTATATTAACATTCAATGAATTATGATTTGGATATGAAATCATGTTGTTGTTATTGTTGCCAGAAATTCAGCCATGAAACGAAACGCAAAGATATCAAATAAATGCAATTGCAACATTAACTACAAAATGCTGATGCTGATGCTGATGCAAATGCAACTTATTGTAGTACACATGATGCTAACTATTGTTGTTGTCATTGCATTATTATATAGCCAGTATTGTAAATGCTCAAGATTACACAAAAAATCGAATCCTTTTTAATGGGCCCAATACGCATAACAGCTATTACAAATTGAAGCAACTTTTAGCGTGAATAGTGCCCATTAAAAACGTTTTCATTTATGCATATTGGTTTTATTTGCCCGCTGTTTTTTTTTTTTGTTCATTGTTTTTGTATCTTATTTACACGATATGCATATATAATTTTGTTGTCGTTGTTGTTGGTGTTGATATATAATTTTAAGTTGTGTGTTGAACAACGTTCGTTTTATGCTAATTAACCAAAACAATGAGAACGTTGCAGTCGGAGACAACCGACTACGCAGTGCTCTGATACCATTGAAGCCTCTGAAGAAGATTGTGGATTGGTCTTGGTCAGTCCTGTTCAGGAAATTGATTTGCCGATAGTAAATAATAGTCAAAAATAATTAACCCCTTTTAATCTATGGGTATCAGAGTATAGAAATATAATGAGACCCATTTGCTTTTTAAACGCATATACATATATATGGAAATACATTCTTGCTGACATATTAAATATCGCCATGGACTATCGGCTGTCACCAGTTACAGTTAATAACTTTGGCTGCAAGGCACATCCACTTATCAAAGTATTTGTCGATTGTAATAGGATGACAAAGAATCCGTGTGTCCAGTTTTCTGGATGTCTTAAGCTTACTATTTATAGGCTAGGTTAATTTCTTATATAGTAGATCACCATTTTGATATACATTTGAAAATTGCAAATTACTGAAACATCTGCCTATTTCGAATATTTAATGTAAATAACCATCGATATGGGCTTCTTATTTTCATAGAATCTCAAAGTTTGTATAAGATATAGGCAAACGTGGTTCTACTAAATGGCAACATGATTGAAGAAAGCACTTCCAAAACTTAGTACGTCCTGTTGACAATTTATTAGTATACAATTTTCGACATTATCTTAGCAAGAGCTTGGTAAAAATATATGCAATTTAAGACATCGTCAAGTTTAATAAGCTTCAATATAATTCACATTATCAGATAGGATAAAGTGCATATATATAATATACATAGATATACTTATTTTGAGAAGTTCCATTCGTAAGATCTTCCTATTTGATCAATCTATACAATTGTTAGGTACAACTGTGATAGGTGGCACACTTTTAATTCGCACTTAGTAATCATAAGTAGAACTGTACTATGCACAAAACCAATAGTGGAATAGTATGTTAAAGGATATTAAAAATGAAATGTAACAGCTTTAAATGGTGACCAAAGTAAATGATCAAATATATTATTAATTCTTAACAAATTAAGAATAAATACCTATGGATAACTTGTCAGCTTGTGATAAGATCGGTGATATAATTTATGATTTCCTGCTTTGTTGCTGTCGTTTCCTTGTTCATGTTAAAATGAATTTGAATGTGTAATAATTATGTACTATTGCTAAATGTTAGATAAACGCTTTATTGATGTTGTAAACTAAATGTAATCAATTATAATCGATGTATACATAAGAAGTAATTTAATTCCATTTTATGTGCTTTCATTCTGGCACGCATATTAAATGTTTCAACCTCCTTATAATGTTAATGAAAGAACAAAAATACATTTACCCGAATATTCTATAGTCTCGTATTATTTTGAGTTATGTGCTTATTGTTAGATACATATATTGTATATGTGCTTGTAATCTTACACACACACACACACACACAAACACACACACACAACCACAAGAGCAGACAAATACACAAAATGAGTATACGCAGCATTGGCTGCTCATCAATTGTTGAGTGCGCCTAACTGTCACTGTCCATAGATTGTTCTAAGGCTGTAAATAATGTCTCACACCTTCACACAAATACTCTTACGCACTCTCACTCAATTAACAAAACATGTATTAAACAACTTAACAAAATAATGAATCATAAAGGTAACGTAATCGATGTCAAATTAATCCTAATGCAATTCTTTTCGTTCTACTCTCTCTCTATTTATCTAATTTCTTTTCGATTTCTCTATCTTTATCTCTATCTCTATCTCTCTTTCTCTCTCTCTCTCTCTCTCTCTCTCTCTCTCTCTCTCTCCTTCTGTCTCTCTCTTTCTCTCTTTCTCTCTCAACCTGTCTGTTGTATACTTCTACGCTCAATTTAATCGAAATCTGTTGTCCCTGTGTGCGGCCTTTAGAACTTCAAGATGGTTGGGACAGCATTGAGCTTATACCGAATATAATACTTAATCCCGGTTTCAGTGAATCCGACGGAGCCAAGAGCGTGCCGCCGTTTACGCGCACCGTCATCTTTGGCCACAATGGACAACAATACAATGATGATGATTACGATGAGGATGATGATTACGATGAAGACGTGGAGCCGACAATGGAAAAATTGAAGCGTAAAGTTTCTGTGTTTTTTACAGGTCCCACCATTAAACGTATTTGAAAGTACAAAGTCCAATTTTATGGCTACACATATACAGATCTATTTAGGTTGTTGATTGTGCTACGGTTTAACCCATATACACATACATATATTTGTACAATACTATGTAGAGCTTATAATTTGTGCTGTAGGCCAATAATTTGATTCGGTTTCATTTGCCAAAACACACGATTTTATATACTACTAGACGCAATTTGAGGTTCGCTTTGAAAACGCTTTGGGCAAAATGCATTCAAATATATTTAGTATTGTTATTATTAGCTTTTGTAAACGATTAGACTTTCTACTTTAAAGTGAGCTTCAAGAAGAACTGAAACTTTAAGATATGGAAACAAATCCCTGGCTAGTTTGCTAATTTGAAATTTCAATCGATTTGTCCATCGTGAATAAGCTCACTTTTGTTGATAACCGAGATTACAAGTGCTTCATCAAAGTTACCTAAAAACGTTAGCAAACAGTATATCTGACATTAGTTTTCGAAAGAAATGTTAAACATTTCCAGCTCATATTTTGGTCAGGTTAGAGACACACACACACACACACACTCACACACATACATGTTAAAATGTGTATTTTACATAATAAAGTTACAAATATATTGCTGTGATACAAATTCAATTGAAGGACATTGTAAGGATATATATTAATATATACTCGTAAATAGCAAAATCAAATCGAATCAAATCATACACACACAAGCCTTTATGTATTTTAATTAAGTAGCTAATTATTGTTATTTTAAAAGAGCATTCATCCGAAATTTGCTGAAGAACATTCCCTTTTAGAATATCCAAAGAAAATGTGGAAAACTTTTGAAAGTATTGGTGAGTTAGCAGATCCATTGAAAATAGCAAAAAAAAAAAAAAAAACACAAAAAATTAATTAAAATTGCTGCTTAAAGCTGCATTCTCCAGTTTACAATTATGTGTTTTTATATCCTTAAAATAATAATCAAAGACGAAAAATCACAAAAATGTAAACAAAACAAACAACTGTGAATGAATTTTATAGTTAAGCAAATATTTTGCACTGTAGCGCGCACCAAAACATACTTATACATATGTGCATACTTTGTTATTGAATACATAATGTAATGTAAAAGCTATGATTTCAATATCTATTATTATTAAGAACAAGTTTTTTAAAGTTTTTTGAAGTGGCGATGCCTTGTGCTTTAGTTTCAATTAAGGGCTACATCATTTACAGGAAACACCACAAAAGTCATATATGATATATACATATACATATTTACAATATACATATTTACTGAGTAGCTTATGTAGCTGAAAACAATTAATAAGCAATTGCTTCCACACACACACACACCAAAACACAACCAAAATTCAAAAATAAAAAGAAAACAATAATAAAATTGTTATGATGTGACTTGTAGAGTCATGTCCAGTTTAATACCCACAAAATAAAACAAATGGGATTTCCAACTAGCACACAACTGAAATATATTACACTTGATTGTATAAATAATATGTATAATGTTCATATATTTTAATATACAAACCTATTTATATTATGTAATGTAAGAAAGACTGTAGCTAACTGTTAAGACACTTGGCCTGATTGCTATGCTTAACATACTAAACTATTGTTTTTTATTTCATATTGCGGTATTCAAGCTTCACTGCTCGCCTTACAGCCAAACTTGAATGTGAAAGTGAGAAAGAGGGCAAAACCAAAAATCATGCTGACTCAGTCTAAACATCGAAATGCACACTAATGCACATATTATTTCATTAATGGGAGAACCCAATAGATATAAATATTGCATAGAAACACGCTTAAGCCTTCAACAGCGTATAAGTAGGGCATTGCTTCAAGTTTATCGTTCTGATTATGCAAAATTTTCACCCGTTTCTCTCTGGAGAAGCCAAAAGCTCCAAAATTATACAAGATCTGTGTATATATGACGTAATTGTGTACATACAAACAGCCGCGCTCTGAGTTTAGAATCTAAATAACTTCAAAGCTCTTATGCTTTTTGTAAGCTTACAGTGAAATATGTAAAAAAAACTATTGTTAAAAGCAAATGGAAAATACTAAGAACAACAACACACATACATACACACACACACACACATACACACTAGAACAAATAAAATGAAATTAAGTTTACATTAAGTAAACCAACAAAAAATGTGTATTTACTTCATTATAACAATAGCAAGAACCATCAAATATATAAACTAAAAATTGAATTGCATTTTGGTTGTGTTAAACTTTATTTCAGTAGCTTTTCAATAATTTATACTCTCGGAGGTCAGCATTCTCTTAATAAGGGACCAAATGCATACATATACATATATAAATATTAACACCCAAAGGATGTCTGTGTCTGTGTGGCTTATACGTAATATGTAAAAAGCTTAGTTTAAACTTAACGCGCGAAATGAGTGAAGCACCTAAAGCTCCGAAACTCGCGAATTATAAAGTCGAATCAATAGCTAAACTTAACTTAAACCGTACACACAAATATAATGGAAGGGGAATGCATTCCAAATAAAATCTGAATATAACAGAACAAAAGTTGTACGCGTTTTAAATGCAAGGCAATGTATGTAAATAATTACATACACATGTAGATAACATATACACACATTTGCATATGTGTGTTTATGTTCTGTTAAAACATATTTTATATTTTTTTATAACTTGTTTAGTTTTAGCTGGTTTTTGGTGTCAACATTTCATTTAGAGAGGGTATCTGTGTCGCCTACTCACCCACTACTAAACACTAATACAGTTAATTATACTTTTTAAATATACTAGTCACATTTGCCTTGTAGCCCATAGTTACATTTGGTTGGGCCTATTGTCTGTCTCACATGGACATTTCGGGCATTTTGTTGTGCTTCAAATTGATCTGCACACTTTGGGAGAACATCTTAATGATGCCATAGTTTTCGTTGGCATAAACCTTCAAAAAGCTGGGCACATTCTTGTTCAGAAGCTCGTGGCAAAATTGCGGATATTTGCGAAAGGCTGGCTGCTTATCATCCCAAATAGACAAGATGTCGCAGTCATCCCTGAAAAGACAAAAGCCAAGTGTCAATTGGAAACTTCAGCTATTAAGTGTAAATAAACTTACTGCACTTCGTTGCTGCACTCGTCCAGAGATATGATTAAGTATTGGATTTTCAATTGTGTGCATTGATTGTAAATTTCCGATGATTGCTGGCGACTGTACACCGAGTAGACATGCTCCGTTCGTTCACTGTGAAGTGGGTTTTTAATTAGAGATAACGGATACCAGTTTAAATGGACATTACGTGGTTGAGACTTACGCCATTTGACGCATTTCAAGATGCGCATGATTGACTATCGGTCGCTTGGTGGTCAGGTGAACGGTGCCAATTATCTCTACGGGGCCTGCAAATACTGCATCGCGTTCTGTATTTAACTTGATCCACTCAAGCATGCCTTCCAGATCATCCGACTGTTGTGCATGGCGAGTGGGAAAATACTCCTCACGTATGTTCTGCAAACAAGTATATATGGATTATATATGGAGTATAAAGTGTTGAAGAGTTTTCACTTACAACCATGCCCGGATCAAACATGCTAAGCATGAAGACGGCCAGAGAGACGGACCAAAAGATATTGCGCTGTCGATGGTACCAAATCTTTGAGCATACCGTGGGCGCTATAACACAGCCCTGTGTGAAGCTGAGAAAGAAGAGCTTGCGCACGGTCAGGCCAATTAGTGTGAAGACAATCATCTGCATGAAACTGTACATGTAATGCAAATTTAATATCTGACCATTGGCCGTGGGCATCACAGAGTCGCGACGCGTATGTCGTCGTTTGCCGTTCGTCGCCTCCTTGCTTGGCGCCTTGGCGGACGGTAACGTTTGATCCGCCTCTGCTTCAGTTGCGTCAGAAGTTGCCTTTTCCGCTTTCGTTGCCGTGTCGGTTTCAGTTTCTATTTCCGTATCAGTTTCAATTGCAGTTTGTGTCCTCATTTCGGTTGACACTGGAGCTGTCTCTTTGAGATTGGGTTCGCTGGCTTGTTCGCGTTCCTTTCGCTGTTTGTCACTATTGCGATGTATCTGAGCCTTGAGGCGCTTAATATCCTGCATAAAGTCGTCGCGTGCTGCCGGCTGCTCCTGTTGCATTTTGGCCTTTTCGCGCTTATAGCGGTCATAGTTGTGATCGCAGCTTTCGAGCATTGCAAAGCACTGCTGCAGCTGCTGTTCGGTTTGTTTGTTGGACATATCGCTCATGGATACATGGTGCTCTTCGAGAAAATCCTCCAGCACATAGTTACGAGCGCGCTCGCGTTGCTCCTGATTAGCCGCTGATGGAACATTACTTTTGCGCCATTTGCGAAAGAACATGGCCAGCATAACGACGCCATACATGCAATATGGCTTCACAATTAATGTCTTCACCAGCTGCCATAATTCCGACCAGGCGACGCGTGCATAGAGTGGATTACAGGCTGACAGATTGGTCACAAAGTTCACCTTTGCCTGTAGCATCCAATGCGCCCACAGGTCACAATAGTGCATGTACGTGTTGTCCTGCCAATTGAGCAGGCCGGACTTGCTTAGCATATCCACTAGTTTACCCTGCATACTGCAGGCAAATAGTAGCGCTAGCAATATTAACTTAAACGAGAAATAGTCGCCTTGCAGCAGATCGTTCGTACAGCGCCGATTGCGTAATTGCCGAACAACCGTAATCAGGAACAAGCTAAGTGCAACGCTCAGTTGCCAGGTGAAGAGGAGCTGGCTATTGCCATGCGAGAGCACAAAGGCCAGGCAATTGCCCAGCAGGTGTGACAGTGAGTAATCCAATGCGAATGAATTTGCCAGACCCGCTGGCATTGAGCCGATGTTCCACGAAGTCATTACAATTAGAATTTGTGTTGTGAATATAAAGTTGGAGAATTGCCACGAGAGTAGGGCACACGCCGTAAACATCGCCATCACGAATATCTATATGGAATTACATATCATTCTAGATAACACTTGTGTATTATTTTTTGCCACGAATCTCACTTACCATAAAGACGCGCGAGGTGTGCTTCTGTCTATGTAGTACACGGCCAATGCATATACACAAATAAAACATTTGCAGAAATATAAATGGAAATGCGAAATTCTCACGCGCCATTGGACGTTCATAGATCTTAGCTGCAAAGCTGTGGAACATCAGATAGGAGATGACACCGTAGATGCCGCCAAACACATTTTCGCTGAGCAGCGTCCCATACAGGTAGAGCACAAGCAGCGTGACGCCACCCATTAGCCAGACGAACTCAAAGTAGAACTCCATGGGCTGTAGGCTCGGATTAAAGCCGGCGCGCACAACGTGAAAGAAGTAGCTGCAGCCAAAAGGAAATGCATATATATTATATATATAAAAGAAATGTCTATATATTATATATTAACAGTAACATGATCCAACGACTAAAACAGTGTGCATCTACGTAAATCTGTTTACTTACACACATATAAGCATTTTCAGAAATCATGCACATCAGTTGTAGGTCTTCATAATCAACAAAAAGAAATTGCTAAAAGTCGATTTTGTCACCTGATCGGAAATAGTGTTGCCTTAAATCACTTATTGTATTGTTTTACTTAATCATAATTCTAATCACTAACATATAATATAACATGCATGTATTGAGGTAATCTGCTGGTTTGTTCTTTTGAAGCTGTAAAAAGATATTCTGGGATATTAAGCAAATATATGTGTCAAAGATAAATATTTTACCCGAAACGATTTAAAAGCGATAAGAAAACAAATTAATTTCAATATTGATTAACTGAATTTATGTTCAAGGCTAAACATATTTTAGATTTTGGCTGTGGATATGCGCATAATGGCTCGTTTCAACTTGAGCTTTAAGTTATACATACATAATACAATATTGAAAGTACGGTTCACTTATTTAGAAAATATACTCACGCAGTTACCAGTTCGGGCAGCACGTAGAAACGCTGCAGCACATTGACACTGTGTGGATATTCAATGTCTGTGACATTCTTCAGCTGCTCGTAGCCATGCCAGAAGGTTGGACCGTCGGTCAGCTTCTTGTAGAATGTGTAATAAAGGGCATCTTCGCGGCGCAACATCGATTCGCTCTCCAATTGGTTGAGATGCCGTATGTTGGTTCGCGTCTCGAAGATGATGCGCACATGGTGCATGTACAGAAAAAAGAAACCCGAGCCTGACATACCAGACGTACATACACGTTTATTATTTTTTGTGCGGCCGGCGATTATCATTAAACTACTTACCAATTAGCGCGTGCGATAATATGACGTACAAGTTGGGCTCGCGCATGGCTAAGCGTTTGTGATGGCGTGTGTTGTTTAGTGGATTCTTGTATTCATTATTTATTTTCCTACAGGTTGATAAAACTAGTCCAATCTTTGCCGATATTGATGCAGCTTTACCCCATAAACAAATGAACTCGCCACAGCTGATTTCTTCGTTGCCATATAGGTAAGTCAGCTGTTTTATAATTTTAGAGCAGGTGACTTTTTAAAAGCGAACCAGCTGTGTATCGATTTGCCAACTCAACGACTCTGTGTTTATTTCTATCGAGTGTAAATTTATTAGGTAAATTCATGTTGATCAATATGCACAACATATTAACATGTAAGTCCGTAATTGACTTGTTTATTTCAAATACTCTGTAAAATACTCATAGTCCGGGTTTACAAAGTGGCAATTTTATTGGACATAATTATCGATGACATAACTATCGTACAGGTGAAATATCGATATAAATACCCTGATTAGTATTTTAGATGAAGTCTTTGGTTTTTAAATTGCAGTCACACTGAGCCTTATGAAAATTTAAAGCATTCCAACGCGCATTTTGTTAAAAAACGATTTCTTTGCCGCCTGCACACAATGGACCGCTACGCAGTTAGCTCTCTGGTTGGCCAAGGCTCCTTTGGCTGTGTGTACAAGGCGCAAAGGCGGGTCGATGACAAAATTGTGGCCATTAAAGTCATTTCAAAAGTGAGTTTCATGACGAGGTAGCATGAGGCATGCAACAGTTAATTAAGTATCTTTTTAATTGCAGCGAGGACGCTCGAATCGCGAATTAAAGAATCTGCGCCGCGAGTGTGATATTCAGGCTCGCCTCAAAAACCCGCATGTCATCGAAATGGTTGAATCCTTCGAATCAAAATTTGATTTGTTTGTGGTCACAGAGTTTGCGCTAATGGACTTGCATCGATATTTGTCCTTCAACGGTGCAATGCTCGAGGAGGATGCGCAGCGTGTTGTCTGTCATTTGGTGTCAGCGCTCTATTATCTGCATTCGAATCGCATATTGCATCGCGATCTGAAGCCCCAAAATGTGCTGCTGGACAAGAATATGCACGCAAAGCTGTGTGACTTTGGACTGGCACGCAACATGACAATGGGCACACATGTGCTGACCTCCATTAAAGGCACACCGCTATATATGGCACCAGAACTGCTGGCCGAGCAGCCTTATGATCATCAGGCAGACATGTGGTCACTGGGGTGCATTGCATACGAGAGTATGGCGGCACAGCCGCCGTTCTGCGCCACCTCCATACTGCATCTGGTGAAGCTGATCAAGCACGAGGAAATCAAATGGCCAAGCACGTTGAGCAGCGAGTGCCGTTCTTTTTTGCAGGGCTTGCTCGAGAAGGATCCCAGTATGCGAATCTCGTGGACGCAGTTACTGTGCCATCCCTTTGTAGAGGGTAAGCTCTATATACCCGAGGTGCAAGCCGCAAAAAGTTCGCCTTTTATCAATCCACAGTTGGCCAAGGATAAGAAGGCACAGCCACATACGAGGTGCGTTCACAAATCTTTAAGCCTTAAGCCCCACTAACGCAGCTTTTGCTTATTTAAAGACACATTGGCGCCGATATGGTTGATGTGTTGGCAGCACTAAAGCTGAGCGATGTGGCCAACGAAAACTTGAGCACATCGCGTGACAGTATCAATGCCATTGCGCCAAGCGACATTGAGCAGCTGGAAACCGATATGGAGGATAATGTGCAGCGGATGATTGTGCCATTTGCTGATGTATCGTACAGGCAAATGCCCAGCCCAACCGCTGTTGCTGCAGCAGCAGCTGGTGGTGGCGGTGCAATACCTCTAATTAATTCACATACCTGCTTTGTTAGCGGAAACTCAAATATGATACTCAATCATTTTAATGATAATTTTGCTATGGAAGCGCCTGTCGCAAGTGCAACAAAATCCATGAAGTCCAAGTTGAAGATGGCGCTCAATATAAAACAGTCGCGTAGCAAGGATCTGGAGAAGCGCAAGCTAAGCCAAAACTTGGATAACTTTTCACTGCGCCTAGGTCAAAGCATTGATTCAGAGGTTAGGCGTAAAACAACCGAGATGCTCACACAGCAATCCCAACAATCTCTGCACCACCAGCAGCATCTGCAGCTGCAAGAGAAAAAGGCACAACAGTTGAAGCAATCAATGCATTCCACCAACGATGATAAATTAAGTAGCGAGTAAGTAATTTGTTGTACATACCGGCAAATAATATTAACACACGCCGCTTACTAGTAATTCGCCACCTTGTCTGTTACCTGGCTGGGACAGCTGCGATGAATCTCAGAGTCCACCCATCGAGAATGACGAGTGGCTGGCATTTTTGCATCGCTCCATACAGGAGCTGCTGGATGGTGAATTCGATTCACTGCGGCAACACAATTTGGTGAGCATCATTGTAGCCCCGCTGCGCAACTCAAAGGCCATACCCAAGGTGCTACGGAGTGTGGCGCAGCTTTTATCGCTACCATTTGTGCTGGCCGAACAGCATTTGGTGACGGACGCCATCAAGAGTGTTTACATTGATGTTAAGCTTGTGCCCAATTTGATGTACGCCTGCAAGTTACTCCTCTCGCAACGACAGCTAACTGACTCGGCTGCTTCAATGCCAGCCGCAACTGGCGTCTCGCTGAGTCGTACGCTGCGTAGTGTCTCCGACTTGAGTGCCGAGGAGATGAGCACCGCCTGCAGTCTATACGAGTTGGTCTGTCACCTAGTGCATCAGCAGCAGCCGTTTCTCAGTCAGTTTTGCGATGCGGTCGCGATACTCGCCGTCAACGATATGTTTATTAACTTTCTTACACATGGTGAGCAGACGATACAGCTAACAGAGTGGAGAGTGGATTTTTATAGTTTCTATCCATATTTTGCAGACTGGAAGGACAGCAGCGCGGTGCGTCTGGCAAGCTGCATGTTGGCTCTGTTCTGCTGCGTTTTACGTGAGCTACCCGAAAATGCAGAGCTGGTCGAGAAAATTGTGTTTGATCCGCGTCTGCGCCTGGCACTTCTATTGCAGAGTCGCCACCAGCTGTTGCGTCAGCGCGCCTGCCAAATGCTCTTGCTACTGGCACGCTTTAGCCTGCGTGGCGTTCAGTATATCTGGAGTGAGGAGCTGAAAGGAGCGTTGCAGGCGCTGGCCGAACAACAGACAAACCAATCACTGCGAATGGAAGCCGCCCAGACGCTTGAGGAGCTTAGTCAGTTTAGTTTCTTTGTTGCCTAGGCAACTTCTTGAATTTTATTACTAAATGTGCTTGTGTGTATGGTTGTACTTGTTCAATAAACTATAATCCGTGTTTAGCCAAACAGATCCTGCAAATTACTTTGGAAGTAGTCGAGCAGCTCGTCTAGATAGTTACCAAAGCCATCAATGCCTGACAGAAAGTTTTCATTGCAGTCCTGCTCGTACATCTCGTTCAGCTTTGAAATGTCCTTTTCGGACAAACCACGTCGCTGGCCAAGTGTGGCGTAAGGATCCTATTAAATAGAGACAATATATATTAGCATCATAGTTTTATTTATAAAATATAATATGCTTTTATGCAACATAAAAAAATAAATGAATTTATGATTTGGCTTACCAGTGGCTCAATGGTGGCCTGGCCATTCTTGCTGAATGCCCGGGAGCTGTAGTGCATAACGCTCTGATAGTCGTATTCCACACCAAAGTTGGTGATATGTGTGCGTGCGTATTTGTTGAAATTGTGTCCATGGCCATCCAAGATGTTCTCCCAGTTGATCTTCACGTACTCGTCGCGCTCCGTGGCGCTCTGCTGATGGTAGAAGCCCAGCGCGTGCAACACCTCATGGACAACAACGCCGTGAGTGACGCACTTGGGCGTATTGAGATTGAGAATTTGGCCGCCTTGGCGACGACCAACGCTCGACCAGCAGCCGGAATAGTTGCCCTTGATGAGAAGCCAGTGCTTGTCACCCTCCTCATACGGCCGGAAGCGTATGCAGGAGCGTTCGTGGTACTCCTTGAATGCCATCAGTATGACCATCGTTTCATTGGTCGCTGTGCCAGTTTGCTTTTGAATCTTCAAATTATCGCATACATTGTACTTGGTGTGGCTACTCACTGAAGTCCTTTGGGTCTATGTAGAATGGCACGGCGGCATCTGGCCATGTCTGACGCTCGTTCAGCAGCCCATTGCGCAGCAACTCACGATGCAGCATGATGTCACCCTCGAAGAGACCGCAATGCTCCCAAATGTTGCTATCGCTCTCTTCTGTCCAATAATCGAATGCTGCAGCTGTAAGTAACACTCAATTACTATCACAATCAATTCTACATAGTCAGAGTGTTTACTGTTGTGTCGCCGCAACATTTGCATGTTGGCACCCCAGCGCGGCGGGGGCGGCACAGCTGGCTCAAAGCGTCCCATGCCGGCAGTTAGCCAAGGTCCCATGACAATACCCATGGCCACTGTTAGCCCGTGTACAATAAGCGCACTTCTCTGCATTCTCTTGGGAAGAAACGCCTGCCCGATCGCCTCAATGCTTTTATATGTATTTGGCCAAAGTACGCAGCTGGTACGACGGCGGTAGAGTTGGAGATGGAGGCGCGACAAAGCGACAATTGAAAGTACTTGAGTACCTGAGCAATTGGTGCGACGACGACAATCGACATCGCCTACGCCGCTGGATTTATGCATAACGGATTTATTCTACTCTAACACTCTGAGAGCGCATATTCACATTAGATTCTGTTTTGATTCACTTGGTTATTTGACCATAACCAATAATGTTGACAGATCTGATTGCTACAATAATTTCGATTCGTGGTTAAATGAATATATATAATATAATATGTGTATTCAAATATATATGTATATTATAATTCATGCTACTGATTTTACAAAACATTATTATATTCTCTTGCTCGAAGTAACAGTAATTAGCTTAGATTTTTCATATTTTTCATATTCCGTTACTCCTTTATATTTTTTTTAATAGAACCTTATTTCTAAAATGAGGAGCTCGAGCCATTACTAGAACCGCTTAAGTTCACTTGAAATTTATATTGATTTATTGCAATTCAAGTGAGAAACTGAAATTCATTTGCATATTAAAATCGAATCAAAATTATTTTTTAAAACAAGTAGAGTATCTCAGATGCCATGTAATGGCACACGCATTTATTGCTTTTGTTTCTTAAAGTAATTGGCTTTGTGCTCTCTCTTTCAGTGCTGGCTGCGTATTTAAATTCCCTCGTCTTTTACGTCTTTTGATTCCATATTTAACTGGGATATTGGGTTATCAGCGGCAACATTGCACGCATATGAAAATAGCACAGTTGTTAGCGGATTTTGAGATGGGCACGTGTCTCATTTCCTTTCGTGACACGGCGACAAATAAAAATATCAAAAAAATTAATTTTAAGAATGTCATAGCAAAGTGAAAAACTATTCGGCACTGTTAATATTACTTACATTTTTATTAGTATTAGTAGGGCGATAATCGTGAAACGTCAATGTGTAGAAATTACTCACACATTCACTACAAGTATAAACACTGTCAGAACTTGGCCCATGGCTTCATGCAAGTTTTATGTGATTGAGAAAGCGGAATGCAATACATGCGACTACGTACAGTGGAAGCCTCAGATCAAAAATCTATTTAAAAATTGCCTATTATATGCTTCCATCGCTTATAGAATCAGATATATCGATAATTTTTAAATTGGATTTTTAGTTAATGTTCTATTGTTTTATATGTATTCAGTTGTATCTTACTTCGACTTGTTTTTCAACTGTAGCGGACTATCACTGACAACTTTCAACTGCTTATAACAAATTTATTTTTTTGTATTCTTAGTCGGTATTATAATTTTGTAATGACATATGAAGCAGACATCTTCGATACCATAATCTATGTATTCTATATCATTATCACTAGCCGCGTCAATATAGCCAAGGTTAAGGTTCTCAATTGATTAGCTCTCTTTTGGTTTTGGTCACTCAGAACTCGACGTCTGACCGGATCAGACTACTTAATTATAAAGCTAACTTGGGAATAATCGGTCGAAAGATACATTTTAAGTTGTTGGATCGAGATGTGTGTAGACGAACACGTTACCCTTTCTGATACAATATAACTACACAAATGTGAAATATTTAGAAAACAGCTAGCCGTCAATCAGAAAAAATATTAAGGCAAATTTTTAAAAACCTACAAAAATATAATAATATGTCGAACACCGAAGTTTGGAAGGCATAAAACATTAATTTGTCGATGAAACAATAATGACAGGAGCTTAAAGTCTATAGCACAAAAATATGGATGGTTCTAACAGATAATACATAAATTGTTGAAATTTATTCATGAACTCAGGAGATATGGTTTTTGAGAAGAAAGAAGACAGAATGCGCCACTGTGCGACGTATGCACACATATAACAATATAAATTGCCTACCTCGATTAAGTTTTTAAGTTCCATTTTTTGTTTGTTCCCTTGTTTGGCAGCTATTAGACAATTGCGTTAAGTTGTCCGCGCCCAACATATTCTATTATGGCTTAAACGATGGTTTGATTATATTTGCCTAATGCTTCCATAAGTAAAGATCTCGAAAGTAAAAAAAAGTTGTCAAGCTAAAACGATTTCTTTATCAGGAGGATATTTATGTGTCTAACTATAGGTTATTGTTGTTTCGACTTATATTAAAACAGGGTATACTCATAAGCAGTCAAATATGAAAATGTTGTGTGAACAATTTGAGATTAATTTCCGCTGCTGTGTTGGATTTAACGTGCTCACGTCGACAGGCGATGTTGTGAAAGCCTAATCAAAATCAAGCAGCGACAGTGAATGGGCGATCAAAAAGTTCTTTGAACCTGTATGTATCTGTATTTGCCAGATGTCGATTGATTGCCGCTCTGATTGGTGCAGGTGTCCGTTTGGCCAGTGCTGAACTTGATTGCTGGAATGCTCTTGGTCTTGGTTGGCTACCTTCTTCGATTGAGCAATCACTGCAAGCGGCAGTCCAATCGACTGTGGCAAAAGTGAACACTCGCCACAAACAAGTTCTCCCTTTCTCTGACCCAGACCCGCACAGCACTTTGAGCAGTAGGTCAGTGTAGACGAAACCAAAATATGTAGGTCGCCAAAGTACGGACACACTATGTAAGTAGTGTGCTAGCTCGAACCGATGACCGAACCCGTACCCGTACCCGTACCCATACCCGCACGCAAGCCAGAAAACGCCCACCAGTTGGCGCACTGACCCCGACCATAGCGGTGCATTGACCTCGTACTGGAAAGAAACTTATAGTTCAGCAGCTGTACTGGAATATGGAATATGTTCATCAATTAACATGCTACTTAAGTACATCATTACAATAATGTTTGCTTCATTTTTGGATATCTTCTGAAGGTGTCTGAAGTCTGCTTTTAAATGAAATTATGTATACGTTTTGTTTGCTAACCGGCCAAGTAAGTTGGTTAGCAAACAAACGCATTGCGTTTCCGGCATAGAGGTAACAGCGTTTTTTTTTTTGGAATTAAGCTCCTTTTTAGCAATGTCCGCTCGGATTCAATCAAGTCAAGTAATAATGTTTTAATTTAATAATAATTTATATGCTATTAGTTTCACAACTTGCTGCGAGCTCCATTTATACAGTTGTGTAGTTAAATTGTATCAGACATGTATTTCTTAGGATATTTCGATGACTGAACTGTTTAATACAGTAGACCTATGATTTTTTATGGCAGTCTAAGTAAGTCTGCAGCAGAAAGTCGGATATATGCCAAGTTTCATAAAGACAGCTTTATAAATAACACAAACTGGCTTGGCTAGTGATGCTGCTGATCAATTATATATAATTTGTATTGTGTATATATGGGTATAGATATGTATTTAATTATTGTTGGGTTGTAAGCGGCAAAAGTGATGCATTTGGCTTGGCGGTTAGACAAAAAAGAACGTTTATTCAATGTATACTTATATATATTCGGCTTCAGTACTACTTAGTGCTACTGACGATTGCTTCCTGCTTTCCCAACAGAGTGCGCTACCTCCACGAACGAACGCGTATCCAGTATACGACTTTCGATCGGTCTTATCTCCACCCCAGTCCGCATCAACGTTGATGGGATTTCCAGTTTTTGCATATTATATTGAAGACGTCGTCGCAGCACTTGGTTTACTGCTGCCCAGTGCTTTTGGTGGGGTTTTCCGTTGGGACAGCTTACATACTAAATGTAAAATGTCAAGTCTGGATGTAACTGCCAGGTACATTAATGATCCGATCAGTGACTGGTCCTCTGCCTGGTTAACCGTTTTGCATTATTGACTCTCACATTTGGGGGTATACCCGGAAGCCAACGGTACTGATGCTGGCCGACACGCTTCCAGGCCAAACTTCTTAAGCAACTGCAACACATGATGCTGCTGTGTGATCGTTATCGGCTCTGTTATGTCCTTCTTATTGATTTCTATACCAAGGAAATAACTTATAGGACCCTTATCAACCACCTGGAAAATACAAGATATACTCTTTTTTATACTGGCCAACTCACCGATATCTGAATAACATATCATCATATCAACCACATATACTTTGATTACATTTATGTGGTTTTGTGTGTGCCTTTTATATACCCACAACTCGGTTGGACACAGGCGTCCAGACTGTTTTAGCTGATATAAGGACTTTAGAAGTTTGAGAACACTTTTTGTTCTTCAAACATGAGGGGTTGCTTCATGAAAACATCCTCCTGCAATTCTCCGTTTAGATATGCCGTGGATACATCAAGTTGGATCACATGTACGTCCAGTTCACCTGCCATGGCCAACACCATCCTTATTGTCGGTTATCGCACTATTGGCGAAAACGTTTCGTCGTTGTTCACTCCATGTTCTATGGTGCCATTTGTGTTACGTTTTAGTGCAAAGACCCATCTGCAACCAATCGCCTTATGCCTAATGGAAATTCGACTGGTTCCCAAGTTCCATTCACTTTCAGTGCACCGAATTCCTGTGCCATGCCATTAAGCCATTCGATCGCCTGTGGACTTTTCAAAGCTTCTTCCACAGTTGCAGGTGTTATGACGTCATCACTGCTCAGAAGATTCAGCTTGTGCCAATTATAGTCTAGTCTTCGCCATCTTTGCACACTGGTTCTTTAAAGCCGGTTACTTTTCTTGCCGATATCTCTTTTGATGGTTTGGTGACCCTTATCACCATTCGCTTCACTTTTGTCACACGATTTGTTGGTATCGGTGATACTGTTATCTTCGCCGCTACCTCTGCTGCTGCCCCTATCGCTGTCTCTGCTGGTGTAGTTTTCTTGTTGCAATTAAATTCGGTTAATGCTGGTATATCAACTACACTAGATTCTGCTGTTGACTCAACAAAATATACATCACGGCTTACGATAATTTGGCCACTGGCGCTGTTGTACAGGCGATATGCTTAGCTTTAGGGTTATCAACGCACTCGATGCCGAATAATATTTCTTAATGTGACCAATCTGAGAACCTCTTATTGACAGAGTAATCACCGCTAAAGCCGTTTCTTTATGCCTGGGCCAATAACCTGTTGGATAGGATAGGTAAAGTCTTGAGTATTTTCTTGACTAGGGCATTCTAATTTGCTTTTGTATTTATATTATAATCGGCCTTCGTGATCATTTGGGGCAACAGTTGGGCTAGTGTGAGCTAGACATCTCTGGTTGTCTGTTGTGTGCCGCAGCTATTGCGGCACTTTCACTGCAGCGTGCAACAAGAAAATTGCACAAAAATCTAAGCCAAAACGCTGTGATTTTGAGAACATTTTGGTCATGGCAACTGGAATTGCCCGTCCAGCGGATGCATTTACAGGCCTGCGGCAGCAGCAGCACAACAACCACCACCAACACCACCGCCACCAACAAAAGCAGCAGTAGCATAACTCATTTAATGTATTATCTGAGATGTACTTGATCTTTGTCGAAAACTTGACACACATTTTTCGGTCAGCGACTGGCGGCAACGACTTCCAGCTACAACAACAACGGCAATATCAAGCTCCAGCTTTTGGCCAAAGTCAAGCTGCGGAAAATTCGAGGGAAATCGTACACTTAGAAAAAAATCTACCTGAAATTTAGAAATCTCCCTAAATTGAAAATTGCCTTACAAAATGTTATCGTGTTTCTCTAGAGAGGCTTTCCCTAAATCGACAATACCAAGAAAATTGAGTTTATTTTGCATATCTTGGAAATATTTTCTGTTGAAATGCATTTCTAAAAATTCAAAATGCTAAAAAATCATTTATGAAATTCATAAAATAGTTCGAAAATTTGGTCTCTCGACTGCTATATTAGAGGTAAGTGCGAAGTCATGTACTCGCAAACAAAGGGTCACTCAGGGCCGAATGCAAGTCCTGGATCTTAGAAAATCAGCCATAACCTTCTCTGTTGGAAATTTACTTGTGATAAGATGGTGAGGAATGCTTGGCGCCAAAAGGTATGACGATTTTCTAAAATTCAATGCTATTTTTTTTGAGTGTAGACACTGTGGCTGCCACTACCAGTGGCATCACCCCTTCCATTCAAATGCATTTTTCAATTTGAGAAAGTTTCGCGGCCAAAGATTGCAAATTTCAGACAAGCACACACAGCAGCGGGTAAACGTTGCCTAACCTGAAGTCGAGTATTTTCTTTCAATCGGAAATCATTTCCCCAAGGGGTCGAGAACAATTCAAACGCTGTGCAACAAAATCATAATTAAGCAATAATCAAGCGTGAGTTATCAATAAATGAAATACCTGTGAAAGACAAACAGATCAGACTCCACTTCAAATATCAATCATAATTTATAAATATTTTATTCAATGTTGAAAAAGAATTTGAAAATTACAAATCTTTTTTGAAAGTTATAGGATACCTGCTATTTAAGAGTTGCATATGAATTTAGTTTCAGGTTTGTTAGGTAAACATAAGAAAACTATTGTCAACTATTGATAATTTATGCTAATAGTGCCCACTTTTTTATATATTTGAAAATAGTTAGCGTTCTGTAAGATAGTTACTTAGATAATTAAATAAAAAGTTTGATAGTTTTGCAGGCTCTCCAGCTCGGAATTTGAAAGTGAACTTTTACACTTGGAAATTAATCAAAACTCTAAATATAAGAGTGTGTCAAATTAGGAATGGAAAAAATGTCAGGCCTACATTATAATAGGCTTATTAGGCCATACACATACTGGACACTGCTGATACCCGGTGTAGATGCGATTCGAAATATTGCAGTGAATAACAAATGTTTGCAGCTTATTAACGATTTGTATGGTTACTGGCTCAGATTTCTCCACTTCCTTTTAGCGGCAACAACGGACCAAAAAACAGCAACAACAACAGCAGCAACTATAATAATAATAGCAACAACAAAGCGCATCGCTGGCTGACACAAAACTGTCATCAACATATCAGCAATCGCTGAAGCCTTTCAGCGAATGTCAAGTGTAACAGCAACAGCAACAGCAACAGCAACAACAGCAGCAGCCACAGCAACAGCAACAGCAATGGCAAATTTAATCACAGCACAACAACAACAGAAACAAAATGTCCATAAATAGTTAAAATAAATTAAGCTCAACATAAAAATATAATTTTGTTGTATTTTTTTATATTTTTTTTATTGTCCAGAAATGTGCGCGAAAACAATTTATCATGAATTTCGTCCGTCCGGAAAGTAAGTAAGCTAAATGGCGATGCATTTCACTGTTACGACACCAAATGCAAAGTACAACAACAGCAGCAACATCAAGAGCAGCACCAGCAGCTGCAGCGACAGCCAGATTTGCTTAAATGAAATCAACAGCTAGCAAATTAATCAAAACACAAATCCTAAAGCGAATGCCGTGGCGAAAAACCAGTTGAAGCAGTTTCCTTCCGGAATCAATTATGTTTCACTTTGCTGTTTTTGTTTCACGTTCATGGTCACAAATTTGCGAATAAAAGCCAAATAGCAACAGCACATGCAACATTTGCAACAACACCATGAAGTCACTGTGTCAGTAGTGGATGCAGCACTAACAGCAGCGCAGTTGTAGTTGCCGTCGCCGTCGTCGTTGTTGTCGTCGTCCATGACTGACTGCATGACTATGTGGTGGCAATGATTTGCAATCATCTTGTGGTTGTTTGTTGCTCGAAGCTGGTATTTTTTGTGCGCCTTCTGCAATTTTACCCATTATTATTATTTTTTTTTATTGTTTTGGGTTTTGTTCAGTTTGTTTATGTTTGGAATTGCTGTTGTTGCTGCTGCTGCTGTATGGAGTTGCTTCCCAGTTTTTTGCCGTTTTTGCTCAAGCGACATTTGGCTGCCTGGTGACTGGTCGTCTGGCTTGTCTGACAGGTAGACTTTTTCCAAGAAATTTCTACCGTCAATTTAACATTGGTTTAATTGGGGAAATTCAATTTTTTTTTTGTATATCTTGTAGCTGTTGTACGCATTTGGGGAAAGTATGTTGGTGGCACTCGCTGTGGCATATAGGCCACAAATCCTAAATGGATTAACTATGAAAATAAGTTTAGGCACGCGCCATAATAAGTGTATCAATATACATAGAATTGTTGATTCATTTCAGTAAGTAACTAAATAAGCACAATTTTAGCGTTGAATCTACCTTTTCCACTCATCTGTGAATGCTTAAATCCAAAAATACATTTTTTGGAAGCTACAAAGACTTTTGTCGTGCGCATCGTCAGCAAGCCCATTAAGTATATACATTCTTGATCAGAATGATTTTTTATGCTAACAAATTTTTTGCTTAAAAAGATATCCAGAACAAATTCTTTAAACAGAAATGTTATTATGCTGATAATATTGAAAAAACCAATTATCAACATTGAACTACTATAACACAGATTTCCTGTAAAACAGTTGGTCAGTTTCTTAAATGCATAACTAAAATAATATCTGAGCAGTTGGACACCGGTTTACAGAGTATGTTTTCTCCTGCGCTTTGGAATCAATCAAAGTGACAAATAGAAATATGAAAATATGAATATATGAAATGTTATCAAATACGATGAAGACCAATTTTTCGTTTCAAATAGTTCTGCGCTTATGTACAGCTCTTTGTATACATAAGAACAAATGTGAAATTAGTTTTCGGACAACTGCTTAAAAATTGTGGTATTTTTCAATTTTATCTCTTTGAATATATTTTTATCTCATTGAAGTTCTGAACTATACATATTGTAATTAAAAAGAGATGAACTTCGATGAGATTACTAAATTACTCAGATATAATATAAAAATCGTTGAAATAAGTCAAAGTAATCAAGTATGTTAACCTTTTCAGGATAGAATTATTTTTGGGTATCTTGAATATTAGTTGAAGTCGCATTTTTCTTACCATGACCACAAATGATGCAAATAATTAAACAAATTTAAATGCGATGAAAACAAAATATTATCCTTTAAATAGGTAAAAATAAACCGTTAAAATAAATAATAAGAGTTTTGCCTATGGGCTAGTCGATATGCCTGTTGGTACATTTGTAACAGAAGAGACTTGTTCAGCTTTTCAATTTTATATATTCAGCGTACCTAATTAGTTCCATTTTCACGAAAGTCTCATTTTCCTTTTGAGTGTTTACAGAAAGTAGTAATGGTAGTGTTGGAAATTCGTTAGATTGTGCATAAAATGATGAAGCGAAATGCATGTGTGCCATATTCTGGCGCATTTCCGGAATTTTCACTGTCACGAGTCGCAAATACGAAAGACTTAGGCAACGAACTTGCTAGAAAACTTGCAACAATTTGCAAGCTGAGCGAAAGTTATCTTCCACTTGATTGATTACCAACTTTCTACTCCTACGGATATTATAATATCTGCAATTTCAAATGATTCTGAGCGGCACAGACAGTCAGCCGGAGCAAAAGAGAAAGAGCCAACAGAGATAGAGAGAGAGCGAAAGAGAGAGGGGCATGGACATGTTATTAAATCAGCTGAAATGTTGCAGAGCGAAAGCAGAACATTTGAATTTCTATGCAAAGTGAAGGCAGCAGCCAAGAGTTGCTGTCCTCCTCTTACCAAATGTTAATGAACTTTGTATGCATAAATTACAAATACACCAGCAACAACAACAACATTGACTGTGCAACATCCGTCTTGTAATGTTGTTGTTTCTGCTGCTGTTGCACTCTCGAGCAGTTTTGCATATGGCAAAGTTTTCTTTTTTATTGCTGCCGCTGCTGCTGTGCCAAATCTTTGAAAATGTAGGACACGAGGGGCGCTCGCTGATATTGAGGCGGATGTGGTTTTGGCTTCTGTTTCCTCTTACATCTTACCTATGCAACACACAAATCTTTTATGCTGACTCCGACTCTGACGCTGATGCTGAGTATAAGCTGTGTCATTCGGAATTTTGGTGTATGTGTGTGTGTTTGCTGTGTGTCCCACTTTTGTTGCCATCTTTTTGGCATTTTGGCAACTCGCAACGCGCATACGCCGCGTGGGACTCGCGACCTGCCGATCAGCTGTTTAGGCCTTCAAGCGCTTACTCTTAGCGTGCTCTTTACTTACTGTCTCAATTTCAATACCTCTCGCTCTATCCCTCTCACTCTCGCACTCGCTCTCGCATACTCTCTTAGCGTTGCTTGTTGACGATAGCGCTCCAGCTGAACATTGAGTACTTTTCAGCTATTTTGTCTCAAACATGTTTGAGCTGGTTGCAAGTTGCTGCTCTTATCACTTGTGATTAGCGTCCGCTGCAAACTCTGGCCATTCGCCAGCGCGTCGTCACATTTAAGAGACGTGCGCGCAGCACGCAACACGCAGCACGCATCTGCAACGCAGGTAATTTCAACAGCTGCCTTTGATAAAAAAAAAGCCCACACACATTTGTTAAATTTATGCCACATCGAGTGCAGTTTGCAGCAGTTTCAGCTGCCAGGACATTAGCCATTTTTGGTCAGCTTTGAAGTTATTGCAGCTTTTGTTACAACAGCAACAACAACAGCAACAATAACAATGTTGAGCTACTACCGCCGCTGATGTTGGTGTTGTTATTGCTAATGTCGCTGTTATTGCTGTTGCTCTTGTTGTTGCTGCTGTTGCCGCTGTTGGTTGCTGCGCCGTCGTCGGCGTCATCGCTGCCGTCTTCTAGTTGTTCGCCGTTGCTGTTGCGGTTGCGAGTTCAATGACATTTCACCTACTTGTATTCAAATTCGAATAAAAAATATATAATATGAATGAAATTCTGCTGCTGCGGTTTTGCTGCCGATAGTGACTGTGGCCTTATGTTCTATTCAATACTTTTACTTTCAGGACCTTTTGTCAAGTGTGGCTTAGGCCTGGAATTGTCTATTATAGATATAAGAAATCCTTTCAACTGCTAAGAAAATCATTAAAGAAACATCAAACTTTCTAAAGTGTGAGAAAAGATGTTAAAATTAAATAAAAAAAAAACGACAGCTTTTAAACTGTTGTTGTTGCTGCTGCTGTTGCGCGCAGAATCTGCAGCAGCAAAAAGAAATTTTACGGCCTATTTGGACTGTGCTGCGTTGTCGTTGTTGTTGCTACCGCTAAGGGCCCGTCTACGATTCTGGGCTGGCACTTAAAGTCAAACGGTAATGATGTTGATGATGATGGCGATGATGATGGCGATGATAATGGCGATGGTGATACTACAACCAAACCATCGTATCAGAGTTTTGTTTCTTAGGTTTTTTTGGAGTTGCTTTTGAGGGCAATTAAAAAGTTGTCGAGCGGCGTCGCTTGCGTTGCTTTTGCGTTGCTTTTCTGATTGCCGGTATGTCTGTCTCTCTTTCTGTTTGTCTGTATGTCTGTTTGTTTGCTGGCGGTTGTCTGTTGGTTGTTTGCTTGTTGTATTACGGTTGTTTGGTTAAATTTACCGTTCCCTTCTTGGCCAGCGCCAACTTTTGACTAATTTGTAATATGTAAGGGCCGATGGTCAGGGCTTTCTTTAAAACCGATATCTACACAATTATTACTAGGGTGTAACCCTGCGGCTAGTTGGCGTAACTATTTGCAGATATTTGTCTTAATCTTGCAAAAGGTATTATAATTTTGCAGTTAGTTATGTTTAACATATGGTGCTCATTGATCAGTTTTTAAACCTAAAGCATTAAATATATGGAGTTCTCTCCCTTGTTCCTTTCGTCAATGATTTTCTTTATAGCATGACCTACCTTCACTCGATGTTTAAGCTAATACACAACAGGCTGAACCTCGCAGCAATAAAATCAGTTTCTTAGTTTTAAACTACGAAATAAATTTAACAAAGAATAAACTTACAACTAAAATATTTAAGAACTTTATTGAATGTAATAAAACATTACTGACTATTCTAGAAAATTGCATAAGGAAGTTAACAACTTGACAAACAATTACATATCTAATGATAAATCAAATATGTTATATATTATTATTATATTATATAATATATAGATTTGCAGAATACTTCTGGCTATATGGTGTTTTAACAATCACTTGTAATAACTATTGATATTGATATCCCGCTGTTGTTTATTTTGTAGAGCAACTAAATTCGGCTATTGCTAAGCATAACGACAACCCAAGCTGACTTCTGCTGCTGTTGTCGTTGCTGTTATTGCTGCTGATGTCAAGCACATTCATATTTTACAACTTTCGGAGATGCTTTCACTTCCATACCAACAATTTGGCACCAGCTGCTGTTGCTGCTGCTGTTGCTGCTGTTGCTGTTGCTGCTGTTGCTGCTTCTGCTTATGTAGCCCATCAACATCTCCCGTATGCATCCAGCTTCAGCATCTACGGGCAACGATAACTAATTTTATTTGCATGCTGTACTTGCAACTGCAACTGTTGCTACTGCATGGAATTTAAAACCGTCAATTGATAGATACTTATGTGATATTATTTTTGTTTGGCTTAACGTTTATATTTGGAACACCGATCAACCTATACATGATTTCAAAGAGAGCAACAAATAGCATCGAACTATTGCACCAACTTAACATTAAAATCAGGAAAAGAGGAACCAATACAATTAGAACCAATCCTGCCAAGTACTATGTCAATTAATATTGACAAAATTATAAAATCAAATTGTACATGCATATCTATCTTTATACGTACATATGTTGCTGTGGTGCTGTATCTGTGTGGCAATAAAGAAAAAAATACAACAAAATAGAGGCAAAACCGAAGCAAAAGCAAAAGCAACAACGTGAATATTATCATTAGCATAAATAATGGTGAAAAATGAAACATACACAGCGACGCAGCACTTGAGCGCTTGTGTGTGGTTTGTGCTTCTGTCTTTGCCTGCCTCTGTGTGTGTGCATGTGTGTGTGTATGTGTGGTTTGTGTCTCTGTGTGTTTACAACACACATTTCAAAAGTCGGTGACTGTGGCACTGAGTTAGTAGTGCGTTAAGTCAACGAACGCTGCCGCGCAGACGCTTACTGCGGCCGCAATGGCAGCGGCAACAGCAATAGCATCAGCGGCGGCAGCAGCAGCAGCAACATCAACGGCGGCAACAGCAACATGAACAGCAGCAGCGACGTCGACGCTAGCGCCAACAGCATTGCCTGTCTCTCTCTGTATGTTGGCCTCTGCTGCTGCTGCTGCTGCGGCCACGTTTGCATGGCATCGGCATCGGCATCGATGGTCGCTGACGATGACGGCGGACTCGATGCCGATGTCATCGTAATGCAAACGTAAACGCACTTACAATTTGGCGTTTTGGTTGCTTTCACAAACGTTGCACGTTGTGTGTTGTTTGTTGCTGTTGCTGCTGCTGCCGACGCGGCCGTTGCTGCCGGCATCTCTGCTAAAGTTGGCTTTTGGGTTTTTGGTTTTGTTTACTTTTTATATTTCTTTTTTTTTTTTTTTTGGCAAATGGACAAGTTTATTGAACTTTTCACAGTTCTCAGGTCTCAGCTCTCAGCTGGTAGATTGTTGGGTCCGTCATCGCCGTTGGAGTTGCCGATGTCGTCCATAGAGCGCCTCAGTCGCTGCTGGAGAGGAACGCACCGGTCGCCAAGAGACTTTCTCCGCAATCGTCATCAATTTATCAATTCGTTTATCTTTAGCTACTTTGGTCCAACACTATCAACCCATCATAGTCATATGGTAATATCGCAGAACAATTTGTATGTTTAAGGTTGGTCTAATTACACGTGGGCCGAATTGTAATTTTCTTATAAATTGTGATCTGAACTACTTTGATTCCATATAAAGTTTAGTTGTAGGCAGCTAACATTGAACACAATGGATTTTCAACTGAGGAACTAGTTTGCATAATGAAAAAAAAGCAAAACAATATTTATATCGATCAATAATACATGCACACATATATCACTACTTTAGACCCTCTTCAAGGGTAGATGTATTTATTTAGTAACAGTGAAAATCTACAGCTGCATCTCATTAAATAAAATTACTATAAATTCATCACACATTCATCCACACAGACACAACATTGTACACAGAAACGGGGTAAACAACAGCAGAAAAAACTTATGAATAACAATTGAATTGTTACGTATATGCAATATCGAGAATGTAAAGTGTTCATCAGTATGTTAATTACTCTCATACTACTTGCTGTGTATACTCTTTTTACTAACTTTAAGTATACACTTAAAAAAATGAAAAACAGCAACAACAATATCCTTGGCTGTACGCACGAGACTGAAGAGGAAAGACTTACGAAAATTGAGTTAATGCGAATTCGAAACGAAAGTCGCCCGACCGATTTGCAACACGTTCGATAATTATCAAAATTAAAGCACGCAATAAATAAATAAATGTTTTTAATTTCACTGGTAAACCCAACTGATGTTTTTAATTTTTATTTAATCTTTTTTTTTTTGCAATTTTCTTTTTGTCTCTGGTTTTCCGGTCCGCTGATCACTGTTGTCCATGTTTGCTGGCAGTGCTTATCAACAAACATGAATGCGATTTCAAGTACGAGGGCCCATAAAGCTGTAAGAGTGTAATAACATATACGGGTATTAAAAAAAGTTGGTCAAACCAACTCTTGTTTACGCTGCAACGACAAATATTGAATTTGCGCAGTGCCGTCTGGGTAATTGGAGAGCTCACTCCAGTGATAAGTTGCAGTGAACAGGGCTCTGGTGGTGGGGCTTCGGGGGCTGGGAAGAGCAAATTGGTAGGAAACGCTTTGCAGCCCCAGTGGGTGTCCCACGTGACCGAGAGCGGGGCACTTATGTTGGTGGGAAAGCAAAGGCCTGTAGGATTTTACAGAACACGAGAAGTGCAATTCGCATTCGTACTTAGACCCAACTCAGTAAATACAAAACACAAGCAGACACACCCATATTCGTATGTGTTCACAGCTTACAGTAGGCACGTTGTTGGCCACGCTACAGTAGAACTTCCACTTTGCTGCTGACAACGCGATAAGTGAATCTGATAAACATCTAGCTAATCGAGGAATATGTATTCTTTCATTATACTTTCATACTGAAGGTATCATGGTATATTGGTTTTGTGCAATGTCCGTCATGCTGTCTGTCCGTCTCACTCTTGGACTGGAGTGCTGTGCTACGTCCACTAGCGGGCTAGGAAATCGATAAAATCGTTAACTGTAGATCGATAAAGCCACCTATCTTCGATAATTTTATAGTCACCAAAATTGGTTTATGAGATGTTGGCGATGTCCTTTAAGAATCGGCACTTGCTACGCCCACCTCCGCCACCCCCAGACTCCCCGCACCAACATATTTTTAATGGGTATATCCTCCGCAGTTTTTGGGTTAGAGCCGTCATATTTGGTAGGTGTATTACTGGTAGCCGTCTGTAAGAACCGATAATACATTTTAATAGCCGATATTTCGGAAAGTGTAAATCGATAAATCCCCATATCTCACACAATTTTCAAGATAGAGTCACCAGACTTGGAAAGTAACTTGTTGGTAACCTCCTTTAAATATCGGATATCTTCCATCATTTATAAGATAGAGTCACAACATTTTAAAAGAACATTATTAATAATTCCTCTAAGAGATCGACAAAAAATTGGGTGGACACGCCCACTCCGCTTTCTCAAACCGATACAGCTCTTAGTGTAAATCAATAAAACCATATATCTTACACATTTTGAAAGCTAGAGTCACCAAATTTTAACGGTATATTGCTAGTAACTCTCTTCCACGAATTTTGGACCACGCCCATTCCGTCCCCCAAAATCCAATAAAACCCTATATCTCCCGTAATTTAAGAGCTACAGTTTCAAAACTTGATCGAGCTCCAACATTAATTTTTCCCAATCCACTCTCGGCTCCAAAATTCCGAAAAACACCCATCCTGTTATCAGTTTGTATTACTTATGGTATCAAAGTATTTCGCAGTCGGTTACGCCCTGCCACGTTCTCTATTGTGTTTTATTTTCTCATGTGTAGAACAAATAATTTAATTAAATGTAAGTTGTATGCAATTATAGCCTTACTACTCTTACTACTTACTACTCTTAAATTATTGACTCTACTTATTGCTTGTAGATGGACATTGGTTTCAAATTCAGTCTTGGTCCATTTAGGTATTAGATATACATATATACATATAATAGATATATAGAATAAATGAGCGAATTGTGCACATTTCAAATATCAGTCTGAGCTAGGAGCTAACGTATTCTCCCTTCAGAAGTATGCTATAAAGTAATATTATAAATTATTTAAATAAATTTAATAATAATACAAATAAAAACGGTCCCTTCGAAAAAGTACAGAATGTATCTGTTTTTGTGTTTGTCGTTAGCTACACATAAAACACTAAAAATCTGGAATTATTACTTAGTATGTTTTATTATAATTCCGAAAACTTTACTTAGTATATATTATACAATGAAAGTAAATCCGCAGTGAACATAGCTCCCTGATATTTGGAACAATTGTGATTAACCTGAAAGTTGTGTAACAATCGGATATGTTACTCAATAAACTATTTCGTACTCGTACTTGTATTTTCCATACCCACATCATCTGGCCAATATATGTACATATATGCATATATATACATATGTATATTGTGCTGAACCGATTCGATTTAAAATAAAATAAGTGCATAATTGCGTAAGACTCGGAGTTATTCATGTGCCAGAGCGGCCTGAGACATACGATCCTATTTACATAAACGCCATTCTCAGTTCGGCTCCCGGAGTCTTTGGGGCTCGGGTTTTGGGTCTCGGGTCTCTTGTGATGTTCAAGGTTCAGTTCAGTTCAGTTAAGTGTTCCGTCGGTGCAGATCGTTGGTTACGCCAGGCCCCAACAGTGATGATGACGATGACAATCGATGGCAATCAGCTGTTGGCTTTTGGCCCCAGCTATTATGTGACTAAGTGACTGACTGACAAAGTATTGGTGTCGTTACAGGTAAATAAAAAGCGCACACACTCGGAGAGACAGAAAGGCAGTCCGACGGACGGACGGACGGACGGACGGACGGACGGACGGACGGACGGACGGCCTGACGGCCAGGCGGCCAGAGAAACAATCAGTTGCGGAGAAAAAAAAAATTTCACCGCTTTTTTTTTAAGTTAACGAGCGCTGCACGTTCAAGGGCCTTACGTAAAACCGTTTTGGTTGTTTTTTTTTTTTTTTTCTTTTTTACATGAAATGAAACCAAATCGAAGAGAGTTTAGCCCTTTTGTGTGGTACGGAACAAAGTCATTGAATGCTCATGAATTTCATTTGATTGTCGCATATTGTTCAATACGGAGTCCAAAAAGCCGCGAGCAACAATATCCAATACCTAATGCCCAATATCGAATATCGAATACCCAATATCTAATATCTAATATCTAATATCAAATCAAAAGCGCAAGCGAACGCCCCCAAAACATGGGCCCAGACCCCAGAAACAGTCGCAGTCGAAGATCAACGTCCGCACTGTATTTAAACAAATCGAAATTAAGTTATAGTTGGGCGATCGATTTAAAATTCAGTATTTTCCATGTTTTGCATAATAAAAATGCCTATCAAAAAGGCAAGAAAAAAAACAAAAAATTAATGTAACTGGCGCTCGAATGCGGCTGCGCCATCTGTTCACTTTTTAATTTTTTATTATTATTATTTTTTTTTTTACGATCATTTTGGGCAGATATTGTGACACGATTTTAGGGTCGCTAAAGCGGTGCCACTTTGAGCAATATTTCTGCTTTGCATAAGTAGAAATTTTGTTGTTCGATTTTGATTTTATATTGATTTTTGTTTGCATTTCGTTGGCATTGCGGCCATTAAATTTATTTATTTTCATTTTTCAATTCGAAACTGGTTAAAATCCAATGCGTTCAAGTGTTTGCTGTTGTTTGCCGTCTTTGGCTTGGTTTGGCGCTGTTCGGTGTTCGGTGTTCGATGTTCGCTGCTCGGTGTCAACATTCATAATTTATCATCCGAATGCGTTTGTAATGTGGATAGATTAAGCGTTTTTCATTTTTTTTTTTGTGATTTTTTTTTGCTGCATATTTATTTTGTTTTATTTTGGGATTTGTTTTAAATTTGGTTTTGGGCCCACAAGCTTATTATTATTAATTTATTATTATTATTTTTATTTGTTGTATTTTTTGGTCTCAATGCGTTCGCGCGTGTGTTTGAGGCTTTGCACTTTCTCCAATTAAAATTAAATTAAATAATCGCTTTTGACTCTGGTTTTCGAATGTGTACGTATACTTAATAATTTGATAATATGCATATGCATGTGCAAAACATGAAAGATCCAAACACACAATAAACATAGACAATTCCACTGAAAGGAAGGCCGGCTAACGTTTGGATAGCTTATGCGATGCAAGCCAAGTGAAGTGGAGTTGCAGAAAGAATCTTCGTTTGCCACTCAAATATATTGCTTAAAAGTTTAAAAGAATTCTCAGCAAATCGAAATACTAACATAATTACAAAAACAAATCTAGTATATAAATATACATAAAGTCCAAATAATATTTAATTTTTGTACGGAAATCCAAAAAGTTTGCCGTTTGCGAATTAGCAAGCAATTCTTACAAATTATTCTTTGATATACTTTTTAATTTGAAGTTGATTAAATACGAAATATATTTGGGCCTTATGTATTTGTGAAATCCTAGGACGCATGTAAAGACGGACATAATAATATTGTTTTACTTTTTGTTTATTGTTTTATTGGTTTTGAACCTTTTTTTTTGGGAACGAATAATGTATAAATTGTGGTTAACAGGATTTGCAATAGGCAATCAGATAAGGGATTAACCTAAAAAGCGGTTGCCAAGAGAGAGACTATATGAAAAAGAAAGCAAAAACCTAAACTGAGGATCGCCCTCCATAAGTATGTATGAATATAAGTAAGCATATAGGGTTTTTGCAAATGGGTCAAGCGGCATTTTGATTTATGATTTCCTGAGTTACGGCAATAATCTGCACATTTGCCGTTGCTTTCGGATGTGTGTCCATTATGTATATTACCTGCGACTGTGGAAGGCGACTTGTTTCTTTTTTTTTTTTTTTTTTTTAAGTCATCAGCTGAAGCTTTGGCTATACCGCGATGCTAGGGACGCGTCTTAATTGTTCTCACTGATGGCAGGAAAGTTTCCCCCAGCCAGGGCTTTTCGCTGTCCGCATGCAACCCCCATAAATCTGAGCTGGAACCCTTTCTTTGCCCCGCTGAATGCACCGCCTGTTGAGTGCCCAGCATCTTGACACCATCCAAGCGCAGCTGAGTTGAATAAACTTTGCAAAGAGTGTAGATACAATTTAAGCGCTTGAATTATCGTTTTGAAGGCCATTTGTATAAAATGAGCTGCGAACGAGGCTAGGCATTCGCAATAGCGGAGCTGCTGGCGAGAAGGAGGAAAGGCGCTGCTGGGGGAGGCTGAATTGAACCAAGCAACGCCACCAACACCACCACCTCCACCAACAACACTACCACCACAACAACGTCAACGTTAACTGCAACGTTGACGCCAACGCACGAGCGTGTGAAGTCGGTGAGGTAAGTCAAGCTGGGCTCAGCTGAGGCTCAAAGTATGCAGCACAAAAGTTCAATAAACTAAAGTGTCTTTACAATAAAAAAAAAAAACTGGTAAAAACAACTAAGAATGCTCTAGTCGACCCAGCTCGAATTCCGAATACCCTGTTCGATATATTTTTTGGCATATTGTCCAAGTGCTACAAGCTTAAGTTGATTATAATTCACTGATCACTTCTTCAAGCCACAGCCGATTCCTACAAACAAATTAAATAAAAGATTTGGATTGAATATTAGTATTAGTATTAATAGTTAAGTATTAGTATTAGTATTAGTATTTAAAATTGGGTATGGTTCATTTGATAAGCTAAATACTTAATTTAAAATATTATATTGTTATAAAACTGTATGTATGCTTAAAGGTATCTCTAATCTGTGACCAACTACAGATAACTGTTTTCGGTTTAAGCTCTTACTTATATATATATTCATCTATAGTATATATGTACAATGTAATTGTAGATTGATATTTCTTTTCCTTAATTATTTTGTTCGCACTTAGGCCATTTTCCACAGCTTCTTTGTACTATTCCATTTTGATCCTTTACATGAACTTCAAATACAGCACAATACAGAAGGAGAGCTAAACTACAAGTATAAAATGTTATATTCTTCAAAATGTAGAAAATTGATTATACCTTTTTAAGTCCTTGTTATTTGTATAGGGTATATAAAGGCGACTGGCCCGATGGCCGGTGGTCGGCTCGGCTCGGCTTCGTTTTGCACTGTTCAACTTTATTGCAGCCGTTCTGTGGGGGATTTTTCACATGTTGCATGAATGTTTCAGTACGTATGTATGTAAGCATATATGCATATGTACATATGTTTGTATATGTATATATATATGTTGATAAGTGACATACATGTTTACATAGTCTTATTATTGTAGCGCTTGAGGTGTAAAGAAAAATGCAATTCTTGCCAAGCCAGTCGGCCAGTCGGCCAGTCAGCCAGCCAGTTAGCCAGTTGGCCAGTTAGCCAGTTAGCCAGCGAATCAGCCAAGCGAGTAGCCAGAATTCATATGTGTATCTTAATCTGAATCCGGCGCGTATAAGTGATTGGTCATAGCGCTATAGCTCTGAGTCAATGTACTACCAGCTGTCAGTTGTTGGCACTTCCTGCACGTCCTGTGCATGCTTTGGCGGCCCCCATTATCTAATGACTATCACCTCCGCCCTTTCCAATGCGATCCAGTCGACACATAGTTCAAATGCGCAACGGCGACCATCAAACCGAACAAAAACTTTCTCGCCGGGTGAAATGGTTTATTTACCAAAAATCCAGACGACCGCATCAGCTATCAACCATGGCCCATCGGCCATAAGCCATTGGCCGATCGTCAATATGTTAGAAAGAATCTTGGATTTGTTGCTGCTGCTGCTGACATTGCCGTCGACTTGCTGCGCTCCGCTGAAGGTTTCCAAACTTTAGCTTTCGTTTTTTTTGTCCAGCTGATTTTGATTCTATAAATGTGTGTGCGTGTGTGTGTATGTGACTTTCTAAGATTGATTTACACCATTATAATATCAATTCCAGTTCTTGTATATACAACAGATTTGTTCTGAGCTTTTAGCTACGTATACTAAAAGCATACATACAATAATCAGTTTTTGAAAAACATGCAAATGGTTGAGGGACATATCTGAGCTGTGATTATTTGACAGCGATTTCTCTTACAAGAAATTCTTTGGTGATCGATGCCATTGTTAAATGTTAGTAAGGAGTAACAAGTCGAAGAGGTGCAAGAGCATAGAGACGAACAAGTTTATTTAAATAATAAGCTTAAGTTATAGTTTTGTCATTTTTATATCTTTAAAATATCCAAAAATATCCTAGCAGTGTTTAACTAACTGGAGATATAGGAGATGTAAGTAAAGATTGAATAAAAATAAGCCATTTACTTACTTCTTATATTATATATTTATATTATTATAGACTTATTATTGTACAATATATAATTGCAAAATAAAAATAGTTCGCATGCTCTGCAGAATGGTAGTTTTTATCTCTTGGTAAAGTATGAAGAAGTCAGCGGAGTTCAATGGCATTGCTTACATATTGAAATCACATAAGCGAAAGACCTACTAAAAAGTGAAGAAGCGAGAGTTTGCCTATGACGTTTCATTTGGGCCAATGTGAGAGGTGGCTACGGTTTTTTTTTTGTGTTTTTTTTTTATTTTTTTTTTATTAAGGTTGCCCCACCAGCTGTGAGCTTGACAGCAGCTGATGCTGCCTTTGAAGCAACAGCAGCGCAGACCCAGCGGCTAAATGGTTAACGTTCTCCACGCTGTCTCTGCTATAGATTGGCAAATGTGTTGGTGCTGCTGCTGCTGCTGCTGCGGCAACGACTGTGACGGTGACAGCGACAGCGACTGCGACGCCGACGGCGACGGCAACTGTGACGGCGGCAGAGACATCGCCAGCGTCTTGGCTTAAAGCCAGCGACGAGTTCGTTGACCGTTGAGTTTTTGAAGTTTATTGCTGCGCTTGGTGGCTTCGCCAGTTGGCCGCTTGGCCGCTTGGCCGCTTTCAATATGCCAAATATGCAACCAGGAACAACAAACATTTAGCAGCAACAATAGCAACGGCAGCTCTCTCAATGTATGTGGTAGAAAACGTGAGTTTTGATTGCTGACCGATCAGCTGTTCTAAGCCCTGCTTCCGCTTCTTTTTTTTAATCTTTATCATTGGTATTGTATTAGACACAAACATATGTCGTATCTGTGGTCAACTTGTCAATTCGCGACATTAGCGCATAGCACACAACACTTACATATCAACAATTGGCAAATCAAGTGTGTGTGAGCCCGTTTTTATTTTTAGAGATTTTGATATTTTTGGCACGCTTCCGGTGCGACGTCGATGACCTTTTCCGCCCACCTCCATTCGAGCTGGCCAGGGCCAATGAAATGCCAATTTGTGTATGTTTTTTTTTTTTATTTTGATTTTATTTTTTAATTTTTTTTTTTTAATTTGTATGCATTGTTGTTATTGCTACTGCCTGGGGTTGACAACCTTTTATGTCTCTCAGATCAGCTGTTTAACCTGACTTTATTGTTGCTGCTGCCGGTTATTGTTGCGGTCTCGGCTTATTATATAATGAAGATACAATTTATTTGTTTTTTTTTTTTTTTAAGTTTATTGACTGTACTATTGAAAATTTGATCAGATGCTGCTGTTGGTACTGGCGCTGCTGCTGCGTTGAAGAGGAAAGTTTTTGACCCTCGACGACCGGCCGGCTGTCCCGGTAGCGATCAGTCTGCTGACTGGCCCAACTGCTGGATCACCCGCCCGCTCGCCGAACGTGAAAGTTACTCAAAATAAATATATGAACAAAAGCAGCAACAACTACAACAACAACAGATAAGTATTAACAGCAGCAACATCTCCAGTCAAACAGCCAAATTCATTGAATACATATAAAGTTTATTGGCTTTTGATCCCAACGCATTATTGTTGGGGTGGGTAATGGTTTCGTGTTGTTGTTGTTGCTGTTGTTGTTGTTGCTGTTTGCGCAATACAATTCACCGCTTGTGCTTTGACTGCTCATAATGCATACGTAACGGTATCGACAGGAAGTTGTTGTCTGTTGTCGTTGATGTTGCAGATGTTGTTGTTGCGACAGGAGCTAAGAGGAGTTCATTCAATGATGGCCAGGTTCCAGCTTTTTTTCTTCTTTTTTTTTCTTTTGTATGGCAGCCGCTGGCATTTGATTTGTGTGGGGTCATTGTTGCTGTTCATCGTTTGACAATTGATCTTGAGGCTCAATTCAATTTGTATTTTGAATGTGTATTTAACTTATTGAAACTATTCACAAGTATTAACCAATTGTTTCCGTAGGAATAGAACTACAGAATTCAGAATGAACCACTCGGAATTCAATGTTAAGTTTGGTAGTCGATAGATAGACTCCTGATGAAGCTGTGAACGTGGGAGGAAAATCGCTTTGAGCACATTCAAATAAGTTAATTGTAGATGAGTTGCGATACTGGCCTAAACAAATAAATGTTCTGCAAGCACTTAGAGTTAACTCTTTCTTAAGATGTGTGTTTCCACCATTTCGATTTTGAAAGTAATTATACAGTTTTAATTAAGCCTGAGAGTTGTGTTAGCGTTAAGTGGAACATAGAAAATCACATTAATGATTTCGGTTCTATAAGGAAGTGTTCTTTTGGGTTAACAGTCTTGAATAAAAAAATTTTAAAATGTGAAATAAATGTTTGTTTTGTAAATGCATTTAATATACTGTTAATAATATTATACTCCTGAAGATAAAATACAAAACTGTTTTCCTAAATTTCCAACACATTTTGTAATACATGTGTATTAGCCTCGTGTTCTTCAGTTTAATTGCTGAAAGAAACCCACTTAAGTTTAAAGAGTGTTTAATAAAATGTATCTATAAATAATATAATTATAAATATTGCAAGCCAAATCTTAATTAGCCGCATTAGTTTACTGCTGTCTTTAAGTTTGTGTCATAAAAGTCTTTCGTTTCTAGCGCCAGGGAACTGGCGCCGGGAGCGGTAGCTGGGAATTCCGCGGGAATGTTGCTGGTGCTGCTGCTGCGGAGGTTGCTGCTGTTGCTGCTGGCGTCGTTCGTTGCCAGTCACACTAAGAGCAACAGCAACATCAAAAGCAACACCAACATTAAGTCTTTATGTGTTGGCTTGTGCGTGTGTGTTGCTTTCTGGTTTGGCAGCTGCTTCTTGGCACACACGCACATAGCAATACACAGATACAGGCATACAAGCGACGCATCGCAGTCGCCGCGCTTTTACATTTGTATATGTAGGTCTACGTCCGATTTTACTTTCACTTTTAAAGGTTTACGAACTTTTCTGTTTACAAGTCAACGCTGCTGCCGGCAGCCGTCACGCAGCAGCAGCAGCAGCAGCTGCTGCGGATACAGCGGCAGCAGAGACAGCGGCAGTGGCAGCGGCAGCGGCGACGCGCATTTCAAATGCTTCTCACACACTGTCAGGCAAGCAGACAGAAAGGCAGACAGACAGAAAGACAGACAGACAGACGAACGGACGGATGATTTAAAGAGACACGGACAGACACGCAGACTAGCGCAGAGAGAGCTTTGCCTACACAGTCGCAGCCCCACAGTGGGTACGATCTGAAGGCATTGGCGCTCAGCTGATTTTCGCTGCAATTGTTGCGCATGCGGACCACTGTGAATGCTCCTCGACTTTGAGGTTGAGTCATGACTGCGACGCATGCGTGAAATTTTGCTGCTGTTGCGGTTGCTCGTGTGCAGCGCATAAGGAAGTCGCGTGTGCTCAACTTCCTTGACATTGAAGCAGCAACCACAACAACAACAGCAACAACAATAACAACAACAGCAACATCGAAAACAGCGTCGCTTAAAATGTAAATGAACGGCAAGGATTTTGCGGCTGCCAAAAGCGATTGCTGTTGCCTCGGAAAAAACAGCGGCAGCAACAGCGGCAGCAGCTTTGGCAGCGATGCCAGCAACAGTAACTTGTATGTGTGTCTGCCTGTCTGTGTGTGTGTGCTTTTTAGTCGGTCGGTCATTGACCGTTGCAGCTGAGACGCACTGACGCCGATGCCATTGGCATGGCCGTTGAGGCGGTTGCTGCTGCTGCTGCTGCTAGTGTTGTTGTTGTTGATAACGACGATGTTGCGGTTATCCTGCGTAACTAAACTGTGCAGAAAAAAAAGAAGCTAGACAGACTGATTGACAGACAGACAAATAGAGAGAGGGATAGTGACGAGGTATGAAAGAGTAACAGAGACAGACGCACTCAGACGGAGTCTAAGAGCGAGCGGGAGAGCAAGAGAGAGTCTGAGTTTGGCGTCGTCATCGTTAGCTGCTGCTGTTGCTGCTGCTGCCGCTGCTGCCGCTGCGTCGTCTACCCAACTTGTTGGACAAGTTGACGGCCTACGTGAGTGGCGCGTTATGTGCATTGAATTGGAGTTGGAGGCTTGTGCGTTTGCGCAAAAGTCAATGAACTCCGTCGTGCGACGTTGACGCCTGATCCGCTTGCAGCGCTGCTGCCGCTGCTGCTGCTGCTGCTGCTGCCGTGGGGGCGTCGCGTCTTGTGTGTGCAATTCACACCAACACAGCTGCATTTGGGAATGTAGGTAAGCCACTTGCCAGGCCGGGTTTGTTGTTGTTATTGTTGTGGATGGTTTTTATTTTTGCTGTTGCGGATGTTGTTGTTGGTTATGTGTTGCTAATGTTACTGCTGCTGCTGCTGCTGCTGTTGTTATTGTTGTTGTTTCTAACCTTTTTGCAATGCGCCGCTGCATTAGGCAATAACCTCACTGTCAACACAACAGGCCAGTGCATTGATCTCGCTAGTGATATGTGCGTGTGTGTGTGCCTGTGTGTGGGTTTGATTGTTTGTTTGTGTGTAAGTTGCTGTTGCTGTTGCATGAATCGCATGTGAGACAATGTCGTTGGCACAGTGACCAGAAAACGCATTGACTTAATGACTGACTTTTCAAAATCAATGCTGCCGCCGTTAGAATATAAAAAGCGAAAGAAAACGAGATAGATAGAGAGAAAGAGAGAGATAGAGAGAGAGAGAGAGAGGGATACATGATAGAAACAGTCTATCTGCTGTTGTTGTAGCTGTGACTTGTGTGGGCGTCGTGGCGCACTGAAGGTTTATGTATTGGCCCAAGTTGCGATACGTTGAGCCATAGCCTACAGTTGTAGGCCAGCGGTCAACGACCGAGCATCGCCAACAGACGAAAAAGCAGCAACAGCAGCAGCAGCAACAACAGCAACAGCAGCACCAACAGCAGCAGCAACAGCAGCAGCCGCAGCAGCTTAACGTCAAGCAACCAGTTGAACGACCCACTGAACCAACTTGTCATTTGACCATGTCGCTAAGCTGCAGTTTTCAGAATTCTTCTCCCTACCTATGCTTTATTTTACATATGAAGCATATCCTGTGCTGAGGTCGATTTTGCAGCTCTTTCTGGCCACATGGCATTAGCATTGCCATGTTATAAGCACTCAGTTTTAAAAAGCTGATTAGGCTAATTTCAGATGTTGAATTTGTCAAAAAACTAGGAGAGATATATGTATATACGGAAGAATTAACAAGTGGGCGGTGGGGCACACTGCTTAAGTGTAAGACTGGTCTGCTTCACTTTAAGCCATTCTGATTTTTTATATGTTCAACATGGAATTGCATTCTGCGTCGTCTCTTAGGGCAAATTGATGTCAATTATTGTGCGAAAGTAGCTGAAATACACCAAAAAACACAAAATATCAGAAATTCAAAGAAAAATAAAAAAACATTTTAATAAAACAATAATGAGAAAAGCAACGCGACACAAGAGACACAGAATTCGGCATTTATTAAAGCCGCCGCTCATTGCTGATGCCGCCCATTGCTGCTTCTGTTGTTGCTGCTGCTGCTGATGATGGCAATGCTTATGCTGATGCTGATGCTGATGTTGGCGACTTTCTGTGCGATCCATTCCAACTTTTCCAACTGGCCGCCCCACTCACCGCTGTCCACTTGGCAGCTGCTCTCATGCACAGTTGCCAATTTTCTACATTTCATGCCGAACGTCGTGGCTGACGTTGTTGCAATTAAATTTGGCCTCAAAAAAATTCACAGTCTGTTTGCACGTGTGTGTGTGTGTGTGTGTGTTGTGTTGGTGTCGTTTGGTGTGTGTATTCAAGCGTCAATTTTGGCATAAGGTGAAAATCGCCAGCAGCTGGAAATACTGGGACCAGGGACCAGGCAGAGACTTTGTGCCTGGCACCCCACTGCTCTTACCTGTTAAATGCTTAATGTACCTGCCTGCTACTCCGCACGCGGCCCCGGGTCATCAGCAATAAATGCCCGCCGGAGGTCAGCGGTGGCAAGAATTTTTGATTTGTTGCAGAAGTTGTAGTTGCCACGAAAGCTGTCCACAAATCTGGCCCAAGCTAAAACGAGCCAACGACCAGCAGCAGCAGCTGCTTACAATTCTCATGTTCTTGTTAACAGGGAAATTGACTAGCTTAAAAAAACTTCAATTTAATGACCGTCAGATATGTGCGGGTAATAAGGCTTAATCTGAGTCTCAGTTGACAATCTTGTAAACAAACTTAATAGTTAATAATTAATAATTCTCATAGATTGCTTAACTAGACATCAAGTATTCATTTTACATCTATTTATATCCCAATCATACAGAAAAGCAAGTTTGCAATATTTCAATAACTTGGCATAGAGACAATCGATCATTATGCAGGTATAAGCCAGACTTAGGTGGGATCAAAACTAAATTTATTCACATACGTGCAACAATGCTGATGACGGTATGAAATTAATTAAAGTACTTACTATTCGAAAAGTTTAATTCAGACCCATTAAATATGGATTTGAGTCTCATAAATATGAATGCCGATATGTACATGTTGAGATATTATAGACTAAATAGGAGAGAGGGGAGGTAAAATGCTGTAGCTTATTGGAACAACTCCCTCCGCTGTTCTCCTAAATCACATTTATCTAATTAGAACTTAAGCAATTGTGATGGGATGGAAAAATCCAACTAAACATTTGCAAATATTAAATGATTTAGTCTTTGAGTCACGTGTCCCACTGGTCACGTGTACGTAATCACCTACATTTTCCCTGAACAACACACAGATACATCCGCACACCCGCACACCCGCACACCCACACACCCACACACCCACACACATGCATTGCAATTGCATTTATATGGACTTCGCATTGGGACATTAAATACGCAATTGCAATTTGATTTTGATTAGCATGCGTCGCCATCGCCACCGTTTGGCAATTTGATTGAAGTTGCTTTGTCAGTTTATATAATGCGAGGCTTTTGTTAACGCATCCCTCCCCACCCAACAACACCTAATCACAGTGAAGCGTTGGCGTAATGTGCTTCCCCGTATCTCAGGGATGCCAAGTGCAATCGCAACTATTTGGCCATACACGTAAAGTATATAAAATGTGCGACCTGTGGACTGGCCAAGAATTTTCATTTATGATACTTAGCAAATTTAGCAGAATATTGTTAGTTATTATTATTATTATTATTATTAAACTAAAAGTTTTATTATATTTGGAAATCTATACTTGAATAAAATATATAATTATTGACTGAAGACTGAAGATTATATCCTATTAACAAATAAATAACTTTATGCCATAAAGCTTTTGTTAGGGTATCTGCCATTCGTTCTGTCTGGCTGTGTGTTGTCTTGTGGTGCGCAACATGTTGTTGTGGCTTAGTGCATTTGTTATTCAAGTGTCACATTAGAATTAAATTGAAATTTATCGATGTAATTGAATTGTCAATGGATGGCATTGTATTTGCTCAAGCGCAATTCATGTAAATAGAAATGACTGAGATGAGATTAGCACTCGCACACACACAACTCACATACACATATCCATTTACACACATATGTATATGTCTATATATATGTATATATTCAATGGAATCTCCATGGTGCGTTACACAATCAAAATCAATATTTCATTGAGCTTGTCAACTAATGCGATCGATCCTGCTTGACATTACCCAATGCCTAGTCCAAGGCTTCCATCGCTTCAACTCATATCGATAAATTAAAATTATCTTTATTCCAATTATACAGTCAACACGATAATTCCAATTAATTCTAGTAGTGGTTGTTAATTGTAAAAGTGACATAGTACACTTGCTTGTAAATATGTTGGCCAAGTTAAACAAATATATCTGGCCCTTTAAGCCGCATTGGGGGACATGGCCAACATTGTCAGCTTGTTTGTTGTTTGTCGCATATTTGTCAGGTTATTGCCATGGTCCATGGTGCTTTCCGACAAGCTGGCTGACCTTCAGACATATTTCTACTGCCCTAGTAGGAAGCTGGGTCATAAATTGTAAATAGTAAATATGGCCTTGAATGGGTTTGCTTTTGTAATACCCAGCTCATCTAAGTATTTGAATTCCACTCTAGCAGTAGCAGTAGCAGTAGCAGCAGCAGCAGCAGCAGCAGCAGCACTTACATCAAAGATCAATGAACGCTTTCAATAGGAAATCGATATTGAAAGCAAAATCAAACCTAGCCATGTTGTCTTTGTCAAGTTGCCTCAACCGTTTTTATTGATATATGGCGATGATTAGTTGGCATGTTATTAGCGATTAAGGCGCTCAGATTTGAATCGAATTGATTAGATTTGACTTGATTTGATTCGATTCAATTGATTTCGAATCGGCATCGACATCGACGGCGGCATTAAATCGACACGATTCGTTGACCCAACCAATGCAGAACCTTGAAATTTGCATAAAACGTTGTTGCTCCACATAAGTCCGGCCCGGCTAGGTCTTTTCTGTGGCTCTCAGCTTAAGACGACTAGCCGAATTGGACTACACTACAACAATGTTGTGTAGTGTATTTGGAATTTGTTCTCTCTCTTTTTTTTTTTTTTACTACTATCGAACATATTTCTTTTGTTTGTTTGCATTGGTAATACATGAAACCTTTAACAAGTTGGACGGCCAAGTCTTTTGTTGTTAATTCGAATCGTGTATGAAATGTGCTGAATCATTGCAAAACGGACATTATGAAACAAACTAACTAGCAAAGGTGACAAGCACTAAGCCACTTCCCCGATCTGCCCAAATACCCCCGAATGTTGGTGTTGTAACAGCGCCAAAACTATTACAAACAGCTCAGAGAATACGACGTTTCATCTCGATTTTCAGTTGGCTCTCTTTTTGCTATTTTCATCGATGTTTCTACTATTAAATTGAACAATAATCATTCTCAAGGAATCAATGACGTCATTTTGTTTCCATTTCACTTCTATATCGAGATGATCCACAGTGACTTACAATACATTTTTCAAAACCGTCGTCGTGTGCCAAATTGAATTCAATGCTGTATTGCAGATTTAAGGGAGTTAAAGTTTAAGCAGCGCTGGAAAACCTCTTTCTTGCTTGAAAACTTAGGTCCACCCAAAATGCAAAAATGTATTAGCTCATCCGGTTGAATGCCCACCTGATATTGTGGTTCCATCCAGTGTCAGGAAATTGGTGGATAATCCGAATAAGGTATCACAACAGGCTAATTCTGGACCAAGTCAGTTGGTTTTATTGGACAACAACCGTCAAACGTAACCTATCATTAAATTGAAAGGATTAGTTCTGCTATTCCTAACATATACTCCATTGGGCTCCTCTGATGGGTCCACATGTGAGACAATATTTATAAGATCAACCTATCTGTGAGGACAATACATATGGTATTTCCAATGTTACTGCTACTAAACACACTCGGAAAACTTATAGATTGGATCAAGTTGTTTTTACATGAGTAAGTTTAAAGTAATTATCATTCGCAAAAATAAGAGCACGACAACTATTTACGTCATTTCTACTTTTGATCTGATTGGGTTTTTTCTTCTGGGTTTTCCCCAATCGTGGTAATCACAAAAAAAAAGAAGTTGTGTATAGTATTTTTTATATGCATAAGCTAAGATTTTATTTTTAACATTCAATTTGAATTTACTGTGCATAAATATTCATTTACATTTTGAATATATTTTGTAGTTTTTTGTTGCATTGACATTAACTAAATCAACAAATAGACTTATTTCTTTTGATGACTTCATTACACAGCGAAAACGTCTCTTCCACTGTGTTGTTGTGTGCCTATTGAACAGGTGTTGAAACAATGTGTGCAGCTCGACTTAAATTAGAATGTTGCACCATTCATTAAACGACCAACAGCAGCATGAGCAGCAGCAGCAACAGCAACAGCAACAGCAACAACAAACAAGAACAACAACAACTCATATAAAAATGTCAGAACAAGTTGAGTTGGCAATTTGTCAACCGGCAACAGTAACCGGCTAGACACGCAGCCCGGTCTCCATTTTACATTCGAAATGCATTTTTTGCATACTCGCATCTCAAAAATTCAGAAAATCCAAGCAAAAAAAAATCCCCGAATAAAAAACCAATCAAAACAAAATTCCCGTGAGCTCTTAATTTTGGATTAAAGCTAACGAAGGTGGCAGCGGCCTGACAGCTTGGCCAACTGGCCGCAAGGGGTATTTTTTATTGGCGGGGCTGTGAGGGATGATTACGGCAACGTCGACTGCCAGTGAGTGTGTGTCCATGTCCATGGATTCGTTCATGCGCAAGGTTTTTTGCCAGCACAACTGCGAATTCGATTGCTGCGATGAGGCCCGCCTCAGACCTGGCCTAGACTGCCACTGGGCCGAGTCGGGCCGAGTCGGGCCGAGTCAGGCCGGGCCCCCGCCTGCGCCCGGTGGTGCACGGCGGCAGCAAAGCTTAATTGTTAGACCCGGCCAGAGTCAGTGTTTGCTGCAGCGGGGTGCATTGATCTTAAAATGGCGCAAAAGCCGTTGAACTGCGCGCCATTGCAACGGCAACAACAATTTGCTGTTGTGGGGCTCAGCCAATGCTCGGCTCGGCTCGGATCGGATCGGCTCGGATCGATTCGGTTTGTTTTTTTTTGGCTCAGACCCAGACTTCGACTCAGACACAGACAGCATCAGCGTCAGCTTTGGGACAAGCACAGGTACCTCAACACCGGGCAGAACTTTTCAATTGCAATTTGTAAATTGCTTGATTCAAATCAGTTAATATATATATACATATATATTTATGTTTGATATATATGTATGTGTGTGTTTTATGCTAATTTGTGCAGCAAATGCTCAGCAACTAACTTCGGGCCGGACCCGGGTTGCTGCTGCCAAGTGCGTTGGCCGCCATCGAAATCGAAAATGAAATAAAAATGTGACCAAATTAAAATAATTTGTTTTTTTGCTTTTGTATTTTTTTTGTTGTTTGTTTTTTGTTTATGTAATTTATAGCCGACGTCGCTGCAACTGCGGCTGCTACTGCTATTGCTACTGCTGTTCTTAATCATTACAAACATCTAGTACACATACACGTTCATGTTAGATGAGTTAAATTAACGTTCGTTTTGTCTATGAAAGATGTCAAGGTATTGTAAAATTTTGAAGTGAATTTTGTACGCTAAACACACTCATTTTGCACAAAAGTTGAAAGAAAAACCCCAATACAAATGATGCAGACAAGCAGCTACAGCTACAGCTACAAATGCGCAATTGCATCTCAGCGATATGCAGATTTGCCAAGCGTTTTTCCATATTTTCCTATGAACTTGACGCCACATGGGGGAAATACCGCGATTGGCTTGCTGATTAAGCTTTCAAAACTAGCTCAAACTAGCTCTGGTGTAACGAATGCATTTATTTCAAATTTAATTTTCGAATTTCATGTCTTCTACTCGTAAGTTTCCTCATCATAATGGGTGGTTATCAAAGCTTCTGATTTATTTTGTTTTTACTCTCCGTTTCTTGCTCTCTGTCTCTTTGAATTTCGCCCATGTTTAAGCAGAGCGACAAATTTATTTTTAAAATATAAATAATATTTGTTAACATTTACGCATATTTTATGTAAAAATGTCCAAGCTTAATTAAGCCAATTAATTAAACCAAAAACATAACAATTTATGTTTGACATTTAAAAATATATTTCACGCGAATTCGTTATTTAATTTGAATATTTTTATTAATTAGGCATTTGTTAAGCTAATTCTTTTATATTGTTAATTAATAATTGCCAGAACTATGTAAGAAAGAAAAACAAATATATTTTTCAAAATCAAGCGTTTATTGAAATGAACTTCCAAGTCTACTCAACAAGGGTTGCTCTAATAATTTTATCAACTTTATATTTATATTAAGGAATTAAAATCTATTCCACGAAGTCAGATGAGTAACTATCTCTTAACTTTCCACAAAGTACATTAAACACTTTAAAAACAAATTGATTTATTTAGAGTCTGATGATTGTAGTGACTTTTTAAGTAAGACAACGGATATATACAAATAAATTGCAATTTTCATGTCCTTATCTATTCTGAATTGGAAAGGATAATCAATATTATGAATATAAAATAAATGGAATGGTATGAAAGAAAAGCATATAATAATAGCATATCCACAGAAGAGCAATAATCCAGCAGTAAGAATCCGTACCATATTTGATTTGTCCGTCAATACACTGAGTAACGATCAATGGCTCAAGTGTCTTTCAAAATGAATATGCTGCCGGGTAACTCTGCTAAACTATCTGAAAAGGCCGTAGTAGTAATTAATACTTATACCGCACAACCTTGGACTTTGGGCGAGTGCAATGCGAATGCGAGCAAATATGAGATGCGTTCCATTAATGGTCAAATATCTGACGCTGCATATTTGGGTAGTGACAAGCATTTCAAAATGTTCCACAAAGCATATCTGTTAATATACTTTGGTGTGTGTGTGTGTGTGCACATAGAATATTGACAACGGCAGCGTATATACATATATATATAAATATCAACAGCAAATGTGAAGCGCAGTGAGAAAATTGGGTTAGGAAATAAAACATGCAAACTACCTTGACATATTTTCCTGGCTTGTGCTTTCGAAATAATTCATATAAAAAGCAAACACACATCGATTGGCGATGTCAAAGAATGCCTGGTGGGTGGGGTTGCAGGGGGAGGTGGGAGGTGGTATGGGCGTTGGGGCGTTGGGGGGCCCGCTGCTGAGAAATGGTCCGGCCATGCATGCCCTCCCGTATCAGAAACTGTATAGCTAGCGAGAAAAAATTGTCGCGGGTTCTGCTACTGTTCTTATTGTTGTTGTTTTTTCATTGTTGGTTTTGTGTTGTTGCTGTTGCTGTTGCAATTGTAATGAAAATTGCTTTGACGAAATTTACACAAGCTCACACGCCTTACACATACACATATGTATGTGCAAGCAAAAGCGAGTACTTGCTAAAGAATGTTGAAATGATAAGAAGAGCGCTCATACGCCACGTGAGCCAGACTAAGCAGAAGTCGAAGCTGTCCCCATTTTCGAACCGAAATTTGTATGCGCAATGCGCTGATTAGACACTAGAGCATTTAATAACTATATGTGGGTATGTGTGTGTGTGTGGCATTAGTTTACAAACTTTTTTTGCAGCAGTTTCAAATTCTCAAATTCAAAATTCCAAATTTTAGCCACGCACCAGCCACTGATCGCTGACCGCTTAGGGGCAGTCAAAATGAATGGTTTAAAAATAATCGAGAACTCAGCACAAACCTAATGCATCGCATCAAATTTACGTTCTGGGACTTACTCGGGTTCATGGTCCGGCCAATGATCTCGCTGGGTTGAACCTGTGGTCGATTCAAGCATGCTGAAGCAGCAAGCCAATGCATGCCATCTGGCATGATGCTGGTATACAATTTTACTCTATCAGCTTTTTTTGCCGGCAGACATAGGAAGTTCATTGAGACTCAGTCTCAGTCCAAGTCTCAGTCTCATTCGGACTCTCGATGCTTCAGCCCTTTCTAAGTCGCGTTGGCAACAGCAAAAAAACCGCAAAATCTCTAAAGTATTTGGCTCTAAGTAAATTTCTTGTCAGATTAATTAATTATGATATATTAGCTTTTTGTCTGGCTTAAATATCTTCATAGACGGAACTTTGAAACATAGATAGCTGCTTGATGAAGCAAAGATCTATAATTTAAGTTATTAAGATTAAGATGTATACTAAGAGAGAGAGAGAGAGAGATAGAGAGAGAGAGGGAGATTGAAATCACCTCAAATGCCTTATATACGAAACTGCTCTCAATTTCCATTACAGTTTAGTGGAATTTAGCGGCATAATGGTCATCTCCACTGAGTACAAGCAAGTTAGTGGCTGGTCGATGGAAGTTGCTGTTCATTGGCAGACACATTCATGAATTCATGGGATAGCGTCAGCCGGCAGGTCATTAAAAAATATAATATTGGTAAAGTATCTCGTAAACGTTAATTCCACACAGTTGTGGCAATAGCACTCGTACATCTTGTTACCTGTTGCCTGTGGCCAGTTGCTGTGCCTTTTTGCTGGTCCTTTGTGGCCGGGCCCGGATCCAAAGTGAGAAGTCAACGGCACGCCCCTGCCCATCGGCCCTGAACTTGTTCTGTGCTCCGTTGTTGATATCCACTGAGCCACTGAGCATGAATCAGCCTGTCTCACTTTCAGTTCTCCCGCAGCTTTTCGGAAAGCTCTGCATCAAATTGCGTACACTTAAAAAGATTTTTCTGTATTTAGAAATAATTTCTATTAAACAAAATTTAAAATTAGATTTAAAATTATACATAAATGAAAAAACAGAAATATTTATGAGAATTCTGGGGGTTATTTAAATACAAAATGGTTCAACATTTGTTGCATGAATTGGGGAAAACCCAATCAAACCAAAGAAACAGTTAGTATGAATTAGTTAAGATGCAGCACAAGTGCATGCGAAATAGTTATTCTCGAGATAGGACGTTTAAAATTGAGTTCTTAATAGTAGAAATTGAAGACTCTGATTTGATTGCATGATGGAGTCTTTTGTAATCATTATAGAGTACTCGAAACGGTTCATGCAAGGACAAATTATAAGTACTACTATTAAGAGAAAGTGGGAAGAAGTAACGAGTCGGCTTAGAGGGAACAGAAAAATGTATTTGGCTCATCAACACAGCTGAATCGATTTCAACATTTAGTAATTAAACTACTGACATAACACGACGATTAGTTAAGGAGGGAAGGTTAATAAGTTGAAAATCAAAATGGAAAAATGCATTTCCAATTTAAAGTTTGGAAAAATATTAGGAAATATATATGTTTAAGAAGAGTATAAATTCAAAAGAACTTTTTTTCCTATTTTATATATGCTTTTTTTAATTGAGCATAAATTTCTAAAATGAGTAAAAAAATAGAAATGCAAAACCCTTACTTAAAGTATAAATTCTATTCAAAATGCATAAGCAAGTAATGAAATACGTTGTCTGTGCTGCTTTATTTGAGCAAAAACACAAAAAAGGCCAACTTTAAAGAAAGGAAATTGAATAGGAATTGGAAATTTGCAAGAGACTTAGAGTCAACCAATCGAGCGGCAGCGCGTTGTAGTACAAATTGTGATTGCCACAATGTGTGCGTATGAAAATATATGTAAATCGCATTTAACAGTTGCCGGCAGTGGTTGAATTTCAAATGAGCCAAGGAAGAAGTGAATCTTTTTGTTTATGCCCTAAGTGTGGGTATATACATATGTACATGCAGACATACATCTATATGTGCTTATGTGTGTGTGTCTACATTTATACATATATACTAGAATGGTATGGCCTTCAGTTGTTCCTGTTGTCTGTCTGTCTGTCTGTCTGTCTGTCTGCCTGCCTGTTTCGTTTTCGTCGTTTTGCATTACATTTCGCTGCCGACACGTTTCAATTTCCATGGAAATGCCAGTAATTGAAGAACCTCGCTGCCGAACGGACGTTTCTCGCGGTGCAGAACCTTTAGCCAATTTATCAGTGCTATGCAGGCGCACACTATGGATGAAAATCGTATGGATGGATCAGAACGGATGGGTCTAATCGTGCTGGGAGTGCTGCTTGGTATTATCGTTATAATCGTGTCGCTGATTTGCCAACGCCGGAATGCTCGTCTCTTTGGACGCACACCACCTGGTCCGTGGGGTCTGCCCCTGTTGGGCTATTTACCGTTCCTGGACCGGCTGGCGCCGCATAAGTCCCTCCAGGCGCTGGCCAAACGCTATGGCGGCATCTATCAGCTAAGCATGGGCCGGGTGCAGACGGTGGTACTCTCGGATGCGACCCTGGTGCGTGAGTTCCTTCGTCACGAGGAGTTGACGGCACGAGCTCCACTCTATTTAACGCATGGCATTATGGGTGGCTATGGTAAGCTACACTCAGAAAAAACAAACAAAAAAAAAGTTCTGAAATTTCGTTTGAAGTTTCAGAAAGAGCAGAGAGCAAATTTGCTGCCTTTTTTCTGAATGTTTTTAATAATAAGGATTTGCTTTTCATTTTTTACAAATCTATTTCAAATAAATTAAAAAATGAAGTTAATAAAAAGAAAAATCCAATCAATTAGGGGATTGTCGCTTTATGGCAGTTCTTTTGTGTAAAATTAAAAATTATTTCCAGAAATCTGAAAAAACTTTCTGGATTTTATTGTGATTTTATTATTTGTTTGAAGGAATGACAGACAAAAAGAAGAGGATAACAATTACAAATACAAATGACTGAAGACAGCAACTACTAATTATATGTACATATTAACATATGTATGTATGTTTGTGCATCTCGTTGCAGGTATCATTGGAGCTGCCGGCGACATCTGGAAATACCAGAGACGCCAGCTAATAGAATGGCTCAAGGCGCTGGGCATGACGCGCAAACAGTGCGAAACGCGTGCGCAGTTGGAGCAGCGCATCTGTCGCGGCGTCAACGAATGCGTCCAGGTGAGTAGACTCTCTCTCTCTCCCTCTATGTCTCTCTATCTCTATCTCACTCTATCTCGCGGTGTCTCTCGCGGGTCTGGAGTCTTGAGTCTGACTAATTGGTTAACTGGCCCGCGATCAGAAAATTCCAAGAATCATGAAAGTGAAGGTCCTACGCGTCATCGTCATCGTCACCGTTGTCTTCGTCTCAGTTGACGATGCTGTCTTTCGTGGACGGACGGACATTCACTTTCCGTTGTGGTCATCACTCGACGTCCGCTGAGTGTTTGCTGCTGCTGCTGCTGTTGCTGCTGCTGCTGTTGCTGCTGCTGCTGCTGCTGCTGATGTCGACGACGACGACACATAAATTTAAAATTTGCTAATTTTGTATACCCTTGCAGTGAGTATTTTGAATTTGTCGTGTAGAGTGCAGCGCATTGAAGGCAACATCTGCTCTCCCATAAGGCATGTTTGTTCTTGATCTGCAACACATGCCGGATCGACATAACTGATGTATTTCAAATCGTGATGGAATTTGAAATATGTGCGTTTCTGGGTTGTAGTGTGCACCTATTTCGGATATGGTATATATCAGAGTAATTAGTCGAGAAATTAATGATTGGATGGAAGACTTCAGTAGTTCAATTTCGTTGTACTCTCCGCTCTGCTAGGGTATGCAATTTTCGGCTTGAACAAGCCAGTCGTTCATTCTTGTTTTTTTTCTCTTCTTTTTTTCTGTTGTTGTTGCTGCTTTGCTTTGCAATGTTGTCTTTCGTTTTCTGTTTTTTTTTATGCTTCTTATTATTTCGGTTTTTCCCCTTTCGGTTTTAATACTTTTCACTCTGTGTTCTCACTCTCTCACCATTTCTCTCTCGCTCTCTCTGTGTTTATTTTTCTCGCAGTCATTTGAGACAGAAACAGAGCAAAACGATGAGCTGGATCCGCTGCCGGCCTTGCAGCACACGCTGGGCAACATTATCAACGATGTGGTCTTTGGCGAGACCTACGAGCGCAACGATCCCAACTGGCTCTATCTGCAGCAGCTGCAGGAGCAGGGCGTCAAGCTGATTGGCGTCTCGGGTGTGGTAAATTTTTTGCCCTGGCTGCGTCACCTGCCGGGCAACCGGCGTTGCATACGCTTTCTGCTCGATGGCAAGGTCAAGACGCATCAGCTCTACGATCAGATTGTGAATCGCTGCGACGAGCGAATGGAGAGACAGCTGGAACAGCGACAGCAAGAGCAGAGACCACCACCGGAACCATGTAGCATATTGGAACATTTTCTGCGCGAGCGACAGCCTTATTCGCAGCTCTATTGCGATGAGCAGCTGCGTCATCTACTGGCCGATCTCTTTGGCGCCGGCGTCGATACGGCGCTGGCCACACTGCGTTGGTTCCTGCTCTATATGGCACGGGAGCAGCAATGCCAAAAGCGACTGCAGGCGGATCTGCTCAAGTTGAGCCGGACACCAACGCTGGCCGAATTGGAGCCGTTGGTATATCTGCGTGCCTGCCTCTCGGAGGTACAGCGCATACGCTCTGTGGTACCTCTGGGCATTCCGCATGGCGTGGAGCAGGATATCACCATTGGTGATTATCGTTTGGTAAGCGGTACAATGATACTCGTACTGCAGTGGGCCATACACATGAATCCGGACGCATGGCCACAGCCGGAACAGTTCCGGCCGGAGCGTTTCCTTAGCGACGGGGGTGAGTATGTGGCACCGCCGCAGTTTATACCCTTCCAGACGGGCAAGCGCATGTGTCCGGGCGATGAGTTGGCCCGCATGATGCTAACGCTTTACGCGGGCCGCATTCTGCGTCGCTTTCACGTCCAGCTAGATGGCGATGTGAACATGGACGGCGAGTGTGGCATTACTTTGTCACCCGCACATTTCAAACTGCGCTTCAGCCAATTGGAGCAGCAGCAGAATCCTTCAAAGCAGCAGAAACACGATTAGGTTTTAGTTGTGTGCATTCTCATTTATTTGCCTTCTATATATTTTTTTTTCTTTGCATGAATTTTTTTGTTTGGTTTTTCTTTTGCAAATTAACAATTTGGCTTCTTTTTTTTTATACAGTATATAACAAATTCGGTATTTTTAGTGAAACAAATAGCGTATGCATATATTTTGTACCTACAACAATGTTCAATTAATCCAATCTATCAATCAATCAATCAATTAAGTGGCACATAATGAATAAACATTTTTTTTTTTCAAATTCAATCTAATCGATATATATTTTTATTTTATGCAATTTTGTATATATATATATATACATATAGTTCTTTTTAAATATTTGATTGTGAGTTAAAAAAAAAATAATAATTAAAGCGGTGTTTGTAAAAAATATCTACATAGTATTATTTATTTTTGATATTATTTTGTGCATTTTTTTTTTTATAATTTGCTTCAATTTGTACAATTTATAAACATTAGCAGCTTACTACAAAAATATATAAAAACGATTTCTCTTCTTTATTTTTGCGTTATTTTTGTAATTTCTCTGGATATGTTTTCCTATGTGTTTTGAATAAAACTAAACCACAGTTTGTTTTTTTGCTTGCCTGCCTTAAGCTAATATATATATGTATGTGTATATACATATATATATATATATATATATATATATATATAATAAACAAAAACGTCAACTAATTAGTTAAGGCTAGGAAAAAAAATATTATCTCATATGTATAAACAGAAAATTGTACCTTGGCTAATTAAATTGCTAAATAATTATTGCAATACAATTACAAATGAATTAATGCAATAATTAACTGAACACAGCTTCTTGGGGTTGAAAGAATAGAATTGGTTTGCTTCATAACTAAATACATAAAGCATGCAGATATACAAATATAAATTCAACTGAACATATATCCGAATTGCTCTGTATATAAATTATCTATACATATATAATATATATATATATATATATAAAGTTTATCTACTGTTGCTGACAGGCTGTTTATGTTGTTGTTGTTGTTGCTGAGCCTTGGAAAGCTTTGAACTTAAAGGTAAACTTAAAACGAACTTAATGCGCAAAATTTGTTAAATCGTATTTTGCCAAAATATATATATATATATGTAAAAAAAAAAAACTTGTCTAGGAACAGAACCGTGCTCTTCAGAACCCTGGAGCGCTGTTGCAGTTGTAGCGCTCAGTTGGCACCCACATTTCGCACCTGATGCGGCTCGACGGCGGTGGGCAGCAGGGGACGTCGCTTGAGGCACACCTTGAACGATTCCGGCGTTATGGTTGCACCCACATTGCCCTTGAGGCTCGGCAGTGGCTGACCCTCGGGCAGCGCAATATCGAAGCAGTGCATGAACGAGGCAAAGAACAGGAAGAGCTCCATGCGTGCCAGGACATCACCTAGGCACATGCGACGACCCACACCGAACGGTATAAAATATTCCGGCTTGCGCACCTTGCCCTCTGTATCGATGAATCGTGCGGGCCGAAACTCCTCCGGCTTGTCCCACAAATTTGGGTCCATGTGAACGCTATTGATCAATGGAATCACGTGAGAACCGGCCGGTATAGTATAGCCATTCAGTTCCACATCTCTGAATGATCGAAAGAGGCAGAGAGAGAGAGAGAGAAAGAGAGAGGGGGAAGAGAACATGGGAAGAGAGTTGGGGGTTAGTCAAGTGTGCTCCAATCGCAAGTGATGCATTCTCTTTTTTGTTTTATTTGATATTGATTTGTGGCTCGTGGCGCGCTTCGGTTATCAGCTAAGCTAAAGCCCCTAATCAGCGGTGGTATCAAGTGCGTAGAACCGAAACTGGGCCAAGCTGCGACGCAAAGGAAACTGAAAACGAAACGCAGCTTGCAGCTTGCAGTTTGCAGCTTGCAGCTGACATGGGGGGTAAAAAATCTGAATGAAAGCCAGTTTCCCAGTTTCCCAGTTTGTCAGTTTGCCAGTGCCAAAGCCATTTGTTTGATTGTGAATTGATGTGCATTCACAATGGTGTGAATGAACGATCGAATGCACGGACCTCGTCAGAGTCATTTGGATTTGCGTAAGCAATCGAAGGCGTTTAAGGGGCGTGGCGAACACACAAAACTGATAGCTGACCGTTTGATAGTTGATAATTGAGCTGATAGTTGCCAGAGTTCGCTCGAGCAATGCAAATATCTGTGTTTGTATGAATGATGCTGTGCTGCGGTAGTAGTAGTAGTAGTTACCTTGTGGGCGAGTGTGTGGTGGCCAACGGCACAATGCTGGAGCGTCGCATCGATTCGAGTATGGTTGACTCCGTGACGGGCAGATATTGAAGATCCTCGATGGTGGGCAAACGATGACGGCCAACAACCTGATCGAGTTCGTCCTGAACGCGTCGCATTTCCTTCGGATTGCGCAGCATGAACACATTGATCCACAACAGTGTCGTCTTGATTGTCTCCATACCCGCCGAGAACAGATCAATGATCACCTGCACCACCTGTTCCTCTGTGGCGCATAAGAGAGTGAAAGAAAGAGAGAGAGACAGAGAGAGAGCGAGAAAGAGAGACAGAAAGAAAAAGAAAATTGATTAGCTTAAGCCGCGACACATACAGAGGCCGAGCATTGTCCCATTGTGTCCCATCGGAGTGGGAGCCGGACTTGTTGGACTTGGAGTCGGAGTACTCACCATGATTCTTGCCATCGAAGAGCTCTGCATCGGTGCCATCGGCCTTGGCCTTTTCAATTTCGCATAGATAATAATCGACGAGATCTCGCACATTGCTGGGATCCAGGCTGCGCTTGTGCTCATCAATGACATCCTGATAGAATTTTTGCATCTCGGCACGATTCTCGGCAATCTTATTCTTGGCCGTTGAGATGCTGGGAAAGCATTGCAGCGTCGGTATATAATCAACGGTATGGATCTCACCAAACAGACGCATACCCTCCTCAATGAGGAAATTAAAGCGTCTAAATTTGGGATCATCGATGCTGAAACGGGTGGACATCATCAGGCTGCAGATGACGTTGCTCACAGCCACCGAGATGACCGGAGACAAATCAATCGGTTGACCATCGCTCGCATGCAAATGTCCAATGAACTCGTGCACCTCCGTCTGTTGGGAAAGCGGGCAGCAAGTTCGTTTAATCAGTTTAATCACTTTTATTTTTATAGTTTATCAGTTATTGCTTATCGCATATCGCATATCGCTGATCGCTGATCGTTTTGGTTATGGTTTTCAAGCTGGGTCTGCTCAGTTTACGGCTTTCAAAAGTACTCACCATAATGCGCTTCTGCATCTGCTGCTTGCCGCTACCCATGTAGGTCATTCCGAACTGGCGCAGCTTGTCGTGCAGAAAGCGTCGCTGATCCTTCCACAGTTTGCCGGTGCTATTGATAATGCCTGTAAATCCATGCAAAATACAATACAATATATTCAATTTATATATATGTATATATATATATGTGTGTATGTATATATACGAGCTGATATTTCGACTCAATCGAGAGTTGTCATTTCAGTTGCGCACTTAACGAAATGCTTTCGCTTCCCTTTTAGCTTGCAACTTGTATAAATAAATGCTTCTTTTTTCTCTTCTTCTTCTCTTCTCTTTTTGCTGGCTGCATTTTGTTTTATATTTTATTTAATTGAGGTAGGCTCGAGCAGAGCTTGAGCTGGATTTGCCCTACTTTGCCATTTTGTTGAAACCAAATATCAGTAATGAAATCCCCACCATTTTTTTTGTTGAGCTCTTATCATTCATATAAAATTAAAGCCGCTTACTTGGCGTGGCCAAAAGAAGCAGTTAACAAGTAAATAATAGCTGATTGAAGTAAAATGCACACAAAGAAATGCAAACTATCTAGATACTTTCAGCTTTTTTTTAGTCTTATTTTATTCAATGCACTCCAGCCTGCACCTAAATACTAACTAGTATATATATATATTTATAAAATAATATATATATTCCTAAACAGGTTGCTCATCTACATAATATTTATGGAATATTGCAGTTTTGTGCTGTGGCAACTAATATTTGAATTGTGAGCAGATTGTAAATTTACTCACACTACGTATGGTAAAATTATGAAAAATATTAAGAAATATTCCAAAAAAAAAAAAAGAAAAGTTTTTTATATTCAGTATATGCTGAGATTCAATCGATGTTTAAAAAATATGTGTGTGTCATTTTATGGTGTTGCTTGTGTTGTGTCGTTTATTTTGTTGTTTTGTCTTTTGCACTCGACATTTATTTAGTTTATTTGCATTGACATATTTGGGGACTTTGTACTCACCATATCCGTTGAGGGTTTGCATGAACGGCGTATCCGGTCGTCCTGTGAACTCCTCGCGCCGAAAGCACTCGCGAATCATTTTGTAGTCACTCATGACGACGGTCAGCTGGCTGCCCAGTCGGGTAGAGAACAGGGATCCGTATCTGGTGGCCAGCTCCATGAAGCGTGTGTGCTTCTCGTTGCCCATGAAGAGCAGATAGCCGATGACCGGCAGTCCCCAGGGGCCTGGGGGCAGTTTGCGCAGCTCCTGATAGTGACGCAGGAGCCACTGCAGCAGGCTGATTACCGTTAGAAAGCTGAGGAAGACCAGAAGCAGATGCTGCGCATCCTGCTGCTCCATCTGCAGCTGGCGCAGCACAAATTTGATCAGATACGAATCGGCCAGCATGTTGCCGATATCTTTCTGTGAGGCGTCTCCTCGGCCGGGGGGAGGGTTTTGGGGAGATGAGCCGTTCACTTCACACAGGACGCTCGCTTGGTTGTTGTTGCTATCGTTGCTATCGTTTCGACTGTTTTCAGTTTTTCAGTTAATCAGCTTATCAGTTGATCAGTTGTTCAGGCTTTGCATTTATTTGCTACACTGCTGAGCCATTTGTTGTCACTTTTGCTTTTACTTGCCGCTGTCTGTTGCAAACAATTTGTATTCAGATGTTGACAATTTTTTGTGCGTTTTGCAATTAGTGTCTGTACGAAACAAAAAATTGTTTTCTTCAATAATTCGTTGTTTGCTTTTCCTTTTCTGTTTGTTTGTTTGCTTGTGTGTGTGTGTTTTTTTTTTTTTTTGTGAAAAAAATATTGCCTACAAATTTTTGCTTTTTGCTTGGCGATTTGGTAACGAATTTAAACGGTTGAATATTGAGGAGCTAACAAAAAAAAAACAAAAAAATAGTTGCGTACTCGAGTCGAAGTAAAAGACGGCGAGACCCGGAGACGATTTCGCGTCGAGCGTTTATAGTTTTCGACTAATGGCTCGACGTATGTCCTTGTCACTTTTATAACAACTCGGCCCCGCCGCTTCGCAGAGCAGCGCCGAACACGAACGAGTGATCGACGGCAATCGCGGCTCGGCCGCTTTAAGCGCGCGCACACTCGCCACAGCCAGGCCAGAGACGACAGAGCCAAAGCCGACGATGATGACGACGACAACGACGACGACGACGACAACGACGACCGATTGCGACGTCGCTGTCTGCAACGTTTTGAGCTGCGCTTGCTCGCTCGCGGCAGAGCTCTGACTCTGACTCTGGGACAGAATCTGATAGTCAAAAGCTGGGCTGCTGCTGTTGCTGCTACTGCGGCTTCTGCTGCTGCCTGCTTCTCTGCCGGCGCCATATTTCAGTCTCGGTCTCCGTCTCAGTTTGATGCGCTCGTATCAGTCGCCGCCGCCGCTGCCCCGCTAGCCGCTAACCATAAAGCTGACAGCGCCAAATCAACAAGTTACCAATGAGCAGAGCAGAGCAGACCAGAGCAGCGCAGCGCAACGCATTGCTCGTTTTTTCACTCAATTTCGGCGAAGTGCTAACATGTTCGCCGCCGCTGCTGCTGCTGCCAGCGAACATGTTTGAGCTCAAACGGCCGCTCAATGCCGTCGTCTTTTGTTTTGAGTGCATCGCGCAGCGCCGCGTGTTCTCTGTTTATGTTTTTCAAAACTCAAGCCAAGCTCAAGAGCAACAAGAGATGGCTGGCAATTGGACAGTCGGCAGTCGGCAGTCGGCAGTCGGCAGTTGGTAGTCGGTTGTCGTTATTCGGCAGTCGGCTGTCGGCAGTCGCCAGTCGACAGTCGATAGTCGGCGATCGACTGTGGCGGGAGTTTAGTGCCCTCGCTCGCAGCTGTGACAGGTGTATTATTGTCGTGCTTATCAGCGTTTGAATAATGCCCAAGGTTTAGAACTGTACACACCAATCGCTGATAATGCACTTATATATACGCACAAAGACCTCACATCTCCACAACTCACCCAAAACAAATCATCCGACCCGAGACCCGATCGGAACTCTGATGGGCTGCAACTTTTGCAACAATTCAGTGTCGCTAGGCGGGCGGCTCTTTATATGTGTGCAAGAGTCAGGCGCCAGAAGCGGAAGCAGTTGCACTGGACCACATTATATGCTTATGATCTGATCTGATCATCGCTTCAAACTATACAATACGAAAAAAAAAACACCAAGAAAGACAAACTCTAAATTAAATGGGCAATTTGCATTTTGGGTCAATTTGATCAGCCTTCACGAGCTGATCTATGCAGAGGTGCAGCCAGATATCGAATTTGATATGGTATTTTGTATTTTAAACATTTTATTTATTATATTTGACTATTGACACTCTCCGGAGACCATGTTGTATTTCTCAGATCTGATTTCAGCGTATTGTTTAATTTAAAATGACACCAGGCCTTATCAGCGCATTCAAGTTCAAAAATTGTATTAATTAGGCATAATAAATAAGAAGCAACAATAAAAACAAAAAAAATAAATAAATATGAATACAACAAATTCAGTAGAAATAGATTTTGACGTTGTATTCAAATTAAAATGCATTTGTATTGAATTCTGCAGAATTTTCTGTAGCTTTGGATTCGATTTTGTATCGTTGCCACGCGTTTCATATACATATTTATTTATTTGGTTGTTTACCACCAATAACCGAAGACCAAGTTGCTTTCTTAAGGACAAGATTTGACCCTCAGCACTGACGTCGACAGCTGCTGGAGACTGGAGACTAAGACTAAAACTGAAAGACAGACGGAACCAGAAGCAGACGTTGCTGGCGGCCAACAAATGTTTGGAAATTAATTAAATTATACTTTGTTGTATACAGTGGCTGACTCAAAATCCGGATAGAAATAAAAAAACACGTAATATATTTTACTAAGTTTAAATTCATGTAACATACCATAGACACTTATAATCTTAGATGTGTGAAAAAAAGAAGAAAAGAAGCTGAGAGAAAAAATTGTTTAGACAATTCTTGGTATTTATTTGACAAATATTAAATTTCTTTTTTTAAATAATATTATAAGTTGCTGCTATACCACAAGGCAAGAACTAACGGTGAATGGCTAACTAAATAATTGAATCGCAAATTTAAAAAACATTCAGTATTCGATATGAGAAATATAATACTATATATATATGAATTATATTATATATATAAATTCTAAATTATTAATTACTACTGTAGCAAATTTGGCCACTAATATTTGTATATCCTGAACCCATTGAAAATGGGTAAAAAGGGTATAATGGTCTCGTGCAAATGTATATAACAAGCAAAAGGAAGCATCTCCGATCCCATACACTATATATATATTCTTGATTAGAATCAACAGCCGAGTCGATATAGCCACATCCATCTGTCCGTCCGTCTGTATAAACACGCGGATCTCAGAGACTATAAAAAAAAATGTTGGTGTATATGTTCTCGAATACCAGGCGCAGATCAAGCTTGCTTTATTCATTTTCCGTTTCAGGAATATCGATACATTTCGATTTCCGATAGCCATGAATGCTGCACTTTTAAAGGCAGAATCTTCTTATTAATACACTATATGTATATGCATATTATTGATCAACTGACCAAATTTCGTCAAGATCGGATAAGCAACACCGAAATAATAATCGAAAATATATTCTCATATTGATTTTCTATATGCATAAATATGCGAGCGCATGTGTGAGAAAGAGATGGCATGATAATCAGCGCAATTGTAAATATATTTGTGCGTATCTCCACCGCCCCGTTACCTACAATTGCGTGTATATATATATATACATATATAAATTGTCGAGCTCACTCGACTACAGCATTCTTACTTGTTTTCTAATGAAATAATCCTTGATAAAAATTGCAAAACCTTAATAGTAAAATTTGTGAATAGAGTTAACAATAGAGTGACGATATGTTATGCAATTTACAAAGCATAAATGAAGGATTTAATTAATCTGGGATTACGTTTTTTGTTGTAGAGAGTTTTCTACTATATTCACAATAAGCCAAACGCAATGAAATTGATGCAGTAGATAAGATTTGATTGTTTTGGCTCAAGAGTAATTTTAATTAGTGTGTTTTACGTACCCAATACGTAATGGGTGGCAAGGACATTATAGCACTAGGGAAGTGCATGCCATAAGCAAAGCCTGGCGTATCCGGATAAATATACGGAATATATTTTGATAACCCAAACCATACCTTAAACTATTAAATACTATGCAAAAGATGTGAGGAGCTTACATATGTTATGTATGCAATATCGCTAACCGGATCCACTCATGATAACATATGGCTGATCACTCCACTCCCGCTTCAAGTATTTTTGCTCTGTTTTGTGTTGGCATCAGTGGCCAATCAACTAATTGGCATCTACTTAGATTCAATTCAATTCAAATTAGCAAGCATATGATGAACAAATCAGGCAATCGGTTATCTGCATTGGCATCAGCTGCTCTGCCTCGCTCACTCCCTCTGCCCCTCCCTTGCTGATTTAACTTGGAATGCGTGTAGAAATTTGAATAATGATCATGGCAATTAAATTCAATTGGTAGCCAGCCTGGAGCTAATAAACCTGTGCCACACAACGCACCCCAATCCCCAGTCCAGTTTCGGTCCCACATCCAGTTCCCATTCAAAAAATATGCCGTCTCGTCAAGAGTAACAAAAACAATTAACAACCAAAAAAAATACAACGTCAAATGCCAAATGTTAACCTGGAAGATCAAGGCTGTAGGCAAACGAAAAACTTTACAATTCGAAATATATTGCAATAAAAATGTACAATAAACGTTAGTCAGAGCTGCCAGGTAGTTCTAAATAAGGATAAGGAGGATAATTTCGAGCTGCTAATAAGAAAACCAAAATCTGGCATAGCAACAAAAACAGAAACGGAAACGGCAACAGCAACAGAAACAAAAACAGCAACTGTTGTTGTACAGCCGCACAGGCCAAGCTAAGTGGCAGCGATTTAAGCGGATAAGTCATTGAACTGGCAACAAGAACAACAACAACAACAACAACAACAGCTCAAGCAACAGCTGCAAAACTAGGATGCATCAAGTTGCAACAGGCAACTGGCAACAGGCAACAGGCAACAGGCGATGTGGCCTCTAGGAAATCAAAAAAAAGAAAAAAAAAACCAAGCACTTCAGACAATGGTCGCTGGGTCAATGCACCCGCCCCAGCACAGGACAACAAACTACAAAATGTGTCCCTCTCTCTGTGTGTGTGTGTGTGTGTGTCTGTGTGTGATGTACGCAAGTGCACGTGCATTTGTAGTACACTGAGCAAAAAAAAAGAGCAGCTCACCTGATTATCAAAGGGTGCGCTTTATAACCTATATAAGGAGTAAATTTCATGATCCCTTCCCATTAAAGATATAGCTTTGCTTTGGTTCGCTAGTTTTTGGAAATATTAGTCTTCAATTTAGAAAATATTTTGTGACATAAGAAAAAGCCACTCCATTTGCGATTCGAATCTTTACAAGTGATTATTTCGTACATTCACAAATAATTTATAGAAAGCTGAAAATCTTTGCGGTTCGAGTTTATTTTTTGAAGTGTAGTGTGTAGGTTGGCCACTTAAGGATCACTTACACACGCGTGAAAAATGAGAACAGGAAAACTGTGCGCTGTGTGTGCGGCCTTGAATGCGGTCATTGGCCCAGACACAGATCCCACAGCCCAAGCAGAACAGAGGCAGAGAGATGGCCAGAGAGACAGACGCCGACAGAGAGAGTGAGCGAGAGTGAGAGAAGTTTCCAGGAACTGATGCGGCGCTGCTTACAGGCTAATGACTGCTAGGCAAAACCGAAAGCCGAACTCGAACTCGAACCCAAATCCGAAGCAATAGTTGCTTGTACACTTGTACAGTCTCGAATGTTCCTAAGCCTGAGCCGGAGCCTGAGCCTGTGCCTGTGCCTGTGCCTGGGTCTGACTGGCGTCAAGGATGCCGGACATGAGTCAGTGCAGAAATATGCCAGCATTATGCCAGCGGCAACGGCAACGGCTGTGGCAGTGGCAGTGGCAGTGTCAGATTCAGTTTCAGTTAAAGAGCCAAAGTCAGTGCGCTCCAGGCAACCCGGTCGGTAATAACTAACTGGTTTGCCGATCTCAATGGATGGGCAAAGGCGTCGCAAAAAAACGTCAGCATCTGCGTCAGAGTCAGCTGCACTTATAGACACAAAGTATAGCCCATTAATTATAAAGCGATTCGACAGTCAAATATATACAAAACTTTAATCATTAACCATTAACCATTAGCATGCACACAAAATACCAAAATTATACATATACATACATGTATATATGTATATAGAGAAACATATCTGTGAATAAGCTATACATCTATACGTCGATATACGTATGTATGTATGTGTCTACACGCTTGAGACATTGTTTTTTTCTTATATTTATTTATGCATAATGTTAATTGGATAATTTCTGCTAAATTCCGTTGGCTCTTTATGAGTGAATATGAATTAATGCAAAAATTATCGCTGTCCGCTCAGCTCAATATTGCTCCCCTCCACTCCCCTCACCCCACACACGCAGTTCCTTATAAGTCACAATTTGCACCTATTAGACTATTAGAGGTCTCAATTATTTTAATATTCTTATTGCTGATTAAATGTTGATTACCAATACACTTGGCCATCTTGACAAGCATTCCGACCATGTCTAGAAGCTTGCCAGCAAATCCTACATACACATTAATCTCAACAAATCTATCTCTACATCTGTGTGACTTGTGCATTAAGAAAAATATACCTTTGATTTCAGAAAATAGAAATTCTTGGCTTTATGCTACAGAATATGCACTTCTCAATAACAAGATCGAGTTTCAAAGGACTCAGTAATATACATATGTATATACATATATATGTATGTAGCTTCATTTATTTTCGCTGCAATACCATCTGAATTTAAACGAATCTTTTTATATCAGCGTATGAAGGATTCTTTAGAGTACTACAGCGAGCTTGTCGTTGTATCAATTGGAAAAATGAAAAAATAATATTGATATCTTATCTGCCTCTTGCATGCCAAATGCACACGACCTAATGATACCCTGTCTTTTCAACGCATACCAAGCCAAATTGAGTGTATCTGTTGCGTCGCTATACGAATGAGAGAACTTTGCTTATCGTGTGTTCGCATTCGTGATGCAATATTTAGAATTGAGTGTTTTTTTTCACACTTTTTATAGCGCGACCTTGAGTAGCCAAACAAAGCATCATTTGTAAAATACTATATTATAGACAGGTATATTCATATATACATATTATACATACATTACGTATGCACACGCTTAGAGTAAGTATGTGCATGTGTACACACATTTGCTATAAATATCAAATTTGCCAGCGTCAGATTCACAAAAACTCAAATGTACCGCCGCATAATACAGAAACATGGTCAGTTCGAGAGGGGAGGGATGGTAAGGGGAGTGTAGGTGCTGCACTCGGAGAAAGAAATGGCACTGAATTTGAGGAATTTGCCATACTTTTGTCGGCAAGCGTAACTGACCTTACTATTCACAAATCAATACTCCACAAATCTCCAAAAGACAGCTTTTAGCTTTAGGGTGAATTTTTCTAAAATTAAAAAAATATATGTATCCAATTTCTGGGGTGTTGTTTTTGATTTGTTGACATAGAATTGTCATATTAGGTTGTTTTTTTTTGCTTGTTATAGTTTTAGGACGATTTTCATTTCAAGGCGACTTTCTAAAATTCAAGACATTTTTTTTTTGGATTGGGCCACCGATGCTGGTGCGATAGAGGAACCAGTTTAACTGAATAACCATTGCTCGCTGTCAACATGTTAAATATTTATGCACATGAGTATAATTTATAATTAATTAAGCGCTTGAATGTTTATTGTTTATTGTTTGCGGCCAGCAGACCACCCAGTAGCGCATTTTGAATATTTTTTGTAAATTTTTTTTGTACGAAATCAATAAAAAGTAATGAACTTACATACTAATTGCATAATCTACATATCTACAAAATATATAAATTGATATATATATATATATATATACATATTGATTTGGATTGGAAGTGTAAATTCAAATTGCCAAATGCATTAAATCTATCTAATTATAAAAATACATTTTTTGTTGAATATATATATATAAAATATATTTTTTATTTCTATAATTAGATTTAAAATATTTATGCAGATAGCTAAATGAGGTCAGCATTATTTGTGAATGAAATTATACAAATATGCACTGATGTCCATTCCTAGAAAGAGTGGCATTGTTTCTATATATATGTGGATTAAATTTGCGATCTGTTTTTACTATTTTTACTATTTTTTAGTTGAATTCCATCAGATAATATTCGCTGAACATGAATTTGATTAAAAGTCAGTTAAAATTCATTTCTTTTTCTTTGTATGCATATTGATATGAAAACAATTTTTTTGTTCGTTACTCGAAAGTTCTAAGAATGCCTCAAATTGCCCTCATAGCTATGCTAAATAGTCAACTGTGTTTTGTTTTTGGCTATCTTTTATTGAACTTGAACTTGAGAACAACATTGTGAATTCCTGGTATAAAATCCAAAACAACAAAAAACAAAACCCCCAAAAAAAACAGAACAAAAACCATTTTTTTTTTAAAAAAAAAACAATAACAAAAATCGAGTCACATGACAACGCAGAATCGACATAATTGGCGGTAAGAAAAACAAAGATAGAAAATGGCAACAGCAAAATGAACAACAGAATGAGCCAGCTACCAAATCGCAGCCTCAGCCTTAGCGTCAGCTCCATCCCTGGCCATCGATCAGACAATCGATTTGGCCATGATCCGGACTTGGCCGGGAACGGGAATGGCATTGAATTGAATATTATGAAATGAACGACGAAAACAAAAATAAATCTTTCCAGCTACTTATTATTCGGCAAATACTATCTCTGCGTCTTTCTTCATTCAGTGACGCCATCCCGCTATTGCCGCTCATCCTTTTGGCCTTGAGCACTCATTAATTCAAACTTAAAACGCACTGACAAATCGATGTCGCGACGACGCAAAAGAAGCCGACGCCACTCGAGACTCCACAGTATAGAGAATTTCACAGCTCTCGCGATCGATCGATAGCCCGTGCTGGGTTCGTGCCGCTATGTGAGTCTCTCGGATGCGCTACGATCCATACCTGCTATGTACATTTGAACCTGAACCTGAACCTGAACGTGAACGTGAACGCGAACATCAACATCAAACCGAAAGTGAATCTCAAGCTATGCCATCTACATTTTTCGATTAGTATTATATTATTGCAATCAATGAAATGTGTACTTCCCTATCTCTACATATGCATATGCGGTAATCGCACAATTAGGACTGTTTAACACGTACGTGTGCCTAAAAAGAATAAAAGTCAATGAACTGCATGGCATTTATTGTATTATAATCATAAAAATCGCACATTTTCTACAGTTTACTATTTGCTACTACTTTTGAACGGGCTGCACAAGCATTGCATTTTTAAAGTGTTTCAAATTAGATTCTAAGCATTTGAAATAATAAAATAAAAAAATGAATACGCAGTATCTGTTTAGAGGCGTAGAAACCCGACGCCAGATCGACAAATCGACAAATCGACAAACAATATAATTGTTGTTTACGTAAGTGCAAGAGTTCCGAACCGAGACGATTCATTCCAAAAATAATCTAATTCAGCGAAAATAATATATATGCATGCACATATGTATGTACATATGTACATACAGCTACATACATACGTATATGTGCATGTCTGCAAAAACGCCAGACTTTATTATTATTTTGATTCTCATGTGATTTGTTATTGTTTAGTTTCGCACTCGTAGATACTCCGTAATTGCATCGGCCAATTAAATTCATATTTCATTTAGTCAAAAACAGTTAAGGCTCACTTCAAACTGAATGTTTAGTAATTGATTAAGATCTATATTTCCGCACAGCAGCATCCTAGGGATGCATGTTAGGAAATCTCAGGACATAGAAGCCCTTGACCCAACAAAGATAGTATTCGTGCAGGAGCTGGGGTTGATGGAAGAGCTATAGGCTCAGAAGGGGGCTCAATAGACTTTAGAGGTCCCGGTGATGGTTCCCCAATTTATAATAATATTTCCGCACAGTAAGAACTCGATTCCTGATACGATATGCCACACAGCACTGTGTGCTTAATATCCTTTTCTCTTTGGTTACAGGGTATACAAAAACAAAGAAGAGAAAAAAGTGTATGACAAAAATACTGCGAATCGAAAGGCGTGTGAAATGTTGCGAATTCATTGAACCCGACTGGAAAATTAAACCAAAAAGAAATAAGTTGTTGTTCTTGGCATTATGTAATCGGAGTGGCCGCTGCTGTGGGCCGGCGAAGGGGCCCCAAACAGTCGTCTAGAAGCCACAATTTAAAACCATACCTCGTAACTATGCGAAAAATGTGCGTATGAATTTGCTGCGTTGTGGTAGCAACATCAAAGCTCGAGTTCATTAAACTGGAGAGGCAGCATCGCCTCTCGTTGCCAAAGGGGGTGAGGCTGTGAAAGGGGCTGTCCGTAACGCATATATAAGGGCTCGGCTAAAATCGAAAACAAAACTGCGACATTTCGTTTTCTGTTGACGTTTTTGTGCTACGCCTAATTAATCGATAATAACAACAAACGATCAATAACAATACCAACAATAACAACAACCACAACAACGACAATAACAACAACATGTTAAAGGGCTCGCAGTCAGCGTTCAACCTGTTGCCGGGCCGTCTGTCTGCCTGTCTGTCTGTCTGTCTGTCTGTCTGGCTGGCTGTCTGGCTGGCTGTCTGTCTGCTTGCCTGTTGGCCAACAGTTGACTCATGCCAAAAAGGGGGGAGTCATCAGCCACTATTAGCCAGCAGTCGGCATCCAGCATCCATTGGCACCAAACAATAAAGCCCAAGCGCGTCACACATTTACTACGCGACTTCTTGGCCTGGCTAAGACTGTTCGTATGCGTATCCACTATTAGATGCGGATACAACGTGTTTTCATTTTAGCGTTTTTTGTTTTTCGCGCCAATTGATGGTAGCAATGAACTTTGTAGGTGGCATGCGATGTACGCATGTCTCCTACTACGCTCGAGTAGCGTTCTTTAAAAAAATAAAATGAAATGAAATGAAATGGCCAAATGAGCTCAACCTGTCAGCGATTATATAATGTCAATCGATGCGCCGTAGCCCCCAGTCGTCTTAGCAGAGCGAGCACAACCTTGAGCGCGTACGCTGACATCTCCAAGCCAGCCAACCCCACTCGCCCCCTAAACGCCAGCAAAAGCCACAGAACCAGCAACGACGACAGCAACAGCAACAGAAACATCAACAGAAACAGCAACAGCTTCAGGCCCAGCTCCACAAGCTGGCAACACACACGTCCACCATTCAAGTCTCGAGCGGTTTCGTTTAGCATTCTTGCTGCTACTGCGCCATAACGGCCAGGCTGGAATCGGAGCTGCAGGCTATAGACTGTAGACCTGTACACTTGTAGACTGCTTAGACTGTATACTGTATACTGTATACTGTATACTGTAGACTGTAGACTGTAGACTGTAGACTGTAGACTGTAAACTGTAGACCGTGTGTAGTTGAGATTGTTCGATTGTAGAGTGTTGGGGGTTCAACCACCTCACATTGAGATTGGCACCTGTCATCTAGCCCGATCTCATACGGGGTGGGCTTAGCTGTTGCTAAGGCTTAAGCCACGACAAACTAGTGAGCCACTTCCTTGAGCATAAATTAAAATATTCCAGAACTGTAAGCTATCAGCAGGTTATATATTTTTCAACTCAAAACGCGCTCAATTTGCGTCAATTGGCGAAAAAAAATGTATAAAAATATCTGCATTTTTAATAACGCATTAAAACAATGCGAATTCTAAAAAAAAAAATTAATTTCATATTCCTGTTCTTAGGAAAAAAACGAAATAAAAAAAAATAAAAATTTCAGATTAAAACAGGCCAAAACAGTCAAGAGAGCTCGACGACAAGATACCCTCCAAACACGTCTTGTTTCAATGAAATAATCTACGATCATTTTCTTATCTAATTTCTAACGGTTCTTAATGCAATTTTTATAGCTTATTGATATAGCTATATAGATTATGCCGAGGTATATGCATTTCCCATTGGTGGCCAATATCTTTCAAATTGTGTCTTTTATTTTGTACAGAAGCGGAGAAAGATATCGCTAAAATTAAATTAAAATAAATATTCGAATATATATACGTATATTCAAATATAGCAGTACAGTTTCTGAAATCTGCGTGTTCAGACAGACAGTCAAACATGAGTGCATCGACTCGGCTGTAGATCCTGTTGAAGAATATATACACCTTAGGGGCTCGCAGATACTTCCTTCTGCTGGCTATCTACTGTTTGCACAACTTTATTATACCCTTCTCAATGGGTTCAGGGTACACAAATAATCAATGCTCTGCTATATAGATGTGAATGAGACAATCGCGATTTCCGGCTTATGAACCTCATCAGCACCCGAATCTCAGAACCCGCTGCCAAGTCCAAGAGTCCGTGTGCCCCGCTCCCAATCAACCCGAAGTTGGTTGTTTGAGCAGTATGACTGAAACATCTTTGGGTTTTTTGCCATCTTCTTTGAATGAAGCGTAGCTGGGCCTAAATAGCTCCGCTTCCCCGCAACCCCCATCGCCCCGTCCCGCCCCTTAACTGCCACTGGTGGCAGCAGCTTTGTCAGGCTGCGTGCGTCTTTCATTGAAATTTCGTCGTGTAGATCTATGGTTGTAAAACAAAAAAGAATCTTAAAGAGCAAAACAAAAATCGCGCGTTCGCTTTGAGTATACATATGTATATTTGCCCGTGCCCCCATCCCTCGCGCCCAGCAGACGTTTCTGGCTGTGGGCAGTGACACCCTCGAGTGTTTTCTGGCTCGTATCCCAAGTGTTTATGTTTTGATTCTGATAGTTTCGGCATTTCGGTATATTTGTATTCAAGGTTACTCTTGTTTTCATGTCCATTGACCTATTTGGTTTCACAAATATCACCATGCAAATGAGCTGCGGACCGTCCGATCGATCGATCGATGAATCTATCGGTTTTTCATTGGCTGTTTCTAGCGGAATTACCTGATCGCCAGATCTTAACTCGGACATTACTTGATCCTATCTATCTCTAAAAATCCGCTCTTAGCATTTGTAGAGTAATATCAATGATTAACTTGTAATATTTATTGCATTAATCTTTCTAAATTGAGTAATTATACTGCTTAAAGTACACTCAGAAAAATTTGATTTAAAATGAAAATATTATAAACTTGAAAATATTTCTGGTTTTCGAAATATTACTAAATATACAAAAGAAATAAATAGAAAATATTTCAAAATCCTTTCTGAAATTCAGGATAGATAAATGAAATTTGCTCTTTGATTTGAACTATAGATAAATATTAAAAGCGAATATCTCTGTTATAGGCACATAAAAAAAACACTCGGGAATTTGAAATATTTGTTGACTATTTTCTGAAAAATGTTGACTGGAAGTAAGAGAGAATAATCCTGGTTACTTTCCGAAAGTTGGACCCCACAAGTATGGTAATTTTCCAAAGTTCAGAGCGAATCTTCTGAGTGTAGCTTTCATTGATGATTTCCTATGGCATTAAGTGCTCAACTGTATTTTAAAAACAATCCAGCCCAAAATACATTCAAATGCGAAGTCAGCAAAAACATTTCCGTTTTTTTGTCGGAGAACTAAATGTGTAATAAGACTCATCATCAACAACAGCACTCAGTTCTTGAATGACAACCCTTCGATGGGTCATTGTCATGAGCCATCGTGAATATCATGTTGTTATTGTGTGTAGTATAAGTGACTATTCGGTAATTCAGCAATTCAATACCTTTGTGTCAACTTATATACATATATATTTATACATATATATATATCAGTAACTCGAGCTTTGTGTTTGTGATAAGCTGCGATGGGAACGTGCTTAGTATATAGAGTGCAATGCTAAAAATAGGAATAACATGAACATTTCTCACTCAATTCACCTGTTATTTGGAATTTCATTATTCATACGATTTTTGATGAACTTCTTCATAAATAAATCAAATGTAAGCTAACTACTGAGAATAATTAACGGCACTTTGTGTAGACTGAAATTCACAAAAAACAACAACGATTCGACATCATTAAAAAACATTGCAAAAATAAAAACACCTATGACGTATGATTTGGCTTTGACTATAGGCTATGCTGAGTCTATTTAATCAGATTAAAAGGGAATTTGCACTAAAGTATTTGCAAACGTTCATATTTATATGTATAAATATTTACATGGCAGGTGTATGAGATCATTGACTGATCTACGCTATATTTAAATATGGTTTCTACACTTGTTTTTGTTATTGATGCCTAGAAACGCATTGCTAGATTTCCATATCTACAGTAAGAGACTGATGGCTAAATCACACTTGTACATGTTGGCATTTAAACGATCTACGGCTCTACGGCTCAAATCACAAAATACAATTATTACTCAGACACATCAGAGCGATGCCATGACTTACCATTAATATTCAAAGACCATACTACATATTTTATACTCCGATATCGAAGGTATTAGAGGACATTGGGCATTCGTCAAGTTGTCTATACTCAAACATATCTATGCCAGACGAGGTACTAAGATTAGGGTGCCACGCCCACTGGATGCTGGCTTAATGCAAAGTCTCGTTAATTGTCGAGGTGCAAATCAATTAAATAATTAAAATGCTAGAAATAAGTTTGTTTCAAATATTTTGAACAATATATCCCTTCATTAAATTTGGAAGCTACAAATCTCAATAAATAATTTTTGGGCATTTACTTAAATTTTGGCAAGTACTATTGCAAATAAAAACAAAAGGCGAGGGCTGTCTGAGGCACAATGATATACCCTTTCTATAAAATCTACCGATTGTTCCTATTCAAGCAGTATGATATAGTAGTCCAATGTTGATAGCTTTGTTCAGAATAATAAAACACATAAGTGTTGAGTTTGGTCCAGATAGCTAGGTAAATAAACAAGTTTAACAAATAAGAAGCCATCTTTCGACCGATTGGCAGCTATATGATATAGTGATCCGATTCCGCCAGCTCTAACGTAAGTACTGGTTGCAGCAAAAAGGACGGATACACAGGCGTGCTCTAATTCAAGCTAAATGGTAACACCCAGACTGATATTCAAATTCTCATCAAGATAACTTTAAAAGTGAGAAACAAATTTCAATTGATGCAGAGTAACAAGTCGACTCGGATAGTGGTGATGATCAAGAATAGATACATATAATTGTACCTTGTGGGCTCAGAGACATATACAATGTGTTACAAGCTGCACGACAAAATTTTAATATACTCGGTAAGGGTATACAAGAAAAACTACGAACTTGTACAAAATAAACGGAGGTTCTGTTCTTGGCTAAGTGTAGAAAGGAGTTACGCAATCTATACGGTAGAGGGCGTTCCAGTTATTCGAGATACCGGAAAAAATATATACACCTATTAACACATTTAAAGTTATGGCAAATGAAACATTATTCCGGTATTTAATAATTTGCGTAAGCACATCAGATATTTTATGAAGTTATTTACGGCTTTTAAGGTGGGCAAAAAAACTTTCACTCCGCTTAAATTACAATTGTAGGCATTTAAAATTCAAGCTGTAAAAATTGCAGAATGTAAAATACAATCATATATGTACATACATGTATGTAGGTATGTGCACAAACTGAAGTCTTAACAAATTTCGCTGTGTGCGAAGGTCAACTGAATGAAATGAGCCGCGAAACTTCTCCAAATAGCTGAGCCACGTTTCAAAATTGCGACAGATAAACAGTATAATTAATATACAATGCGGATAACCCGTTTCAAGTGAAGTCGTAGTGGAAACCAGCGAAATCCAAGCTAACGGCAGCCGCAATTGTATAATTGAGTAAAAAGGGCGCGACTGTTGCGCAAATGCGCCTTCAAGTCGCGGTCGCAATCGCCATCGAAGACGAACAAAAAATCACAATATACATAAGTAGCATATGAAAAAAAGCTGGTCAAGGTCGCCCATGCCGTTGCCTTACGGGCCCTCTATGCGTATACTTGATGGGCAACAGGCGCGGACACTGTTAGGCATTCACTTAACGCCTTCAATAACTCGAGCAACTGCAATTGTATTAGTGTATTTTGTTGTTTATAGTTGTTGATCTGCACTGTTGACACTTGAAAGTTGAATAAATTAAAGCATATTGAGCTGAGGCTCGCATAATTTTACGTTTAATGTCGTAATCGACTCCCAATGGTCAAAACCCCTAATTAGGCCACCTTCAGTGAACTCGGTCTACAGGTCGGCGGATTATATAAGACCATTCGGATATTGACTCACGTACATTATTTTAGTGAGCCTAATACTAATCAATAAATACATGAGGAGCTTGGGATCCCATATGTAAAAGAGGAAATAGCACAACTTAGCTCCAGATACACGAGACGATTCTTTGACCATAACAACAACTTGGCCAGCCCTGCGCCTAGAAGACTAAAGAGTGTTCATCTGTTAGACCTTCCCCTTGGGACGCCGATATAAGAAGATTTTAAAAACTTGGAGCTCCATATGACAGCAAAGGTACCAAAATCTTGAAATTGATTATGAAAACAAAGAAAGAAAAATAGTTCCAAATTTGATCATTTTTATAGCCAACGAGAAAATCACAACTATTGTGTAAAGCGGATATTGCTTGGAGACCTTGGTTATTTTAATTGTTTTATTGTCAAAATTGCGTAAATATATACATATGCATAAATATTTATGGAGTTTATACCTTACTATGGATGTACATATTTATGGGATGTATTTATTTTTATTGTTGCCCCGTACTTTGTGCATGTGCTTATCATTATGAGTATATGCTCATATAAGCGTGAAGTGAGACTAAAAAAATGTGTCTCGAACGCATTTTAATTAATGGCAATTTCATGCTCAAGTTCTGGGAAAACATCAGCATTAATGTGGCGAGGCGAGCAGAACATGCCTGCTGCTCCTGCTGTGAAAGAGTGGGCGTTAGCAGAATGACTCAGGGCACAGGCGAAGGAGTGAGAAGACAATGCCTCTGGGTGTGCTATGTGCTGCCACAGCAGACTCACGCAGTAAGTCCTTCATAAATAAATAAATAAGTTAGTGCAGTTGGCCAGAACAAATGCTTGGCATGGCCAACTGAAATAATCATCTCGTAGAATAGCAGCAATCGACTTCCTGACCATTTGCATAAGTGGAGAATTAAGCATGTTTAGTTGGACGCCCTAGTTCAGAACTGCCCAAGTGATGCTGCCCAAGGACTCGATTTCAGTTATTGCTCTCGACATCTTGGAACGATCTCTTGCAACAACTTTTGCGAATAAACATTTACATACGTGCGTTGAGTTGAATTGAGTTGAGTTGAGTTAAGCTGAGTTGGTTGCCGGCTGCTCGTCGGCCGTGATCTGATTACAATTCCAAGAAGGTTTTATAAGGCAAACAACAAGAAAAAGCACTTGATGGTTCCCTTGCCTGCCATTGCTGACGTGTCCAACCCGGAGAATACTTTGTCACAGTTTCTGCTGCTGCTGCTGCTGAGCGGTTTGGTTTGGTTTGTTTGCAGGTGCTGGCCTTATTCATTACGTGTAATAACTGTGGTAATTGTCACGTAGACACGGCGTACATCTACAGTGGGTAAGGACACTTGGCCAGCTGATGTCACATACTCAGACTCAGACTAAGGCGAAGGCAATTGTGACAATTCGAGCAGTGAACGCGTTAATGGAATATGCCATGATTCACAGCAGCAGCTGCTTTTCATATGACACGAAGCAGCATCTATTTACTAGATGTTATTATAAAGGGCATTCAGAGAGTACGCTTAAGGCATTTACCATTAATAAGCAATCAGCTTTTACTGAATGCCTAAATGTTATATTGCATATTAACATGTTAGACTGACTCCTCTTTCAAATTAGTGTGCATTTATATGAAAAAAATAGTTCTTAGATGAAATAACTGCTGAACGTAGATAATATAAAATGTGCCAAATCGACAGTAAAGAAACGTTGCTTCAATGAATGAATATCTAATATACGCATTAAATAAGATATATCAATTCTTTTGCATTTTCAAGGAGCATATGTTGCATGTATCGTCGTGTGTACACAAATAATGTGTGCGGGGATTCGAGTTAATCAATGTATGGCAACATCTGGCCATCATAATTATGATAATGAAAAGGCAAAATGCAGTTGCATGTACAATAATCTGTCGCACACACACACATGCAAACATACAATTAAATCCATCCATTCGATTAACGTGCGATTGCTTTTAACAATTTCGCGCACTGTATTTCTGCCTGGGCAGGCGGAAATTGATATCTCCTTCGAGCATGATTTCTCCGTTAAGCGAGTGTGGGGATGCTCTTCCCTTTAGCCGAATCGAGTATCATTGCCGTAATTTATGAATCTGCCATTGTAAATGCGTTTGACAGCTTAATGGCCATCAAAGAGATGCTGCGGCTAGCGCATTTATTTTTATTTTATTTTTTTTTTTGCCATTACAGCTAACTCAGCACAGAAGTGCAGAATTAATGCGCCGCTCGTTAACTCGAAATGGGTCATAGTATTTGCATCCCACACAGGCCCACCTACACAGCAGCGCTGTTTGCACTTGTGAATACATCAAGTTATTCACAATGATTGCCCAATTTTTGGTCAGCTCGATGGCAGTCAATTAATTAACTGGTGTTTCGGTTGCGACTTCAGCTAATTTGCTTTAGACGAGCCTAAAAGTATGCACTGGATGTTTTGTGGAGCGGGGTAGGCCAAGAAATATTCACCAGTCCATTTGGTTTTGTTCTTAACATTCAACATTTATCGCTATTATATGTACTGCATTATTTGAATTTATTAAGTTCTTCGAAGTTTACAGTAGGGAAAAATATTCAAATTACATTTAACACACACACATTATTTATATTGCTATTTATACCCACTGCTTAAGCATGTATGTACATATGTATTTTTCTTAAATTAAAACATTAATTGTTTGCTCACATCAATAATTTAAAAGTAGATACATTTACATTTGTTATTCTTAAAAACGAAATCATTTACATTTTTTTTTGTGGTTGTTTTCTGCATTTAGTATTAGTATTAAATTAATTATATATCTAAAGTTCTTGTACCATTTGAAACACTCAGGAATTGGACAAGCTCTAACTTGGACCAGTTTGTGAAGCTCAACATTATTTATTTATTCTCATCTAAGCTGCACTCGCAATGTGATAATTATACCAAGATGTGGCAAAAGGACAGCTGACAATGAAAGTTACGGGCGGTTGAAGCACTTTGATGATTGGACTTTTATTTATGTTAAATCAGGGGTATATTGTATATTGTAAAACAGTCACATTTATTTTTAAGGTAGATTATTGCCTGGTCTATGACGTTGGCATCTTATATAATTCTCGTAATTGCAAAGTTAGTTTTCCCTTCTAGTCTTGCTTGATGTCTGGCACAATTAAACTACATTAATAATTCGTAGTACTGGTAATAAAGACTCAATATAGCAACATTAATATTTATATATATGTATATATAAACATTTTAATTTTTAGCGTCGAAAAAAGTACGCCGAGCGAAATTCGCATATCCTGTTGGGTTTTGTGCCGTAATTAACGCATTTAACGGCAGAGTCAGTTAGCGCTCTGCGCTGCGTGTGTGTCCGCAAAATCGAGGCAACGAACGCAAATCGCGAAAAGTGCTATAAATTCAATCAATTTGGAAATTTTGCACGCACCTACCCCGAGGAGGCGGAGCTATGCTATCGCTGCAACGGCGTTGGCCACATCTCCAAGGACTGCTCCCAGGCCGATTTCCGGCCTGCTACAAGTGCAACAAGCCCGGCCTTTGGGTGCGCAACTGTCCCGAGCCGGTGGTGGTGGTGGCGGCGTACCAGCAAATGTCAAATGGACGAAATTAGAGCAGAGAGAGCGAGAACAAACAAGCAACACCAACACCCCATCCCTTTCTCTCTCGCGTGTGAGGAGAAATCAACGAAAGAATGAAAGAGAAAAAGTTTTGCCAAATAAAAAAATATTAAGAAAAATTAAAAGAAAAAATTAATTAAAAAAAAACCAATTGCCAGTTACCAACTAGGACAACAGCAAAGAAAAAAGCAAAGCATAAAGCAAACAAGAAGAAGCACACACACTCACACGAACACACACCAACACTCAAAACAACCCCAAACACATACTACTACACCCATACCAGCATACATATGTACATATGTATATCTATAACCATCATCTAAGCAGCACATCTCTAATTCCAAAGCTCTGCTGAGCCTGCAGTCGAAACAGAAGAAGAAGTATGAAGAGGAAGAGCAGTGTATAACAGCAAGGAGAAAGCACGAAGAAAGAGAAGACAACGACGACGGCGCTGGCAGCGCTGTGCAGCTGCTGGTAGGACTTGAAGAAGAAGAATTAGAGAGGAAACGTCATTGTGTATTTTAGTAGCTACTACCACAATAGCAACAACAACAACAACAACTATATAATTATTATAATGCTACAATAGTGTTTGAATTTACTAATTACAATTTTAACAAATGGAAAGAAAAGAAGAAGATAAAAAAAACTATATAAGAATATATAATTTACCTTTACTCGCAACTCTTAGTGCTTGTATGGTATACCATACTGGTAGTTGTATTTTTTCAAACATTTTTGGAGGTTTTCAGCTTGCAAAAATGCATTGTTTAGTCATTTCAATGGGTTTTGTAGCAGAGAGTACCTGTTTTTTTTTTCATTTACATTTAGTTTATTTCAATTATGCTTAAATACATATTTCGTGTGTAATTTTACACTTGATTGCTTGCACAATTAATAATATATTCTATATATATTTATATATATATATATAAAATTACATCGGTTTTTTGTATAAACACTGAAACGCAGCATGTGAAATGCAGGCGAGGACAAGTCTAACGAGCTACTTATATTTAACAAATAGATTTTCAAAATCAAATATTCTAAAGTGAAAAAAATGTATTTCAACAATATAGTTTATGGGTAGCTTCTCTAATGCAATATAAACCCAAGTATTATATATGTATATACTATGTGTATATTTTATCCATACCCAACACAATTCACGTACTTGTAGTAGAATCGTTGACAACCACAGATTCAGTTTCTTGCACATCACATACTTGTATTCGAAATGCGTCTACAGCGACTCTGTTTCCATTTGAACAGCATTCCTTGCGTTCTTCTCGCCTCTCTCCCTATCCCTATCCCTGTCCTTGTCCCTCCGCGGTAGTGACCGCGTCTTTTGTTGCTGATGCAACAGCCTGCTGGCTCAGAGGCGCGGACTCTCCAATATGGTATGGCTGGACATGGCCGAATTGGCCAAGGCAATCGAATTCCCAGCCACCGATAGATTCGTCTCATTCTGGGAGCGACGTCGGCAAAAGCGCAAACGTCCCCCATCCCACAATCGCATACCCTTAAAGGTGTCCACGAAGGCCCGACGGAAGCTCGCGTTCATGAAGCAATAGGTTATGGGATTGCAACAGCTCGAGGAGTAGGCGAGCAGCTGCAAGAAACTGATGGCCGTATAATCCACATACTCGTACACCGCGGGTCCAATAAGCATAGTCAGAGTATTGATCACATACAGCGGTGTCCAGCAAATGAAGAACTCCAGCACCAGCACAAATAGCATCTTCACCACCCGCTTCTTGCTCTCTAAGCTCTTGGTATCGTTGGATCTGCCCAATCAAAAGTTGCAACATTATATTGCATTTGCGGCAATTAAATAGGTGGCAAGCCGACTTACCTGCGCAGTGTCGCCTCTGTGATACGCAAACTGGGCGTGGATAGCGATTTGCGTCGCTCCCCCTGCCCATTGGTCATGCTCATGCAGAAATGCTGCTGCTGGTGTTGATGCCGCAAACGTTGCAAGCGGACACAACAGTCTTCGGATCCGGTGAGTTGTTGCTGATTTTTATGTTGTTTTTGTTGCTGTTGCTGTTGCTGTTGATGTCGCACCGACTTAACCGAAGCACTGCGCATGCAGTAAAGATGCTGCCGCCCATTGTTTGAGCCAAACAAGCGACGCTTGCTGCCGCCATGACTGTATCCATCTGCTGCAAGAGAATACAGGAAGGCAACAATCACAATTGCAATTCGACTTACAATTTAGCTTCTAATAACATAATATAATTATAAATCTATAAATATATATACTCTGCGATACTTTCGTTAAAACCGGCTTCGACTTTTCTTTCAAACTAATCGATCATGACTTGATAAAATTTGTTGAACACGAGACTTGTTAGCTGAATAATAATAATTTAGCATTTGTGGCATTTTTATCGAGGTCAGTCCGTAATATTGCAGATTCTTAGCTTTTAGCATTGTTTGTTGTAGTTTTTTATTTTGAATCTTAACACATTGTCAATTGGATATCCGATCGACTTAATTTAATTGATGGTTTGCCTGTTGTTCATTGCTTTACCCTTGTAAGCAAGGATCTTAGCTATTTGCTCAGGCGAGAGTGTTTTTTCCTTTCCCATTCCATATTTTTGAATGCAATTAATCTATTTCTACCCATTCCCTTTCAAAGGAAATCCGTTTAACGCCCTACTTATATTCCAAAGGCTTAAAAGAGACTGCCTTCATTCAAATTTCGCACCCAAACTAGCCACAAAAAGGATAAAACCGAAAATTGTTGAAAAAAATAACCGAACTTGCATTCCAATGCAACATAGCAGTGTAAGAAGAAGAACCACCGCTATAAAATCCGTAAACAAGGTCCCGATAGGCTTGGTACAGTTTTCAGTGCCTTCAATCGAACTTGGCAGAGAGTATATATCAAATATTTGCTTTGTATACATTGCAGACATATTAAAAAATACAATATACATACGTACATATGTATTTTCATTTATTGTTTGTTCAGCGTTGTGCATAAGAGGACGTTAAACATACACACATACACACATTAACATACCTACAGTGTCTCAGAGCTTAATTCGAACGGTGTCAATTAAAAAAGTGCCATAACGTTAAACAGGGAAACAAACGCAAAATGTTTGAGTGCCAATTTGTTTCACGTTTGAAAAATATTCTGTAGTTCTTATTAAAATATTAATTAATAATTAAAATTAGCCAAAAACTGAAAACATATCCAAACAACATGACAATGCTTATTTCGAGCAGTCTTAAACAAGTAACATATTTAGCTTTGGTTAATACATGTACCTACTATCGGTCTTTGGAATTTTTGAAGAATAATGTAAAATTGGTTTACGGCAGGCAATTCAAATTGTTGACACCGTTCGAATTAAGCTCTGAGACACTGTATGTATTCGCATGATTTGGCAGTTTTGCAAAGAAACGATGGTGCACAAAATAAACAGCAGCAAATAGCTTGCGTGTTTGCTAATGGAACACCAAATGGAGCAAATATTTGCATGCACTGCAATTAAAGTGCTTTAATTCACTAACCAACGCCCAGTAGATAGTTTTGCACGACACTTCTGCATTGCTTCAAATATTAAATATTTGCGTAAGTTTCAAAATTATTTGCGGCATAAAAAATCATAGTTTAAAACACATGTATATGCATAATAATGAGTTGAGGTTCGCTGATGCGCTGATACCAGATTTTATAGACAATTTCCCCATTAGCTTTATTGTATTTCGTTAACTTAACTAATTCGCAGCACAATACACCAATATCCATATATATTTGCCAGCTGGGGTTCCTTTAATGTTTGAATATATGTATGTATAGAAAAAAATAAGTCTACTGTTGGTTTTCATTGACAGGCAAGGAGCATAATGAAATAAGTCATATTGTGATAAAGGCCAATTTGAATATTCTAATTGGTAGAAGTGAAGCTCGGAGCTGACTTGCTGTCAAGGGATCAGCAATGGCCTCATTTTGGCGCAGCGGTGGTGGTCTTAGTCTAGTGATTGTGACAAATAATGTCTTTATTCCATTTCAGTCCATGAAATCAAATGGAAATCATTACGATTCAACGGTTCAGTTGAATTCCATTGAACCGAATATAAAGAAATAGGATTTACATAAATTGTATAGTCTTCGGTTTGTAATACAATATTTTAACTAATTCATTACATTTTTCATATATTTTAATGTTCTCAACTTTTGTTGCAATGTCCGTCTGACCGGAAAAGGGCAAATTAGTAATGCCATTTGCCTATCTATAATAATTTAGTTAGTCTTAAGCTTTATTCTGCGGAAACGTCTCCTCTGTGACGAGACCCTTACAAAACTGAGTAACTTTGCATTGCTATTATTTAATTCATGCAAGTCCGAGTAGGTCTTGCTGTTACAAATTAGAAAAAGCTGAAGTTCCTGTAAAAAAAACGAAAAAAATAAATCAACAGGAATGAGTAACTGGCGCTTTTGTCTGCAGATCGTGCTATTTCTGCTGATTGTCATCTGGGGTAAGCAGGAGCCCATCTATTTTCAGCTGAATTGTGTGAAAAACGTTTGTTTTTCTTTTTAGCGTTTTTTTGCGTCAATCTGTTCCTTGACCATTTTAATAGAATTTTGAAACGTGACAAAAATGATACGAATTTAGACTCGGATAACTCGGATAATATTCAAATAGGCCGAGATCAAGTGTTCGCCATTAGATATAAGAGCCATCTGGTGGATTTCATCCAGCGACTCGAACTTAAGAAGCGCCTGGCAATAGTTCGAAAGATTGTCGAACAGTCTGCAGAAGCATCCGACGCCGAAAGGACTGCCCACAATCGTCTGGTGGACGCGAAGGACTCTCTGAACAATCGCTCAGGCGCAGTCTTTGAGGCAAAAGGTGAGAATTTGCAACTGCTGTCCACTCGTATTATACACTCAAGTTTTTGTAGAACTGGTTGCTGCTGATGACTACATGATGACTGGCGCACTGGAGTGAAATTTGAATTCAGATTTTTTGACCAGTGTATAATTTTAAATAGTTGTCACGAAATTCAAAATACTTTAAATGCACAGCCCCTCCCTTAAGCCATGTTAAACTTATTGTGCTACACTGTCCCTTCAGTTTTCCTACTCCTGCATTACACATCAAGTTGGAGGCACCATGTTCCATCCCGTGCATTGGATGAACGTAGCTAGTTGCCTTGCTTGGATATTAGAAAATTCCGATATGTCTAACAAGAACCCTGCAATTATATATATATATATATATATATATATATATATATGTGTGTCCCTCTCATGGGCTGGGCATTAACAAAAGAAGTGTTGGACCGACTCTTATTTCTCTCTCCATAGGCTGCATGGATTCCTTTCAGCTAGTGTCTGGTCATAGATAGGGTCACTGTACTACAGTTGACACTGCTGAGCTTGGCCAGATTAATTGCCACTTCCAGTCTGCTCGTTGCTCGCAATTCTCCCCAGGAGTCTGCGAGTGACTACATGCATTTCCACACCATCGCTCTTGAAGGAGAGGTGAGGGAGCGCCATGCCTGGCCAAGCCATCAGCAGCAATGGTAAAAAGTGAAATGAAATCCTCATTTTAATTTTCAGTATTATGTTGTGTTGCTTAGGGTTCTATGAAAAATGTTGTGCAAATATATATATAAATAAAATATAACTGTTGTTTGCCTGCTGAATTTCGGGTATCTTTGATGTGACAATTAAACACACTTGAGTGGCAGCTAAGTAAGCTAATTACTTTTTTATTGACACAGTTTTTTAATCTAGTTCCAAGTGTATAAACATTTAAACTTGATCGGTGCCGTTTCACGAGTCGTCGCTGTATTTTGACACCCAATACGGGTCTTTAATGAGCACAGTCATAATAGAAAACATAATGGGTTTAAGGCTCTAATTGTATACAACTTGGATATGCAAATTGCCAGCAAACCGCCAGCACTCTGAGCGTGGGCAAGCAATAAAACATTTTTGCCATATCCTTGTCGGCCTGGTATAAAGAATGAAGAATGACTGACTAACTGGCCTGGCTCGGCGGCTGGTTTGCATGGTAATTTATGACACACAATTGTTAAGAGTCGGCCGTAAATTGCATAGGTTTTACAACTTTAATAAAATTTATCATCAACTGGCATTGAAGATGAATTTTGTTATTTTTTTTTTTTAGGTGTTGATGGCAATGTGGTATGGCTATTTATGTAAGGCATGTGGCATGCGAAAATGTGTCACCAATTGCCATGACAGATGTGGCCTAACTTATTTCAGCTGGGACTCTTTGGTCGGTAAACGAGGTAAGGGCATCAAGTGAGTGCTTAAATGCTCGACCCTAGCATAATTTACGTTATTTAATTTGACCCTTTTGTTGTGAATGGCATTTCAAATACTTGACTACACTGTAATACAAAGCGGATGTGGAAAGAGCGTGCAAACGACACTCATCTTCCGGTCCAGCGCTAGCCTCAAGTGGCACCCAGAGCCGAGTGTCCTTCATGTCGTCACTCTGTGATAATTCATGATTAGCGTTGAGCTATGCATTTAAAAGCTCTCGAAATAAACGAAAGTTTATGCTAATATGCAATTACAGTTTACTTATTTAAGATGCTTTCATGTTAATGCGGGCGTTCGTTCCGACAGGATTCTCAAATGAACGTGTTCCCTTTCTGGGAAAGGGTATCATGAAATTCTGCAAATGCTTGCAACAGCCAGATCAAGGCACACAAAGTGTATTTAATCTGGAAATCATTTCATTTTCTTTTTTTTTGTACGGGCATTAACTAAAACCTAAACATACTTATTTGACCCCTAGAAATGATTTTCATGGCAATCTTTGAGTAATCTGTACGCCATGCTCGTAATTGATTGACACTGGGCAGACATGCACTTCGCATAGGATCTGCACAAAAGAGAGGGAAGGAAAGTGGTAAGTAGTTGAGCACTGGCAATTTTCTACCAGAATTCAAATACTCAGCTGTCTGGCATTAGTGACTAAGCCGAATGTGCTCCAGTTAAAGTAAATTGTACAGCTAAAACGACTTAAAGCTGACCAAAAACGAATGCAAATGAAGAGCTATTTAAGTGCCTCACTTGAAGGTATCAATGCTACGATATCAGATTGAATCGAACCGTGGCGCGTTCCACATGCAGCAATTTGTAGTACATGTGCTGAAAAACGTTTGTCACATGCGGCTTATGACTAACGTGGATATTGCGCTTCGCATCTCAGTGGAGCCACCACTACAACAGAGCGTCAGAGCGACAAGGACGAAACCACAGCCAGCGCCAGTGGAGGAAAAAAAAAGTAGGACGCTAAGCTGAAGCACATTTTGCGCGTGGATGACTTTGGCATGCAAATTGTGAGTGTTCGGGGGTTGAGTGTTGAGCAACGAAGCGGAAAGACGGAAAAATGTGGAATTCCTCAGTTACGGTTGCTAGCACAAAATTGCTACAAATGCCAGCAATTGATGCTGTCGTGTTATGACTTTCAAAGCTTAGATATTTTCTATACCCGACTTTACATATATAACTAATTTCCTTTTTTGAAGTACGAAAGCCAAATTGTGCATGTTAGAACCCTAATGAACCTTAAAACAAACCGTGAACTCAATGGCCAGCGTGCTCACTTCACTTACCGTAATAGTATTGGGGTGCCCCAAATTGTTGCTGCATATCTAGCTGAGTGGCACCATCGATACTCGATGCCTCCTGGCGCATCTTGAGGCGCTTCAACTGATTCGGGCGACGGAATCCACTGCATCCGATGTTGTTGCTGGTGCTGCTGCTGCTGTTTGTGGGGGGCAAGACGTCATCCGGTCCACTGCTGCCGAAGTTCATGGCCCGCTCATTCCGCATGCTCACATAAAGAGTGCGAGTAATGAACATATAGGCAAAGCTGAGCGCCAGCAGCGGCAGCACCAGGAGCGCCAGATCCAAAAATATGTTATACGCACGCTCATAGGCCAGGGAGCCGGCTGGCCACTGTTCCCGGCACTTGCGCAGCCCTGCAAATCAAATTGGGATTGGAGAAGTCTACATAGTTGAAATTGGCTTGATGGCATGCACCTTGACGACTGGTCGGCATTAGCTGACTAAAATACGCAATTGGTGTCATGCAGACCAGACTGCCCAGCCAGATGAAAGCGATGATCTTATTGGCATGGTTGATCGTCTGCCAGGTGCGAGATCTCAGCGGGTGACAGATGGCATAGTAACGTTCACAGGATATGGCGACCAATGTCCAAGAGGAGACGGCCACCGAAGCGGCTGTAAGATTATAAAAATATATTTAAAGTTCATCAATGTGGTACACTCAGAAGAAAAACCATCAATTACGAAAAATATATCTGTGTTTCAGAAATATACTTCTTAATAAAAGAAAATATTTCTAACAAGCAGAAATGAAAATACTTATTTTGAGAAAAAATCCTTTTCTGATATTTGAAAAATATTAATGAAATTTGCTCTGCTTGGCTGCATAATGGAGTTAAGCTGTTGTTTGCTCAGGGATTCGGATTCGAATCGTCTAAGATTTTTTTTTTTTCAAATTAAATTATATCAATTCATAAACATCATAAAATGTTTGCTTGTCTGAAATCTTAAAATACTAATATTTTAATTTAGTATAAATAAAGCAAAAGTTGCTAAGAATGTACCTTAAAAATAAAAAATGAAACCCATGGTTTTAGAAATATATATACAGAATAATAACGTTTGTTGTTTTTCAAAAATTATGCTCGTTTTTTTTCTGAGTGTAGTAACACTCTCGAACTCCATGACCTGCGTCACCATAAGAAATAACTAAGTCTGCCAAAGTATAATGATTAAAGTTCCTGGAACTTTAGCAAAAAACTAGTTTTTGGTTTATTTTTATGGTAGTGGGACCGCAACTGAAAGGCAATTCGATTTGTTTGGACACGAAAGGTTGCAACTACTATCGGGCAAGGGTGGAGGAAATTCGTGGTGCGCATCATCATTTAAATGCTAATTTTATGCCGGCTTCGGTGACGGTTGTGGAAGAGGTACCGAATTTGTTTGTCGGCCCTCTGCATAACAAATGTGATCCATTTGGTCCACGGCAACGTTAATGATAATAATAATATTACCAAGGCCAATATTTCGGCAGAGTTAACTTCATTTACATGCCAACCGCATGCTGGCCAAATCCCCAATGGGCGACAGCTTAATGAACTTACGCACTCCCGGCTCACCCGGACAGGTACGCCCAACTTATCAAAGCGTCAATTGAAGTACCAACAATATGAATATATCCGCCATTTGGTACAGACTGCTGATTATGAGCGGACTGGCAGTCAAAGTTGAGTCGCGTAGGTGCTGTTGACTAACGTGGAGAGAAAAATAAAAACAACAAAATTAGGCGATCCAGCAAAAATAACATCCTATATCCGCACTCAATTTGCATCCTCTCACATGCAAATAGAACGTAAATATGGTACACGCACTCTCACGAAAGTACACATAAGCAATGGAAGTTGAATTCGATGGTGGCCATAAGGAAACGGAGACGAGTTCAGAGCACTGGATTTTGGTGCTGTATGCAAATGCGCTGCATAAGTTTTCACTGTTTATGTTGCCAACTCGGAGGATGAGTAACTTTGTGTGTGTGTTTTGCTGGAGTGTGGCAACCCATTAGGTGGGCGTGGGCAAAAATGTTAAACAAGCCAAGCTCATTAACAAAATAACAAAATTAAATTTAGCTTTGCCGGCATTGCCGCAATGCCGCTCCTGACCGTAGCCATGGTTCAATGGACTCGCCCGCAAATAAACATGCAAATTTCATGGGAATGCTAAATTTAGAAAAATTGGTGAGCGGCGGACCATCCCCACGGAAAACTGGGCATATAGGTGGCCAAAATACATATAAACGAAATAAGCGCAATTCCCAAAAGGAAATTCCCTGAAAGCAGTTGCCAAGAAATAGCAAAAATGAATGCGACCCAAAATATTTTGAAAATGTAAATACAATTACAATCATAATAAATAAATATATGTATATATATATATATATATATATATATATATATATACATATATATATATATATGTGGTACTCCTCAAGGGAAATTAAAATTCCAAATCTTGGCATGTTTTGTGTACACAAATAATGGCATCTTCTGTACATACTTGAAATTAAATACGGAATAAGTAAACCGATTGTAAATTGCTGGACGGTACTTAGTTAGATATCCTTCTTATACTCTAATAAGATACAAATTATTAGATCTGCAAGTTAACATGAGCTAAGTGATAATTAATTAATAATTAATTTAATATGTATATAGGCTGAATCACAACTTTATATTCTGGATTATATATGTATAGTTAAAGACATGTATTACCTATCTATACATAAGCTAAAGTCAACTCTTAAAGAGCTGATTGAGGGTAACTCCACTTAAGTTTTTGTTAAGCATCAAAATGTATGTATGTAGATGACTTTAGACTGCTTTTGCTTTAGTTTAAGCATTCACGATCTATCTGATATTTTAGTACGGATTACTTAAGATACGCTCTGTCTAAAATGATAGATTGTTGTATACAATGCAAACATGACAAACCATCATTTATTGAATGTATCTACAACGATCCACTTTGCTTATGGTATGGGGTCGGACAAGCCATTCGAGGTCAGGTTGATACGGCTGAAAATGCTTTAATGATTTGTTGGCTATGCAAAGGGTAGGCAAATCACTCTTTTATCTTACTCCAAATCCAACTGTCTCCTAGGGATTGGGCAGCGCTGACGAGGGACACCTCGCCATGGATGCTCTGTGTTCCTGAATCAGATAAAATGCAAATGTTTTTTTTTTGCTTTACTTGTGATATCTAGACATAAAGCCTTGACGAATACATTTACACAATAAAAAAAGCATCAACCTATCCGTTTTACACATGGCATATATCGATCATAGATGCTCTAATTTAAAAGAAGATTCTCGCCCCGCGGGTGATATATTTATCTGTTTGGTCTTTTGGATAGCCTCACAATCCTTGAATGCAGATCGATAGAGTTTGTGTGTGCGATATCAAGGATCCACCTCTTTTAAAATTATGCAGAGATATGGCCGAGGTGTGTATGTGTTATGTGTGCTCCTAAAACTATGCCGGAAATTTGTAACTGGGGGGCAATTTAGCCAGTGCAGCAACCTCCTAAAAATTGATAAAAAGCGTATAATGGTCTTGTGACAATGTATGTGACAGGCAGACGCATATCTAACATCGCGAAGTGTATACATTTCAAATTTGATTTCGAAGATGCTACCTTTTGCCTGTTGCATAAATTTGCCCAAAACAATTATACCATTTGTAACAATTTTCAATGGATTTAGGATATAAAAATAAAACCGAAAAGGTCTCTCAGTTAATTCTTGATAGATCAAAGGATGAATACAAATTTTCATAAGTTTATTTTGTATCGAAGTTGGACAATTTGCTTATTTACAAACGATCAGGTCGGGGAGGTTATCATAATCTTCTTATGAATTGTGCATCGGTGGACATTTGATTATATTTTATACAACTAGTTTCAATTTACTGCATATATTTTAAAATATTTGTAAGTGATTTGGTTACTTTATTGTGAAAATACCAAATGGTATTAACTTTTCGTCATCCCGAAGACTATTACATTTTAGTTTTGCATCGCTCTGTTGTCATAATAAATGTAGAAATCCGTTTGAAATCAACACTGACCATTCGACCTAAAGAGCTTAAAGCATAACGTTGGAAAAAAGCGTCAATTCGATTACGAAAAAAATGGTTTATTGTGGGTAAACAGATGGATTTACATTTCGCATTTACCAGGAACACGCATGGTCCTTGATTTTCTTGGTATTGTTTTTAATATTTTATTTTAACTTAATGACAGCAACTGGGAAAAGACTTGTTCTGGCTTATGCTAACGCAGACTTCTCATTTGACACACGTTGCATGCTACATGGCAAAAACACAACACGTTCACACAACTGTGCGAGAAAATACATATTTACTCGAAATTTCGCAGAGCATTTTGGATCAATTCATTTCATTGCGCTTAACTGAACTAATGACTATGAATTGTCGTGTTTGGCAAATCCGGTGCAAAATTGAATATTTTTATATAAACTTGTTTCATTATTGACATGGCAACACATCAGCAACAGTTTTACATATATATTTTGGCCAAACTCCGGTTAACGGAGTTGAATTATTCTCATTCCTTTTTTATGCCACAAACATTAAAGCAGAATTTAAAAAAATAATAAAAATGAACTAATTCTGAATTTAACTTTATTTTGTAGATTTTATTTGTTAATTTAGAGATTGACATAAATCTGCTGACATTTTGTGCGCAATGCTTTGGTTATAAAAAGTCAAAGGTTAAAGAACAGAGTATTTGCGGCTGAGCAGAGTTACCTGATATCTAGTTGGACTTTCTTAGAGAAAGCAGGTAAAAAGAACAACTTGATACAGTGATACAGCAATCTACACTTACTTATCTTTTCCTTGGGGCATAGTGCGGTTGAAGGGGTGGTTACTAATTTGTAACAGGCCACATTTTACAAGCCCCATTCAATTTGCCCACTCACCGTGGAATTAAAAATTTGCATCCGCAGTTTCGACCACAACTGAGTTGCTGTGTTGTTGCCAGGCGCCACGGGTAATTTGTGTGCACCAGCAGCAACATGAGAAACATAAACCACGCCGTATTCTATGCGCGTTGCTAGCCGCCCACTTGCTCAATGAGGTCTGAAAATAGTCATGGTGACGAGTGGAGCTAAAGTCGGAAGTGGAACAACATTCAGACCTCATTCGCGTCTGCATCAAAGACTTTTGCTACAAATATAGCGAAAGGCTAATTAAATATACTTATGAAGTCCGTAAAGTACACAGAAGTGCATCATAAAGACTCAGTGTTGGTTGTACTACAAATACAATTTGGGGCTACGCCGAGTTGCCCAACACTGTACTTAACAGCCCTTAAACAAATCAAGTGAACTTTCTCAACTTTGTATTTACAGTGACTCGAAGCTTATTCTGATCAGCGGCAGAGAAAAAAAGGAATTGCCTGCCATAAACGAACCATTCATTATTTTTCAGAAATTCCAAAGACCGATGGTAGGTATATATATTAACCACCAAAATTAATATATGACCCCAATACACTTGGGCTTCCCCACCTGCTAGGTAGAGTTATGTAAAACAGTACCCTATTTTTAGGTCGAAGCCTATTTTGATCAGTATAAACAAAATAATATATTTGCATTATAAAAACTTAAATAAGGATGTTAATACTTAGTATGATATCCGTTAGCCTTAACCACTTCCCTTAACCTATTATTCATGGAAGATACCAACTTCCTGGTAGCTTCTGGGCTGATTCTGCTCCACTCATCCCGTAGAGCATTTTTGAGGTCTTCTTTGCTGGATATTCTGTGTTTCCGGATGTTATTTTCCAGCAGAGCCCACAAATTCTCAATAACATTTAAATCTGGAGACTGGGCAGGTGGAATTATCACATCGGGGCAGTTCCTCGTGAGCCAGGACTGTACTATCTTGGCCTTATGCTTGGGATCGTTGTCCTGGTAGAACCGGAAAGTATCTCGGATTCCAAGCTTCTCGGCACTTTGGACTAAATTTTATTTTAGTATGTTGAAGTACACATTCTTGTCCATTGTTGTTTCAAAAATCACAAAATTCCCGAATCCGGCTGACGAGTTACATACCCATGAAATGTCACTTCCTCCACCATGCTTGACTGTTGTTTTTACGTGTTTGGGATTCAGCTCAGTATTGGACTGTCGCCACACACAATTCCGTCCGTCTGAGTCAAAAATGGTGAATTTGGACTCATATGCACATATGACTGTGTTCCAGAACTCCAAATCCTTGTCCAAGTGGTTTTTGACGAACGTCATCCAATTCCCTTTATTTTGTAAGCTTAAAATAATATTCTTCCCTGGTACTCGGGCATTAAAGTCAAGATTGCGCAGAAACCTGGGCACAGTTTCCACGCAGCTCTTTTTCCCCATTTCATCCTGCACCTGTTGAGCCACTTTTGGAGCCGATAGCTTGGGATTTCCCCTTATTTTCCTGATGATCCTTCGCTCCTCCGCTTCGGTGAAATGCCAATTTGGTGACTTTCTGTCCTTGCCCTCAATCAGATTTGCGTCGACGAAGCGCCGAATGATGTTATTAACAGTTGAGTTGCTAAGACTGACCATTTCAGCTATTTGGCGATATGAATATCCGTTATTGAAGTGTTCCAGGATGAGTTTCCGTTGTGCAATGGTAGTCTGATTGTCCATAGTCCTTGTTGGCTTATTGCACCCGATATGCAGGATAAAACTAAGCTGACTACGAAGAATTGATCTATTTATACCGAAACTACTTAACTTTAGGTAAAAAAATCCGGGTTTTATGGCACCCAGGTGTCCACAATGTACCTGATCATAATAGGCTTCGACCTAAAAATAGGGTACTGTTTTACATAACTCTACCTAGCAGGTGGGGAAGCCCCAGTGTATTGGGGTCATATATTAATCGGTCTTTGGAATTTCTGAAAAATAATGAATGGTTCGTTTATGGCAGGCAATTCCTTTTTTTCTCTGCCGCTGATCAGAATAAGCTTCGAGTCACTGTATATGGGGAATGTAATTAGGACAAATAAATATTTGACATTTGTTAAGAATTGATATTTACAAGTTACTTTAGTGGGATTTCCTTTCACATAATCATAAACGTAATCATAACGAACCTGCAATTTTAATTTAGCACTATAAATGTACTTAAGTATAACATCTTTGCTGTCACTTTTGAAGCACACAGGAATGTAATGTAACGTAATAAATAAATTAAATTTTATTCTCAGGTATCGCTCTGGAATCAAATAACGACAAATAAAATTTGCACAACGTGTCGGTGTCATTATTTGGTAACTTGTGTAATCGCGCATAGTCTCTTTTAAAGTTCACTTCACGTGGGCTTATCTTTCAAGAAGATTATCATATAACAAAGACATAAAACTGAGGGAAAACATCGTCCTCACTCACTCACACACAAAATAATCAATGACATTGGGCATATAATCTCCATTCTGTTTCTCTAGACTGTCAAATGCTCCAACTGTCAACTGATAGCTTTGAAGCATTTTTCCACATCCAAATGGAAGGCATAAATATTGGAATCCACTTAAGGGTCAGAAATTCTATGGTAAATGTTGCATAAATCAGTTGTGATCAATGTGAAAAACGCTTTGAGCTGGTATTCAAATATCAAAATATTGACATAAGATGGGGAATGGTTGTTGTTTTGTGATTTAGCGTTGCTCATTTAGTTTATAGACTGCTTGGTTGCCATAACTGCTATTTCATGGACTGGGTCTCTGCTTCGATTCAGTTGACAATCGAATGTGTGTCCTGGCAATGAAATGCTCAACCAGTTGCCTGTATGCTTGTGCGCGTGTTCTCAATAAAAAATCATTTCAAATTTAAGTCAACAATAAAAAACGGCTGCACAAAAGTATCGGCTGTCGCACAATATATATATAGATATATATAAATATATATATTGGACACCGATCGACATATCCGTATTCAAATATGAGCATATTGACGTAAGAGGGAGAAATGGCCATTTTCATTGTATTGTGATTTACAGCTGGGCATTTCGTTTATAGACTGCCTGGTAGCCATTCCTATGATTTCATGGACTGGGTCTCTGCTTCGATTCAGTTGAAAATCGAATCTGTGACCTGGCAATGAAATGCTCAAGTTGCCCGTATGCTTCTGAGCATGTTCTCAATAAAAAATCATTTCAAATTTGAGCTAACAATAAAAAATGGCAACAAAAGTTTCGGCCGTCGCAAAATCTATATATATATATACATAAAAAGCAATTGGATGAACTGATCGACCGAAAGATACCCTTTAGCCCGATTGTACAGATAGTATTTACACTTTGACAAAATCGTTCACCATCTGTGTTGTATATATGTATGTAATTATGTATACTTGAAAGAATACTAAGTATTATCAGTTGTCATCCCTTGTTTCTAATTGAATACAGGGTATACCATTATATCAATATTGTTGGATTGTGGGAGCTGCTTTATTTATTCTTATTTCCTATTGTTTTTTTTTTTCATTCCTAGCTGGGACTAACTTTGTGCTTCAAAAATTATAAAAGAGATTGGCTTCCATTTTTTTTTTTTATATTTTATTGACATGCCAAGTTATTGCCTGAGTGAGCTGGCGGGCAAGCAGAACCAACCGTCGCACGCTCAATTTGATTGGTAATATGTGTTATTTGAATGGCCCTACACATGCAATGATGTCGTAATCACCTTGTTAACCATAACAAATTAAAATTTGATGCATATACAAATTGATATTGGCTGGTTGACAGGGAATGCTGGGGAGGAGGAGGTGAGACATTGACAATGGCAGTGGGAGTTGGCGGCGGAAGCGGAACACGAGTTCGCGCCATTTCAAATTATATCTTAATTAACAATGTGCCATCTTCAAACTGTTGGCAAAACGTGCCCGCGATATGAAATGTTTGCTCAAATTTCAATCAAAAGGCTGAATCTTAAACATGAAACTGAAAGTTCTCTTTGATAAGATTAATTTCCTGGCGGACAAACATATATATTAATTAGTTAGAGAGACGTACATATAATCAAAAATGTTTGTTAATATAAATATAAGTATAATAATATAATAAATGTAAATTATTAAGCAGCTTTTTAAAGAATTTTTAAAAATATTATTATTCGGCTTTGGTTTGAGTTCAATTATGGTTAATTTCGAAAGGTATTCAGTAAGAAAACTAAACTAAACTCAGCTATAGTTAATTTAGTGCAACTTGAATTAAACGTTGGTTTGAATTCTTGCTTACTAGCTTTTTACCGGACGAGAGAGATAGCTGGCGAAAAGTATTCAATGTCCTGAGTGCCCTTGGACACTTGCATTACTTTTTCACCTTTAACTTCGATTGGAACTCTTGAGATGAGTTGCAGCAAACAAAAAACAAGTAAGAGTCCTCTGTAAAAAAAGCTATATCTACAACTATTTTGAAAGCGACTTTCATTCTTCTGTTTACCCTGCCTTTAGCAGCTCAGGCATGGCCAAGTATTAAGTTCTCTTATACTTTTTACGAAAGGCAAACAATCTTTGTGAGGAAAACGAGATGCGCCGCGCTCAAAGGCATACCATATATGGTCTTGGCTGGCCAGGTTTATTTTTTGAGCGAATGATTGAATGATGGAGCTGGAGAATTACGGAAGCCGAATACCTTTTCTCTGCTCATAATAAATTCCAAAATAAATTGTGTGTCAAAGTGTTCGAGTTGATTTGCATGTAGCACCAACCCCCAAATGCCAATTGACTAGTGCCTTTGCTCACATTTGATCAACATTTTTGAGGCTAAAAGCGATACACAACGAGAACGTTAGTCGAACTTTGGTCTTCAGTCGAACATATGTCGAAGCACTCCCTATGCCTATGCACCAACGAGGCTGCCAGCCTCAGTTCAAGAACCTTTGTCAAAATATGAACCAAATCAGAGTCTTGCAAAAGTTTAAATTGCCTATAGGCAAAAATTTGGGTTTTTTTTTTATTTTTTGCGTTTTAAAAATGGCAGCTCATTTGTATGCTTTTGTGGCATGTGACAGGAGCAAACACACATAAGTAAATACACAAACGCAATCACGCAAGAATGTCACCTGGAGCTTCCTCATCCGCTTGCTTCAATGCCTATTTTATCTGCTCGTCGCATTAATTTATTTGCGCCTGTGGTGTATTTCATTGGAGTTCAGCACTCATATTAGTCACACCTTGATGTCAACTAATCTGTGCTATATGTGTGAGTGTGTGTGTCCCCGGAACACAAAGTATGTATATTAAAAACAACAAGAAAAGGCTTTCGAATTCAAAGTCCACTTATATGGAAGGAAGCAATAAGCCAAATACCCTGACCAACGAATACTGGAATTAATACTAATCAAACTAAGCTAATAATGGAAATAAAATATAACTAATCTAATAAATCGAAAGTATTTATTACAAATTGTTTATTTGTTGTTTTCATGTTTTCTTAGCTATCGATTAAGTTCTGCTCTTATTTCCTAATTAAATTCCCTTGCTAGGTTGAACTTATGGACTTCATATTATCATAACAATCAAACCAAAGACATGAGGCTCTTAATAAAGATATATATAAACGAAATACAAAACGAAATCAAGCTCAAATTCAAACGCACCCTTTTGCAATAACCCAAAAATGAATTATGAACATCATAGATAATCCACCTTCAACAACACTAACCCAATGCAGACACCGATAGCCACAACTTTAGCCCTATATTAGAATTCCTTAGACGACTAGAAAATAAAGTATGGTAACAAAATATATGTCAAATAGTAACTTTATGAATGTAGCATAAGAATCCTACATTTGGAAATAATCCCAACATGTTTTTTAGCATTAAATTGTTTATCTTTTTTCTGTTTACATAAAATCGAAAATATAATAAAAAAAAAAAACGAGAGAAAGTCGCAGTCGGGCGTAAACGACTACGAAATACTCTGATACCAATAAGTCATATAAAAAAAAAAGATTTTGGAGTTTCCCAATAATCTTATATTAAAAGTTTTGGGGAGCGGAAGCGGGCGTGGAGGACAAAAGATTAGAGGAGGTTCCTAGTTATCTGCCTTCCAAGTTTAATATCTATAGCTACTATATTACGGGAGATATGGGCTTTTGGGCATTTCAGATTTGTATGGAAAATGTGTATGCCAACCCTTGAAGGAGGTTCCTTCCTTGTTTATCTTCTTCTATCTATAAAATTGTGTGAAATATGCGGTTTTATCGGTTGACACTTTCCTATACCTTGCCCCTTTTGCTTACCACATTGGACGACTTACTTTTCATAATTATCCTTGAGTGAGCGTTAAGCGCTGCATAATCACATATTTGACACATTTTTTGTATGTAAGTATGGCTTTATTTGTGCAAATTTGATTAAAAAACCAGTTCGCAATATAATTATCCTGGCTTATATACGTTGTAGACATATGGGTTAAATGGTCTTAGACCGCATATTGTAAGTCCCAAAGCACTTCAAGTGCGTTTCAGCTGGATTATTCGCAAAACAGAAATTGGAAGCCGTAGCGACAAGGTTTTCGTCGCTATTTGGAAGAAAATTAACTGCGGAAAATGCTTTATGATGCATGCCCTGTGCTTGACACGTGAAAGTGGGGCGCCATGTGGTACATTGCATGGTGCGGAGGCACTGTGTTTGCCTTTCCGTATGTGTATTTTTTACAGTGGGTGCTTTACATTAGCGGTTGGTTAACTCTTATTAACAACACAGGGAAGCAAAAACATTAAGGCTGGCAAATAAATAACACATTAAGAAAATACAAACTGCTTACTTTAGAAATAAACACATTTTTCTGTGATAGGAAAATCATATTGAGAGAATCTTAAATATTAAATAACACCAGCTAGCTAGCTAGATGTGATTATTTTTGTTATTATTCCATAATATGGAAAAGTTTTTAAAGCTCTATTTTGGTTATATTTTGAAAATAATTAGTTCGATAGGATTGCAATCAATGTGCACCAATACAATGAAGACATGAAAAGTAGCCCAAGATACAAAATCCTTAACAATACAAAATTCTTGAATTACAGGATAAAGTAATTGTTCAGTTTGAACTGTTTTCAGACAAATTACTTGCTCCCTTGAACCAGTAGGAAGGAAATAAGAAATATGATATTTAGATTATGTACTGGTACTCAAGGGATCTCATCACTCATCACCACGACTAGATAATGAGTCGAATACTCTTTATACCCTGAACCCATTAAAAATGGGTAAAAGGGTATAATGGTTTTGTGCAAATGTATGTAACACGCAGAAGGAAACATCTCTGACCCCATAAAGTATGTATACTCTTGATCAAGGTCAACAGCTGAATCGATATAGCCATGTGCGTCTGTCCGACCGTCCGTCCGTCCGTCCGTCCGTCCGTCTCTCCGTCGTTCTGTATGAACACGCAGATCTCAGAGACCATACGAGCCCCGTTACCTACGAATGCGTATATGTGCTTGTATGAATTTATATGCACGTGTTTGCAGCCATCCAGTTTTTTAAGAGAAAGTTGTCAATAAGGCTAAAATGTATTAAACAACTGCGTTCAGGGTATATCGTGGTCGAGCTTAAACTTTCCATTTTACTCTTTTGTTTGCACTGAACAAAAGTTTTAAAATTGGCCGCCATAGTCATGCTTTACTGCAATCCTTATTAACGAACGTTGTCTTTTTCAACAGCACAAAAAGAAACGATAAATATGCCAGTGGAAATGGCGCGGAGGATACAAAAATCAAATTATTTATTATTTTGGCCGTCAAAGCATTGAATAAGAACGATAAGTTTTCAGGTGGCAGACACCATTTACATTCTACACCTTGAAAGAAACGAATGAATTCTGTATGCTGTATATAACTAATAAGAGACTCATGTATGACGTGCATTTAAATATTAATCTTGCTGTGAATTAGGTCGGAAATATGTAGCATACATTTTAGGGCAATCTCTTATCTCCGTGAGAAAGCGCAAGATGTTCGCACTCGGCAAACTGACAGCCGTCATAAGCCGTGCGATTGAGGATTTGATTTGAATTGGGTGTGGAGCATTGTCAAGAAAATATTTTCAAAATTGCCTGGCAAATTGATATTCGTTCGTAACCGGATTCCTAAACTTGTGAGAAGGCAGGCATTTGGGGTCTTTAGGGGACTTTGATTTGTGTTTCAGTTAGAGTTTTCGGTTGCGACCAATACAGCACATGTCTGCACCTTGACATATTGATGCCATAAATTGGTGTGTCATGCTAGCCAGCGACACATTTGACATTTATAAATTTACGAGTGGATGTTGGGCAACAGCTGTGGTAAAAGTCCAAATCAAATTCGTCAATGGCATTGTTATTATGCTGCTAATAAGTTGGGTATTTTTGTGTCAATTGAAAAGATGAACGCCTAAAAATGGACATTCACGTAACAACAAATTCAAGTTTTAAACAACATTTTAAAACGAGCTAGTAACCAGCTACACCGAGAATGCCAACCAAACCGGAAACGGAAGTAACTCATAAAAATTGCATGCGCCAATCACCAGCAGCATTGTCACCGCACAGTGGAACGATATGAAGTTGACCACATTTCATAGAAAATAACATAATTATGCAAAAAAGTGTATGTGTATTTTACATGGCACTAAAATCAAATTAGAGAAGAGCGTGTGCGCTCTTCGAACCTTTTTTTAGTGCTTTGATAAAATGTGTGCTGTCGCCTAACTTAATTGTCCCTTTTTAAACTAGTCAACATCTAATGTGCCTATCTTTTTCTTCACCACCACAGATGAAAGCCTGATGAAATCTTGTACATTAGCATATATTTGACTCTAAGCCCCAGACTCAACGTGCAACAATGAAACAAACACGCATTCTCGAATCGTAAAGGAAATGGAAATATATTTTGAAAGCCCACACCCACACAAGAACACAGACAAATAGAGACATTTGTACAGTCTCACAATTTTTCACATTTTCACAATGTGGCACGACTCACGTTATGCAAAGACTTGCCTAATTCGCACTGAAAATAAGGATTTATTTCGTATTACCCTTAAGATTCTTGCTAACTGGATTTGTATTTGTCTTGCAGGTCGTGTCCAGAGTACTCAGCCACTTGGCTTGTGTAGCTGCTGTTCTTGATTATTTATGTAAATTCAATCTGCAAAGCTAGTCTATACATTTATGGACATACACGTCATTAAGTTATTTGTTTGGCCAGTGTTTATCGAAACTTATTCCAGCTGCAGGTGCTAAACAGAAAACGGAGTTGGATATTTTCAAATAGAGTGTTCCTTTAACCCTTTGGTTGGCCGACTGGCTTTGAAAGTGCTCTAGTAAATCAATTTCACCAATTATATAAGTATTTGTGACAGGTGCCAAAACAAATTCTTTAAGCTCTTGTTAACATTGTCTGGTTTAGTAACCCAACTAAGTTGATCACCATTTTCTGCTTCACAGACACTTTATTTCAGTGGTAGCTGCGGCATGACAACAAAAGGTTTAAGCCAGCAATGGCAAAATCCATTTAATGGATGAAAAGTTCTTTAGTCTGCTTCATGAAACTAATAACTACTTACGCAAGTGAGTGCCTCTCTATAGTCTCTTATTTCCTTATGCTTATGTGCTCTGTTTATATGCATATTTGAACTTTTGAACCCATTGTGATAACTTTTCTGCGATGGCTCGTTTGCTGGCAATCGCTTGTAGGGTCGAGCATCTTAAGAGCTGTATAATAAACAAGTGAAAATGCTAATTTCAAGGATGCTCCACTAGAACATATCCTGTACGCTTATCTACTCACTTATGTTTATATGCTGCTATAGATAGAATGTGATGGTACCTTGAAGATATGCTTAAGCAAGATGAATTGTGTATCAATAACTATCGATTGACAGCAAACTGTATTTGTTACAAGAGAAAATACATTTAAATTCTCTATCTGTAATATTTATCATGCTTATTTTCTTGGCATACGTAATAGTTATGTGCTCAGAAAATCGTTAATGGATGCGTATATCTATGATGGCATTTTTTTATTTTAAATTATGATGACATATATTGGTCCTGCGTGAAAAATCGCTCCTCATAAATAGTTGAGAGTGCCTTATATAGAAGTGGTCATTAAATTGAAATCAATTGTAATAAAAACTGTATGTTAGATTGCTGAACATGTGCGTAAATCGAAGTTAATGCCTTCTTAATGCTGTTTAAAGAGGCTAGTGGAAAACCAATTTGTTTTTAAGAGGTGTTTGATATGGTACTTAGAGAACTCAGTCACATAAGTGGGTGTGTGTGTTCTCAGCTTATAGTACGTGCAGACATGTTTTTATGTTCTTGACAGCTTATGAACACAAATTAAAGTGCCAATTACACTTGTTCAAATGGTTCTTGATTTGGAATAAGTTTGCACTATTTGCTGAATTTTAATCAACAATTAATGTTAACCATCCCTTTGAAAAGTCTTGGTTTTAAATATATTTCGCAAGTTCGTATTTACAATTTTTAATTTTCAATACACTATAAGCATGAATAATATATAGAAGACTAGTAATTATGTTATGCACACATATACGGAAGTATGTGTATATGTATGTATGTAGGCTCATGTTCGCATTTGTAAAGGCATTAGTCCAATATGTCATTAGAAAAGGTATTTATGTATGTATTTGCATTTGAACAGTGATTAGACCATTATGTCCTTTAAAAAAGTTTTAACAAACTTGTCGCCCGTGCTCATTTAGATAAGCTAGCCAAAAGCCCATATCTTTTAATACGCACACAAATTGAGGGTGTTTACCAAGCATATTAACCCAGCTCATTGGGAGTGGCATCAGGTGAACTTAGAGTGTGAGTGGATCTCACATATTTAAATGCCCAAGATTGTATCCATTGGCATTAGCAATGGCCAGCCAGGAGACAATCAATCATCCTTCGGTGCAGTCCTTAGATCACTGCATGCATTTGCATCAGTAGTTGAAAGCTAATATATTCACACTTGGGAATACAATTGGCTATAAAACACACAGCACAGCAAGGGCCTAATCTACTGAACCGTTTTTAGGAAAAGTTCGCAGTCCATCGCTTTTGTGACTATTTACAATTCAATTGTGGCTAACAACACTTAGCTTTCGCCCTCGAACGGCATAATAATAATCTATGCATATATGGGCATAATGCCGCCCCACATGCACCGGATGGCTCACCTTGAGCGAACTGGAGAAGCTTGCATAGAAACTCGCCAAAGATGAAGTGACGCAGCAGTGTGCCGACTAGGGTCACCGGCATGCAAAGCACGCCCAGCAGTATATCGGAGATGGCCAAATTAAGCAGAAAGACGTTGGTAATGGTGCGCATGCGACGATTCTGCACCAGGGTAAGCACCACCAGCAGGTTGCCCACAACAGCGCATAGGAGTATAGTGCTGTAGCAGGGTATTACCCAAATGGGCACATCGGCTATAACACGCGACATGCTCCGATTGGTCGGTGCCATTGGCGTGGGAACAGTCGTTCCCACACCAACTGCAGATGCAACGGTTGTCACATTCAGCGTGGAAGATGTTGCCAGCGATGCGGACGATGAGATTTCCTCGAGATGAAGTTCTTTGCCGTAAATGTAGAGCTCACTGCTGTTGATGCCATCGCTGAAGCTTTCGCTGGCGCCGCCGAAGAGCTCCACAGCAGCATAGCTGGCATTGAGCTGCAGTGCTGCATTGGTTGTCAGCGGCGCGAGCGCAGACAGCAGCCGACGATAGTTGAAGACGGATCCAATCGTGAGGCTGTCTCTCTCTCTCTCTCTTTATAATATATATATATATATATATGTGAGAAATTGCACTTGCACTCGCGTCAACACGGGCAAAAAAAAGTTAAAGAAAACGATAGCGAAAGCTACAGCTAGCGAGCAAGCAAGCGAAGAAGCAGGACAACCAACTGGATAATCAGCGGAAGCCGCGCTGTGTGCCTCCTCTTCGTAGACTCCGTCGTGCACTGATTCCCGAAGCCCGCCAATTGTTCTTTGTTGGCTTTTTGAACCAACAGTTGTGGCAACAGATGTTAAACTCACCACAGTCAACGACATGAACATCAACACACTAAGCAACATGCACAAACTTGAGCAACATGTTGCCAACGGACTTGTTGCTACCTTAGTCCTATTTCATTGTTTGGCTGCGTATTTCCCGTAGTCAATTAGAATGCATAAACATGCATGTAAGTAGCACTAATTATGTTCTGTTAATTATTAATATTATAGTTATAAGTATATTAGAGTGAAATATGAGTTTTGGAATTAGAACGTAATGTTCGTCTTTATGAAACAACGACTTCTTTCATCGACGCACTGACAACTTTATAACTTCAGGAACTCGGGACTTTGACGACTTCTTATTGATGATCTTAGCGCTGCGCTTCACGTACTCGATTCTCTCGTTATACTGCTCTTCGACGACTTATCTTCCTCCATTAATGCTTATGCCGCTGTTAGATCTGTTAACCAGCGTTGCCACCCAACAGCACTGTAATCCCACAGTTACTACTCGTTACATGTTTATACTGTCGAATTTTGCATTTTACATGCGCTTCATAGAGTATGTTTTCAGTAACTCTAATAAAAATATAACCCTACTAGACTCAAATATTAGGGATTTGCAAAAGAGTCAATTAAGATGCATCTGAGTCCCATAATAAATCTCAATTCACAGTCTCATGTTCAAGCAATACAGTACATATTTTTCAACTATGAAATTGAAAGGCTTTACTATTTTGTATTTCAAGCTGAGGAAGTTTGATATGTATATCATTGTATATATATTATTGTATTTAATTAAATCACATTTCAGATTTTGTGAATCTGACATTTTCCTTTGTATTTGCTGCAAGGTTTTTGTAGAATGTTCAGCATTAAATAACTGTTTAATTACCGCAATAGACGTCATTTACATAACTAAGTAAGTTCACAAAATTTGCATGTCACAAAACATTTGAGCTTCTTCTGGAGCCAAAACCGTCGCAGTCGGGCAGAAAGTTTGTGGCGCAACAGTATTATTACAATCAGTGACAGTCATTGGAAAGGACATCACATTTGTCAAGTTAATTAGCGCACCGGAGACGACTCCACTTGTTTACACCTTTAGCTCATTATTTAACCGGCATTTTGTTTTGTTTGTCCGCCGACACCTTTAAGGAACGCTGCTCGTATTTCAGCCTGCCACATGCGCTTTGTTTACCCCGTACTTGTCAAATGTCTGCTTGGTCTGTGTGTGGTTTTTATAACTATTAGGGGCTTGGGTATCTTCTAGTCAAGCACTTGTTTCGATTTGTGTTTATAAATCAAATGGCATCTTTAACCATGAAATAAACTTAACATTTTACATAACTTTTGCTTTTATTTTTTCTGATTCTATTTAAAAAAGATTTCAAATATTTTGAACATTAAGGCAAAAGTTTATCTCTATTGCTGATTTTGTTACATCTTTGTCTCTTTTTTCACTGACTAATTCAATTAAACTTCGTGAAGGACCCAAAAGGCACATAAATAATGCCGTTGCATTAATTAAGATCAAGCAAGGCCGCCCAGATTTCGGCTCCTGTTCGCTGCTCTGGCAAGTTGGTGCGTTTATTCATTTACTTTGTTTTAATTAATTTCAATTATTGTATTTGCATTTGTTCATAACACCCACAATTTAACTAGATGCCTTGATTTGGGCAAATACATGTTTAATCAGCCTCAGTTGATTTACAACGTTAATATTTGGAATAGTAGTTCGTTAATAACAACTTTCCATTTTTTGCATAACGGAATCGAATATATCAGAAATGCTAAAGTTATTATAATTTATTTAATGTATATTGGCAACAGTTAAATTCACAATTTTTGTTGTTTTGTTAATTCAAATTTGGTTCAATCTGCAGAATAATAATATCCGAACTATCGCTGAATGTTCAATTATCCCCTGTTGACCTCGATATCGAACATTAGAATTCACTTTACTCTGACATTGTGCTGAAGCAGCTACACTCGCACACACACACACACACACGCTAACACACATAGAGCCGGCTTGTGTGTTAAGGATACCATAAGCTTTCAGCGGTGCTAATGGATAATGAATTGTTGTGAGCTCTGCGCGTCTATCTGAGGATAATGAAAGTTTTTTGCTAAGTAAAACTGGCAAATTAACAGTTGTTCATGTTTAGAGGATTTTACAAATTTTAGCCGCCTAAGAATCACTTACATTTGTAAATCATATTCTTATCATTATGATCGTATGGTCGTATAGTAATCAAGCATCCATAATGCACAACAGGTGAGCAGATGTTGGAGCTCCTTAACGACTTCAGAGGACCTCTAGTCCTGGCAGCTGTTCAGGTGTTTATTAAATAGCTCATATTCTTAGCGCATTGTTTGATGAGTCTATGTCAGAGTTCAGGGTTTGTATTGCCCTTTTTTTATTCAACGCAAAATTTCTCATTAGGCTTCACCGCAATATTGCCGGGTGGGCCCTTTCGAAAAACTTTTATTTGTGTTTGCAGTGTGATTTTGTTTGTAGAATTTCTTTACTTTGTTTGCAGCTAAAGCCAGCATTTCATGACTTTTTATTATTATTATTGTTTTTTGTTGCTCTTGCTGTTGACGTTCCCGTTGGCGTTTCTCTTTTCTTGCTCCTTTCGCTTTCTGTAAGCTTGAATTATGCTGCAAAGTGCAGTACTAAATTTGCCCCCAATGGCAAACGCGCTAAATACATAAATCGAGACAACTTAACAACAATAAAGAAATCGTCAATCCGTGATAAAAGCTTAAAACAAAAGCACCACCTCAACCATCATTGCTCATCCCTGGCCATTCGCCTTTAAGTTCATTAGGGGTCGGTCCGCAACCTGTTTGGGTGTTGACTTTAGCTAACTTGCAAACGAGATTCATAAGGATTGGCCTAAGCTAATAAATTCCAAATGCATGATATTAATAAAGCATTCTCGTGAACCAACCACGTTGCCAGTCATCATATACATACTCTTTGTACTCTTATATTCAAGGACCTACTTTTTTCCATGCCAATGAAATTTTGGATTTTTTTATTTTATTGCAACTATTGAAATTCATTGGATTATATTTTTACTCTCGTAATAAACTTTATTCAACTTTATTTACTATTGTGAAAAAAAAATACTTTTATATATACCCTGATAACAAAGGTATATGATTGGTATTGGTTTTGTTCAATATGCGTCGTAGATTGGCATACTACGCTGACTAGGGGACACAATATTTAAATGGTACATTATTGATCATGCAATAGTCGAGGCAAACCCATCCCCCATAAAGAGGGTAATTGCTGATAATACGAAAAACCGGTACCAGAGTATTCCGCAATCGGTTACACCTGACTGCAACGCTCTCCCGTGTTATTAATTCTGTTCTGCCATACTGGATTTATGTTTTGTGTTTTCTCTTGCTTATATATATATTTTATTATACACGCTCCCATTCGAAAAAACATGTGGTATCTCTTCCCTTTTTCGTTCTTAGGCTTAGTCCGATTTCACAATGGGAGCTTGGCCCTGCTGCAGTCCTCGATGCGGATTTGACAGGCGACGCACGTTTGTTTTTTGTGGCCAGACCAAACACGTATACACATGACTACACACACACCGACAACAATAGACATGCACCTGTTGTACATACCCTGTATTCATTCAAGTGGATTAAAGGAATATTTTTATCTAAGAAATATATATATATATCTTAGTCGATCTCAAAGACTGTATGCAATATATGTATGCTTAGGATATTTACACCATTTATTTATGATGACTAATGTGGTCAAAGGTATTGAGGCACTTTGTGTAGGTTACAGGCTATTTTTAAGCCAGACGCCACTCACTAAGAGCTCCTCGCCTCCTCGCCTAAATTGGTTTCCTCTTCAAATTGACGATTGGCATACACCCTGCGCACTATGTTACTGTGAAATGATTATGTCTGCATTTTTCGCCCATATTTTGGAACAACATGACTACGTGTGTGACATCTTGTCCAAATAAATCAAACACAAGCCCCAAACCACACACACACACACACACAAAATCCCCGCCGTGCAGCATAGGCAAATTGCTTGTGCGCTGCTCAGATTTGTTACCATTAACTGAGGGCCATGCATTTGGCTTAACGAGAAAATGTAATTTACTCGCTCAACCTGGAATTGAAAAAGCATGCAATTTGTTGGGGAAAAGCCGAACAAGCAAGTTGAGCTATGAATGGTTAATTTTATCACCTGGCTAGAACTGAGAACCCCACTAAAATGTCATCTAAAAAATGACAGCTTATCAAAAAAAAAGAAAAAAATAGACAACCGCTGCGTGGCTTCCGAATCAATCAAAGTAGGAGGAATATTAATAAAATCTTAAATGAACGATAACTATATACTGTGTGGGGGAAGGTCAGTCTGAACATGGTTCAAACCGGTTTCAAAAGATGACTTCGATCTATAACACCCAACAACAAATATAAATATGTAAACAAAATAAATAAGTTCAACACACATTTCATCTAATACGTTAAATTAGAAAACGTTACTGAGTACACTTTTTGGTTTAAGAACTTTTGAATGTCATATTTTTATAAACTTTACGAACATGCTTAATCCAAAATGTTGAAAATAATAAATTTGAAGTTGCATCTGAAATCCATGCATGAGAGTTGATTAATGTTTTTTTTAGACCAGACATGCTTAGATTAATAATGTATGTACCCGTAACAGGCAAGCAACAGAAGCCGGCAAACACGTAAGCGACATTACGAGTGCCATATTTTAATTTTGATTGATTGCTTGGCATCATTAAAGGATCGACCCCACATCAGGTAAGCCAAAGTGACCTAAACTCCCAATTCTGATGAATGAAAGCTGTCGCAGTGCCAATGATTACCAATGATTACCCAGAGGAATCAAATTGGGAATACAAAACATTGGCAACACGTGCCGCTAACTGAATTCAGATACCCGTCAATTCCACCCTATCCTTCCCCAACCCACCCGGCCACATTAATGTAATCGCATTTCGAAATAAATTACACAGATCAAATTCAGAAACCCACAAAGGACATAAGGCCAAATAAGATTAAATACCCTGTAAAATATAAATTGCTATAACTAAATGGAATATCCTGCTGCAGATTGAGGTCTTCACAAAAGCACATTTTTATGAAGCAAAATGCTTTTTTGCCTTCTTTTTTATTATCTATAATCCGCTTTGGGGTAACGTCGTTATATTTATTTATTCACAGTTTACTTTTAATTATATTGTTTTTAATAATATTGAAATATTAAATGGCTCTTGGCCATCAAAATGGATCAGCTACAATAAGTGGGGAGGGCTGAAAACAGGCTGTTGAGCCATAGCCATTTGGATTGTTTGCGTTACGTGATTTATGAACACTTCACCGATGCAGCAGCCTCCCCTTGCACCACTCTACATGCAATGTGTGCCACAGACAAAGTGCATTTCCATATCCGCGCGTTATTGTTGAACTTGTTTTCCATTAGTTGTTGTTATTCCTGTACACACACACACACAAACACATGGCATACACTCACGTATATTTATATTGCTCCTTGACTAGATAATTTGCAAGTCACTTCCGTCGTTTGTTACTGACGTTGATGTTGTTTACAGAACGACTCTCAACTTTCTTTCACTTCCGAGCTAAAAATAATGTTGGCAGTTCGGTTAGTTTTCCCTTTAACCTTTCTTCCCCGACCAACCCACTGCTGGCCCCCACGCATTGTCTTAACAAAAAGCAAAGACATCAAGAATATAAGAAGCAAACATTAGCGTCAACACAAATGTCAAAAAGAACAATAACATGCGAGAGTGATCTAGGCGCGAGAACCCGACTAAGCGACATCATGTACGAGTGGATATACACACATCCAAATACATACGTATACACATAATGTGTATGAGCATTTAAATGTGTATATTGTTGTGTCATTATGAAAATAAGTTTACTTTAAGAACTTCTGTGTTTCTTAAACGATCTTTATCTAATTTTCATGCTTATGTACGTACGAGTACATTGTGAGATTTGGAAATGTAAATTATAATGCGTTACTTAGTTGCTGACAAAATGTAGATAATGTGCATCCGGTGTTAAGGCATGAAAGCTCCAAGCCAGCAAAAAAAAATATTTAAGGTACACAGTCGTATATAAAATTAATGTCTGAACTTAAGCACATAAAATGTGAAATAAAACAGTGACCAGCTACAAAGCCTTAGGGCCAGTTGAAAACAGCGCGGTTTGTGCAGCCATTTGTAGATGGCAGCGGCTTATCAATGTTTAAACAGCGCAAAAAAAAAACAACAGCAGCGTCAGAACATCCGGATGTGCAACAGCAGGAAGCAAAACGAGTAAACTTGAAGATTTTAAGACGCAATTTTATGATAATTTCGGATGGCGCCAAAAGAACAGTTGAAGCCATGGGGATGAGAATTAGGCTGAGGATGAGGGTACGGTTTTGTCGATTTTTTTCACTTCCTTTATTTCTTTCTTGCGGCAAAGCTAGAGACTTAGCCCCTCGGGTTCGGCAACCACGTGTCGCCAGTGGATGCTCATTTGGTACTCATTTGGCTTCGCCTTGCTTCTTTTGCTCGGTTGGCCTCTTTATCTTGTTCACGGCCTTTTATGATTGTGTTGGTCGTTGTAAACTTTTGCGGTCTCTTCACTCGCTTGAAGTTCGCGTATCGCATAATTTTGTAATGGGTGTATGAATGTGCAGCGCATTAAAGAACGCATTCCAGTTTCCATACACTTATCCCGTAGTGAAATTGAAAAATCTGCGACTTATGATGACATTTTTCATAATTAACTGTCATTTTCAGGGTAAAAATACTAAAAAAAAAACCAGTAAACTTATGTGACAGTTAAAAGTGCGCTTTAAATTTAAAATTACGTGTAAGCCAATTTATGAATCTTAGAAACCACTCTTCAGCACAACACATACAAGACATACAACCAAATCAATTGAATGAACTTCTTAATATTGTTAACAATTGATATTACATTGATAAGATTTAGGCATTAAGCCATATGCCCCTGGTAACTATATTTATACGTTCACTCTCATTTGAAGCCTAATTATATTTAACTCTTTTGTGACCAGCGTAACAATTTATAGGTCCTAAACTTGTAGCGCTATAATAAATAAATAATCGCACACACACGCTATCACACTGATAGATACACAGCCACTCCGTGGGTAGTTGACAGCTTAGGTCACGCAAAAATCCGTTCTTAATTAATGTGTATTTAATTTGTGTGCATCGCGCAGATGGGCGAATTAATTAGCGACCATCAATTTGGCCTACCCACTGCAAGCTCACAGCCAGCCAGATGACACCTTGACAGTCAAGCAGGAAACCAATAAACCACCGACCAAGCCACCCAGCAACCCACAGACTTAGCTAAACAGCGACCCGTCGAGCCGCAGCTCATTTCAATTACTGAACTTCAATTGGGCCCAAGTCCCAAGCGTGGAGGTATTTCTCCCACTCTCTATTTCTTTTCTATCTCATTTTCTCTTTTTCCCTCTGTCTCTCTCTCCAGCCTTACTGACAATTACTTTGAATTGCTGGTGTTTTTGTTGCTAAAAAATCCTCCAGTTCTTTGGGCCACAAGCCGCAAGCCCATTGCTACACATGGTAACCATTAAGCGGACAAAAATCATTTTAATTTTAACGCTAATCACATAAGCAGTTAGTGACCTCATGCTCAACCCTGAAGTAACCTTCGTCGCACCCTTAACCCAACCCTGCCAGCGACCTAACCTAGGAGAGAAAATCTTGTGACCCACTTAAGTGTTGTGCCATTGTAGATTGTGGCAAAAATGCTTATAGAAGCATAGCATAAATATTATCTTTTTAAGCCATTTTCAAAAAAATTGGTTAAGGACGAATGTTAAAATTGGACCAGGCAAACAAAACGCATTTAAAACTCAATAAAATTGATGTACTTTTTGATCAGCATCAAAAGCTATCAAGTTTAAGTTGCTTATGGACAACTTCTATTGTTCCTAATATCGATAACAATCGTTATCGGATTTTAATAACAGGCACAATTGGAAAGGCAACATATGTATTGCAGTTGCCGGCATACCTTGTTAAACATACGAACTTTTATCCAAGAACTTACATTTTAACTAATTGCTTGTTTATTTAAATTGAATACCCTCTGAAAGAAATGAAAAAGATATTTATTAATTGGTATATAGTTGGACTTCATATGCGGCTTAAAGTCGAGTCAATTGAGAGCTCCAACCGACCGTTTCTTGCGCTGATTACAGATGTACATAATTGTGCATGCTTATTGGTTGTTTTCCATTTCTACCCAATTATACAATCGCAAAATCTGTACAGGCTTTGACACAGTGGTTATGGTTGTCTAGGCTGCCTATTTTGTATACCCTCACCCTACTCGTACGACTTGTGTCTGCCGGCAAGTTCGTCGACTGGCTATCGAAGACCAAGAAGATTCCAAAGAGGTCAAAGCCCCAAAACGCAAGAACAAATGAGCATACATATATAGTTATATGGTATCCCCAAGCATGTCTGAATACTCATTCGATGGCTGGGAATTGAGAAACATATTAAATATTTAAGCATGAAATACAAAAATGTCAATTTAATGTATTTACCAACGAAACGCAACTGATTTCAAGATGCCAAAGTTTTAATACACTTACAATCTTTTGAGACATGGTAGTCGTGCCAAAAAACAACAGAGAATAAAACAACCGACATTTGGATATATGTATTTCCCATGTTAGCTTATAAAAATATTGTGATTAGGCAGGGATTCTATTTGGTTGAACTGTCTAGGGCATTATAAGAAAACATCGAAAAACAACTTTTTTGTGTGCTTATCCACATATAGTGAAGAATACGTTCGGTTCGATCGACAGTATTCGAGTTCAGGAACCTCAAAATAATCTATTAATATTGTCTTAGATGCTTTCGAAGTAAGCAAATTCGCAAACTAATAAACGGATTCATAAATTCTTATTCAGTTTTTGTATTTTGTGTATTATTTTTAAAGGGTATTGAGCTCTTTTTGGTAGCAGCCGTCTGAGCATTGGCCACACGCCACAACCCAATCTCCACATGCCACATGCGACAAATACTAACTGATGCTGATGAGGGTATGTGGTGTCGGTCCCTGTTCATGCGGCTGGACCACTAATAGTGTCGCCGCCAGCTTTCATTTAGGTTTGCAATTCAAATTGATACACTCCTATGCTGCGGCATACATAAATTGCTCATCTGAATTTCGGCTCGGTGAGTTGGGAATTTCTACACAGCGCCGCCTAAAAGTTATCTGCAACAGCAACCATTCACTCCTCGTCTGTGGCAATCATTTTAGCGAGTATCATTTCAGCGATAATTTTTTGCACTTCTCGATGTTGGGTACTTAAAATCATCATCATACAAACTCTTTGCCACAGCATCGCTCAAACAACACATATTAAAAATTAAAAAAAAAAACAAAAAAAAAAAACGAATCCTAATTATCTATGCCTTGATCGACTAAGCTTTTAATATGTTTATATTAAGTTAATTAGATGGCATATGCCTTCTTCTGAGCACTTTTCTACACTTTTAATGCATACAATATTTTGACGTTGCTTGTTTACCTCGATTCCATTCTTGGCAAACAGCCGGAAAATGGCTTGGCCCCAAATGTACCTAACTCACTGCCGGCTTGCAGCAGAGCTATATCCGGACTTGCTCGGATTTTTATCTTCATTGTTGTCGCCCTTTTAAAGCGTTCCTCAATACGGATTGTAAGCTTTAAATGTGTTCGTGCATGCGTAACTTATCAGGTAGCATCGTCGTGTATTGACTTTTCGTCGTCAATTTTTGTTGGTGCAGCTTGTCGCTAACATATTAGCATACTTGCCCCTCCGCTGCATGCCACCTCAATATACGCATAGCAGGCATAGCCAGAAATGAGAAGCTCCTACGCATTTTACTTGCCAACAATATAATGAAATATTCTTTAAATTATTAATTTCGATGAACCCAGAGCATGTAAATGCACAATTTGTCGCAAATGTTTCTTATCACATATGTGTGTACATACATATATGGCAGGTGTTTCCCTCGCCTTCGTATTTATGACATTTCTTGAGAGTTGTATTTGTGCTTTAAATCAGAAATTGTATTATGATTCAAAGCTTATTAACGTAATTTTTTAAGTGGCAAGTATGGAAAGCTCCATGTCTTTATTTTTTTCAATCTGCTTGTGTGCTCCTAAAAACAAGTTAACAAAATATTTTGTTTCAGATTACTAGCAAGTACATATATTTACTCCCTATACTCCCTATACTCCTATACTCCCTTTACTCTCTATACTCCCTATACTCTCTATACTCTCTATACTCCCTATACTCCCTATACTCCCTATACTCCCTATACTCCCTATACTCCCTATACTCCCTATACTCCCTATGCTCCCTATGCTCTCTATACTCCCTATACTCCCTATACTCCCTATGCTCCCTATGCTCTCTATACTCCCTATACTCCCTATACTCCCTATGCTCCCTATGCTCTCTATACTCCCTATACTCCCTATACTCCCTATACTCCCTATGCTCTCTATACTCCCTATACTCCCTATACTCCCTATACTCCCTATGCTCTCTATACTCCCTATACTCCCTATACTCCCTATACTCCCTATACTCCCTATACTCCCTATACTCTCTATACTCCCTATACTCCCTATACTCCCTATGCTCCCTATGCTCTCTATACTCCCTATACTCCCTATACTCCCTATACTCCCTATGCTCTCTATACTCCCTATACTCCCTATACTCCCTATACTCCCTATACTCCCTATACTCCCTATACTCCCTATACTACCTATGCTCCCTATACTCCCTATACTCCCTATGCTCCCTATACTCCCTATACTCTCTATACTCCCTATACTCCCTATACTCCCTATACTCCCTATACTCCCTATGCTCCCTATACTCCCTATACTCTCTATACTCCCTATACTCCCTATACTCCCTATACTCCCTATACTCCCTATGCTCCCTATGCTCTCTATACTCCCTACACTCCCTATACTCCCTATACTCCCTATACTCCCTATACTCCCTATACTCCCTATGCTCCCTATGCTCTCTATACTCCCTATACTCCCTATACTCCCTATACTCCCTATACTCCCTATACTCTCTATACTCCCTATACTCCCTATACTCCCTATACTCCCTATGCTCCCTACGCTCTCTATACTCCCTATACTCCCTATACTCCCTATACTCCCTATACTCCCTATACTCCCTATGCTCTCTATACTCCCTATACTCCCTATGCTCTCTATACTCCCTATACTCCCTATACTCCCTATACTCCCTATACTCCCTATACTCCCTATACTCCCTATACTCCCTATACTCCCTATACTCCCTATACTCCCTATACTCCCTATACTCCCTATGCTCTCTATACTCCCTATACTCCCTATACTCCCTATACTCCCTATACTCCCTATACTCCCTATACTCCCTATACTCCCTATACTCCCTATACTCCCTATACTCCCTATGCTCTCTATACTCCCTATACTCCCTATACTCCCTATACTCCCTATACTCCCTATACTCCCTATACTCCCTATACTCCCTATGCTCCCTATACTCCCTATACTCCCTATGCTCCCTATACTCCCTATACTCTCTATACTCCCTATACTCCCTATACTCCCTATACTCCCTATACTCCCTATACTCCCTATACTCCCTATACTCCCTATACTCCCTATGCTCTCTATACTCCCTATACTCCCTATACTCCCTATACTCCCTATACTCCCTATACTCCCTATACTCCCTATACTCCCTATACTCCCTATGCTCCCTATACTCCCTATACTCCCTATGCTCCCTATACTCCCTATACTCTCTATACTCCCTATACTCCCTATACTCCCTGTACTCCCTATGCTCCCTATGCTCTCTATACTCCCTATACTCCCTATACTCCCTATGCTCCCTATGCTCTCTATACTCCCTATACTCCCTATACTCCCTATGCTCCCTATGCTCTCTATACTCCCTATACTCCCTATACTCCCTATACTCCCTATGCTCTCTATACTCCCTATACTCCCTATACTCCCTATACTCCCTATGCTCTCTATACTCCCTATACTCCCTATACTCCCTATACTCCCTATACTCTCTATACTCCCTATACTCCCTATACTCCCTATACTCCCTATGCTCTCTATACTCCCTATACTCCCTATACTCTCTATACTCCCTATACTCCCTATACTCCCTATGCTCCCTATGCTCTCTATACTCCCTATACTCCCTATACTCCCTATACTCCCTATACTCCCTATACTCCCTATACTCCCTATGCTCCCTATGCTCTCTATACTCCCTATACTCCCTATACTCCCTATACTCCCTATACTCCCTATACTCTCTATACTCCCTATACTCCCTATACTCCCTATACTCCCTATACTCCCTATGCTCTCTATACTCCCTATACTCCCTATACTCCCTATACTGCCTATACTCTCTATACTCCCTATACTCCCTATGCTCCCTATACTCCCTATACTCCCTATACTCCCTATACTCCCTATACTCTCTATACTCCCTATACTCCCTATACTCCCTATACTCCCTATGCTCTCTATACTCCCTATACTCCCTATACTCCCTATACTCCCTATACTCCCTATACTCCCTATACTCCCTATACTCCCTATACTCCCTATGCTCCCTATACTCCCTATACTCCCTATGCTCCCTATACTCCCTATACTCTCTATACTCCCTATACTCCCTATACTCCCTGTACTCCCTATGCTCCCTATGCTCTCTATACTCCCTATACTCCCTATACTCCCTATGCTCCCTATGCTCTCTATACTCCCTATACTCCCTATACTCCCTATGCTCCCTATGCTCTCTATACTCCCTATACTCCCTATACTCCCTATACTCCCTATGCTCTCTATACTCCCTATACTCCCTATACTCCCTATACTCCCTATGCTCTCTATACTCCCTATACTCCCTATACTCCCTATACTCCCTATACTCTCTATACTCCCTATACTCCCTATACTCCCTATACTCCCTATGCTCTCTATACTCCCTATACTCCCTATACTCTCTATACTCCCTATACTCCCTATACTCCCTATGCTCCCTATGCTCTCTATACTCCCTATACTCCCTATACTCCCTATACTCCCTATACTCCCTATACTCCCTATACTCCCTATGCTCCCTATGCTCTCTATACTCCCTATACTCCCTATACTCCCTATACTCCCTATACTCCCTATACTCTCTATACTCCCTATACTCCCTATACTCCCTATACTCCCTATACTCCCTATGCTCTCTATACTCCCTATACTCCCTATACTCCCTATACTGCCTATACTCTCTATACTCCCTATACTCCCTATGCTCCCTATACTCCCTATACTCCCTATACTCCCTATACTCCCTATACTCTCTATACTCCCTATACTCCCTATACTCCCTATACTCCCTATGCTCCCTATACTCCCTATACTCCCTATACTCCCTATACTCCCTATACTCCCTATACTCCCTATACTCCCTATGCTCCCTATACTCCCTATACTCCCTATACTCCCTATACTCCCTATACTCCCTATACTCCCTATACTCCCTATGCTCCCTATACTCCCTATACTCCCTATACTCCCTATACTCCCTATACTCCCTATACTCCCTATGCTCCCTATACTCCCTATACTCCCTATGCTCCCTATACTCCCTATACTCCCTATACTCCCTATGCTCCCTATGCTCCCTATACTCCCTATGCTCCCTATGCTCCCTATATTTTCAGGCTATAATTTTTACTTGTCTTCCGACCCCAAATCTCGTTTTTTTCTTTAAATGTAGGATTGATTTAGGGGCAAAACTATGATCAAAAAGCCCTGGCTTTTTAAAATATGTTGAGTTTTGACGAAGTTATGGCATTTTGGAGTTTCGGCCTATGCCCATATATCGATTTTCAGGCTATAATTTTTACTTGTCTACCGACCTCAAATCTCGTTTTCAACTTTAAATGTAGGATTGATTTAGGGGCAAAACTATGATCAAAAAGCCCTGGCTTTTTAAAATATGTTGAGTTTTGACGAAGTTATGGCATTTTGGAGTTTCGGCCTATGCCCATATATCGATACATCGATTTTCATGCTATAATTTTTACTTGTCTACCGACCTCATATCTCGTTTTCAACTTTAAATGCACGATTGATTTAGGGGCAAAACTAAGATCAAAAAGCCCTGGCTTTTTAAAATATGTTGAGTTTTGACGAAGTTATGGCATTTTGGAGTTTCGGCCTATGCCTATTTATCGATATACCGATTTTCAGGCTATAATTTTTACTTGTCTACCGACCTCAAATCTCGTTTTTTTGTTTAAATGTAGGATTGATTAAGGGGCAAAACTATGATCAAAAAGCCCTGGCTTTTTAAAATATGTTGAGTTTTGACGAAGTTATGGCATTTTGGAGTTTCGGCCTATGCCCATTTATCGATATACCGATTTTCAGGCTATAATTTTTACTTGTCTACCGACCTCAAATCTCGTTTTCAACTTTAAATGCACGATTGATTTAGGGGCAAAACTAAGATCAAAAAGCCCTGGCTTTTTAAAATATGTTGAGTTTTGACGAAGTTATGGCATTTTGGAGTTTCGGCCTATGCCTATTTATCGATATACCGATTTTCAGGCTATAATTTTTACTTGTCTACCGACCTCAAATCTCGTTTTCAACTTTAAATGCACGATTGATTTAGGGGCAAAACTAAGATCAAAAAGCCCTGGCTTTTTAAAATATGTTGAGTTTTGACGAAGTTATGGCATTTTGGAGTTTCGGCCTATGCCTAATTATCGATATACCGATTTTCAGGCTATAAGTTTTACTTGTCTACCGACCTCAAATCTCGTTTTCAACTTTAAATGCACGATTGATTTAGGGGCAAAACTAAGATCAAAAAGCCCTGGCTTTTTAAAATATGTTGAGTTTTGACGAAGTTATGGCATTTTGAAGTTTCGGCCTATGCCCATATATCGATATATCGATTTTCATGCTATAATTTTTACTTGTCTACCGACCTCATATCTCGTTTTCAACTTTAAATGCACGATTGATTTAGGGGCAAAACTAAGATCAAAAAGCCCTGGCTTTTTAAAATATGTTGAGTTTTGACGAAGTTATGGCATTTTGGAGTTTCGGCCTATGCCTATTTATCGATATACCGATTTTCAGGCTATAATTTTTACTTGTCTACCGACCTCAAATCTCGTTTTCAACTTTAAATGTAGGATTGATTTAGGGGCAAAACTATGATCAAAAAGCCCTGGCTTTTTAAAATATGTTGAGTTTTGACGAAGTTATGGCATTTTGGAGTTTCGGCCTATGCCCATTTATCGATATACCGATTTTCAGGCTATAATTTTTACTTGTCTACCGACCTCAAATCTCGTTTTTTTCTTTAAATGTAGGATTGATTTAGGGGCAAAACTATGATCAAAAAGCCCTGGCTTTTTAAAATATGTTGAGTTTTGACGAAGTTATGGCATTTTGGAGTTTCGGCCTATGCCCATTTATCGATATACCGATTTTCAGGCTATAATTTTTACTTGTCTACCGACCTCAAATCTCGTTTTCAACTTTAAATGCACGATTGATTTAGGGGCAAAACTAAGATCAAAAAGCCCTGGCTTTTTAAAATATGTTGAGTTTTGACGAAGTTATGGCATTTTGGAGTTTCGGCCTATGCCTATTTATCGATATACCGATTTTCAGGCTATAATTTTTACTTGTCTACCGACCTCAAATCTCGTTTTTTTCTTTAAATGTAGGATTGATTTAGGGGCAAAACTATGATCAAAAAGCCCTGGCTTTTTAAAATATGTTGAGTTTTGACGAAGTTATGGCATTTTGGAGTTTCGGCCTATGCCCATTTATCGATATACCGATTTTCAGGCTATAATTTGTACTTGTCTACCGACCCCAAATCTCGTTTTTTTCTTTAAATGTAGTATTGATTTAGGGGCAAAACTATGACCAAAAAGCCATGGATTTTTAAAACATGTTGAGTTTTGACGAAGTTATGGCATTTTGGAGTTTCGGCCTATGCTCATTTATCGATATACCGATTTTCAGGCTATAATTTTTACTTGTCTACCGACCTCAAATCTCGTTTTTTTCTTTAAATGTAGGATTGATTTAGGGGCAAAACTATGATCAAAAAGCCCTGGCTTTTTAAAATATGTTGAGTTTTGACGAAGTTATGGCATTTTGAAGTTTCGGCCTATGCCCATATATCGATACATCGATTTTCATGCTATAATTTTTACTTGTCTACCGACCTCATATCTCGTTTTCAACTTTAAATGCACGATTGATTTAGGGGCAAAACTAAGATCAAAAAGCCCTGGCTTTTTAAAATATGTTGAGTTTTGACGAAGTTATGGCATTTTGGAGTTTCGGCCTATGCCTACTTGTCTACCGACCTCAAATCTCGTTTTCAACTTTTAATGCACGATTGATTTAGGGGCAAAACTAAGATCAAAAAGCCCCGGCTTTTTAAAATATGTTGAGTTTTGACGAAGTTATGGCATTTTGAAGTTTCGGCCTATGCCCATATATCGATATATCGATTTTCAGGCTATAATTTTTACTTGTCTACCGACCTCAAATCTCGTTTTCAACTTTAAATGCACGATTGATTTAGGGGCAAAACTAAGATCAAAAAGCCCTGGCTTTTTAAAATATGTTGAGTTTTGACGAAGTTATGGCATTTTGGAGTTTCGGCCTATGCCTATTTATCGATATACCGATTTTCAGGCTATAATTTTTACTTGTCTACCGACCTCAAATCTCGTTTTCAACTTTAAATGCACGATTGATTTAGGGGCAAAACTAAGATCAAAAAGCCCTGGCTTTTTAAAATATGTTGAGTTTTGACGAAGTTATGGCATTTTGGAGTTTCGGCCTATGCCTATTTATCGATATACCGATTTTCAGGCTATAATTTTTACTTGTCTACCGACCCCAAATCTCGTTTTTTTGTTTAAATGTAGGATTGATTTAGGGGCAAAACTATGATCAAAAAGCCCTGGCTTTTTAAAATATGTTGAGTTTTGACGAAGTTATGGCATTTTGGAGTTTCGGCCTATGCCCATTTATCGATATACCGATTTTCAGGCTATAATTTTTACTTGTCTACCGACCTCAAATCTCGTTTTTTTCTTTAAATGTAGGATTGATTTAGGGGCAAAACTATGATCAAAAAGCCCTGGCTTTTTAAAATATGTTGAGTTTTGACGAAGTTATGGCATTTTAGAGTTTCGGCCTATGCCCATTTATCGATATACCGATTTTCAGGCTATAATTTTTACTTGTCTACCGACCTCAAATCTCGTTTTTTTCTTTAAATGTAGGATTGATTTAGGGGCAAAACTATGATCAAAAAGCCCTGGCTTTTTAAAATATGTTGAGTTTTGACGAAGTTATGGCATTTTGGAGTTTCGGCCTATGCCCATTTATCGATATACCGATTTTCAGGCTATAATTTTTACTTGTCTACCGACCTCAAATCTCGTTTTTTTCTTTAAATGTAGGATTGATTTAGGGGCAAAACTATGATCAAAAAGCCCTGGCTTTTTAAAATATGTTGAGTTTTGACGAAGTTATGGCATTTTGAAGTTTCGGCCTATGCCCATATATCGATATATCGATTTTCAGGCTATAATTTTTACTTGTCTACCGACCTCAAATCTCGTTTTCAACTTTAAATGCACGATTGATTTAGGGGCAAAACTAAGATCAAAAAGCCCTGGCTTTTTAAAATATGTTGAGTTTTGACGAAGTTATGGCATTTTGGAGTTTCGGCCTATGCCTATTTATCGATATACCGATTTTCAGGCTATAATTTTTACTTGTCTACCGACCTCAAATCTCGTTTTTTTGTTTAAATGTAGGATTGATTTAGGGGCAAAACTATGATCAAAAAGCCCTGGCTTTTTAAAATATGTTGAGTTTTGACGAAGTTATGGCATTTTGGAGTTTCGGCCTATGCCCATTTATCGATATACCGATTTTCAGGCTATAATTTTTACTTGTCTACCGACCTCAAATCTCGTTTTTTTCTTTAAATGTAGGATTGATTTAGGGGCAAAACTATGATCAAAAAGCCCTGGCTTTTTAAAATATGTTGAGTTTTGACGAAGTTATGGCATTTTGGAGTTTCGGCCTATGCCCATTTATCGATATACCGATTTTCAGGCTATAATTTTTACTTGTCTACCGACCTCAAATCTCGTTTTCAACTTTAAATGCACGATTGATTTAGGGGCAAAACTAAGATCAAAAAGCCCTGGCTTTTTAAAATATGTTGAGTTTTGACGAAGTTATGGCATTTTGGAGTTTCGGCCTATGCCTATTTATCGATATACCGATTTTCAGGCTATAATTTTTACTTGTCTACCGACCTCAAATCTCGTTTTCAACTTTAAATGTAGGATTGATTTAGGGGCAAAACTATGACCAAAAAGCCCTGGCTTTTTAAAATATGTTGAGTTTTGACGAAGTTATGGCATTTTGGAGTTTCGGCCTATGCCCATTTATCGATATACCGATTTTCAGGCTATAATTTTTACTTGTCTACCGACCCCAAATCTCGTTTTTTTCTTTAAATGTAGGATTGATTTAGGGGCAAAACTATGACCAAAAAGCCCTGGCTTTTTAAAACATGTTGATATATCGATTTTCATGCTATAATTTTTACTTGTCTACCGACCTCATATCTCGTTTTCAACTTTAAATGCACGATTGATATATACTATACTATACTCCCTATACTCCCTATACTCCCTATACTCGCTATACTCGCTATACTCCCTATACTCCCTATACTCCCTATGCTCCCTATACTCCCTATACTCCCTATACTCCCTATACTCCCTATACTCCCTATACTCCCTATACTCCCTATACTTTTTATACTCCCTATACTCCCTATGCTCCCTATACTCCCTATACTCCCTATGCTCTCTATACTCCCTATACTCCCTATGCTCTCTATACGCCCTATACTCCCTATACTCCCTATACTCCCTATGCTCTCTATACTCCCTATACTCCCTATGCTCCCTATACTCCCTATACTCCCTATGCTCCCTATACTCCCTATACTCCCTATACTCCCTATACTCCCTATACTCCCTATACTCCCTATGCTCCCTATACTCCCTATACTCCCTATACTCCCTATACTCCCTATACTCCCTATACTCCCTATACTCCCTATACTCCCTATACTCCCTATACTCCCTATACTCCCTATACTCCCTATGCTCTCTATGCTCCCTATACTCCCTATACTCCCTATACTCCCTATACTCCCTATACTCCCTATACTCCCTATACTCCCTATACTCCCTATACTCCCTATACTCCCTATGCTCCCTATACTCCCTATACTCCCTATACTCCCTATACTCCCTATACTCCCTATACTCCCTATACTCCCTATGCTCCCTATACTCCCTATACTCCCTATGCTCCCTATACTCCCTATACTCCCTATACTCCCTATGCTCCCTATGCTCCCTATACTCCCTATGCTCCCTATGCTCCCTATATTTTCAGGCTATAATTTTTACTTGTCTTCCGACCCCAAATCTCGTTTTTTTCTTTAAATGTAGGATTGATTTAGGGGCAAAACTATGATCAAAAAGCCCTGGCTTTTTAAAATATGTTGAGTTTTGACGAAGTTATGGCATTTTGGAGTTTCGGCCTATGCCCATATATCGATATACCGATTTTCAGGCTATAATTTTTACTTGTCTACCGACCTCAAATCTCGTTTTCAACTTTAAATGTAGGATTGATTTAGGGGCAAAACTATGATCAAAAAGCCCTGGCTTTTTAAAATATGTTGAGTTTTGACGAAGTTATGGCATTTTGAAGTTTCGGCCTATGCCCATATATCGATACATCGATTTTCATGCTATAATTTTTACTTGTCTACCGACCTCATATCTCGTTTTCAACTTTAAATGCACGATTGATTTAGGGGCAAAACTAAGATCAAAAAGCCCTGGCTTTTTAAAATATGTTGAGTTTTGACGAAGTTATGGCATTTTGGAGTTTCGGCCTATGCCTATTTATCGATATACCGATTTTCAGGCTATAATTTTTACTTGTCTACCGACCTCAAATCTCGTTTTTTTGTTTAAATGTAGGATTGATTTAGGGGCAAAACTATGATCAAAAAGCCCTGGCTTTTTAAAATATGTTGAGTTTTGACGAAGTTATGGCATTTTGGAGTTTCGGCCTATGCCCATTTATCGATATACCGATTTTCAGGCTATAATTTTTACTTGTCTACCGACCTCAAATCTCGTTTTCAACTTTAAATGCACGATTGATTTAGGGGCAAAACTAAGATCAAAAAGCCCTGGCTTTTTAAAATATGTTGAGTTTTGACGAAGTTATGGCATTTTGAAGTTTCGGCCTATGCCCATATATCGATATATCGATTTTCATGCTATAATTTTTACTTGTCTACCGACCTCATATCTCGTTTTCAACTTTAAATGCACGATTGATTTAGGGGCAAAACTAAGATCAAAAAGCCCTGGGTTTTTAAAATATGTTGAGTTTTGACGAAGTTATGGCATTTTGGAGTTTCGGCCTATGCCTATTTATCGATATACCGATTTTCAGGCTATAATTTTTACTTGTCTACCGACCTCAAATCTCGTATTTTTGTTTAAATGTAGGATTGATTTAGGGGCAAAACTATGATCAAAAAGCCCTGGCTTTTTAAAATATGTTGAGTTTTGACGAAGTTATGGCATTTTGGAGTTTCGGCCTATGCCCATTTATCGATATACCGATTTTCAGGCTATAATTTTTACTTGTCTACCGACCTCAAATCTCGTTTTTTTCTTTAAATGTAGGATTGATTTAGGGGCAAAACTATGATCAAAAAGCCCTGGCTTTTTAAAATATGTTGAGTTTTGACGAAGTTATGGCATTTTGGAGTTTCGGCCTATGCCCATTTATCGATATACCGATTTTCAGGCTATAATTTTTACTTGTCTACCGACCTCAAATCTCGTTTTCAACTTTAAATGCACGATTGATTTAGGGGCAAAACTAAGATCAAAAAGCTCTGGCTTTTTAAAATATGTTGAGTTTTGACGAAGTTATGGCATTTTGGAGTTTCGGCCTATGCCTATTTATCGATATACCGATTTTCAGGCTATAATTTTTACTTGTCTACCGACCTCAAATCTCGTTTTTTTCTTTAAATGTAGGATTGATTTAGGGGCAAAACTATGATCAAAAAGCCCTGGCTTTTTAAAATATGTTGAGTTTTGACGAAGTTATGGCATTTTGGAGTTTCGGCCTATGCCCATTTATCGATATACCGATTTTCAGGCTATAATTTGTACTTGTCTACCGACCCCAAATCTCGTTTTTTTCTTTAAATGTAGGATTGATTTAGGGGCAAAACTATGATCAAAAAGCCCTGGCTTTTTAAAATATGTTGAGTTTTGACGAAGTTATGGCATTTTGAAGTTTCGACCTATGCCCATATATCGATATACCGATTTTCAGGCTATAATTTTTACTTGTCTACCGACCTCAAATCTCGTTTTCAACTTTAAATGTAGGATTGATTTAGGGGCAAAACTATGACCAAAAAGCCCTGGCTTTTTAAAATATGTTGAGTTTTGACGAAGTTATGGCATTTTGGAGTTTCGGCCTATGCCCATTTATCGATATACCGATTTTCAGGCTATAATTTTTACTTGTCTACCGACCCCAAATCTCGTTTTTTTCTTTAAATGTAGGATTGATTTAGGGGCAAAACTATGACCAAAAAGCCCTGGCTTTTTAAAACATGTTGATATATCGATTTTCATGCTATAATTTTTACTTGTCTACCGACCTCATATCTCGTTTTCAACTTTAAATGCACGATTGATATATACTATACTATACTCCCTATACTCCCTATACTCCCTATACTCCCTATACTCCCTATACTCCCTATACTCCCTATACTCCCTATACTCCCTATACTCCCTATACTCCCTATACTCCCTATACTCCCTATACTCCCTATGCTCCCTATACTCCCTATACTCCCTATACTCCCTATACTCCCTATACTCCCTATACTCCCTATACTCCCTATACTCCCTATACTCCCTATACTCCCTATACTCCCTATACTCCCTATACTCCCTATACTCCCTATACTCCCTATGCTCCCTATACTCCCTATACTCCCTATACTCCCTATACTCCCTATACTCCCTATACTCCCTATACTCCCTATACTCCCTATACTCCCTATGCTCCCTATGCTCCCTATACTCTCTATACTCCCTATACTCCCTATACTCCCTATACTCCCTATACTCCCTATACTCCCTATACTCCCTATACTCCCTATACTCCCTATACTCCCTATACTCCCTATACTCCCTATACTCTCTATACTCCCTATACTCCCTATACTCCCTATACTCCCTATACTCTCTATACTCCCTATACTCCCTATACTCCCTATACTCTCTATACTCCCTATACTCCCTATACTCTCTATACTCCCTATACTCCCTATACTCCCTATACTCCCTATACTCCCTATACTCCCTATACTCCCTATACTCTCTATACTCCCTATACTCCCTATACTCCCTATACTCTCTATACTCCCTATACTCTCTATACTCCCTATACTCTCTATACTCTCTATACTCCCTATACTCCCTATACTCCCTATACTCCCTATACTCTCTATACTCCCTATACTCCCTATACTCCCTATACTCTCTATACTCCCTATACTCCCTATACTCCCTATACTCCCTATACTCCCTATACTCTCTATACTCTCTATACTCCCTATACTCCCTATACTCCCTATACTCTCTATACTCCCTATACTCCCTATACTCCCTATACTCCCTATACTCCCTATACTCCCTATACTCCCTATACTCCCTATACTCTCTATACTCCCTATACTCTCTATACTCCCTATACTCTCTATACTCTCTATACTCCCTATACTCTCTATACTCCCTATACTCCCTATACTCCCTATACTCCGTAAACTCCCTATACTCCCTATACTCCCTATACTCCCTATACTCCCTATACTCCCTATACTCCCTATACTCCCTATACTCTCTATACTCCCTATACTCTCTATACTCCCTATACTCCCTATACTCCCTATACTCCCTATACTCCCTATACTCCCTATACTCCCTATACTCTCTATACTCCCTATACTCCCTATACTCCCTATACTCTCTATACTCCCTATACTCCCTATACTCTCTATACTCCCTATACTCCCTATACTCCCTATACTCCCTATACTCCCTATACTCCCTATACTCCCTATACTCCCTATACTCCCTATACTCCCTATACTCCCTATACTCCCTATACTCCCTATACTCCCTATACTCCGTATACTCTCTATACTCCCTATACTCTCTATACTCCCTATACTCTCTATACTCCCTATACTCTCTATACTCTCTATACTCCCTATACTCTCTATACTCCCTATACTCCCTATACTCCCTATACTCTCTATACTCTCTATACTCTCTATACTCCCTATACTCCCTATACTCCCTATACTCTCTATACTCCCTATACTCTCTATACTCCCTATACTCCCTATACTCCCTATACTCTCTATACTCCCTATACTCTCTATACTCCCTATACTCTCTATACTCTCTATACTCTCTATACTCTCTATACTCCCTATACTCCCTATACTCCCTATACTCCCTATACTCCCTATACTCCCTATACTCTCTATACTCTCTATACTCCCTATACTCTCTATACTCTCTATACTCCGTATACTCTCTATACTCCCTATACTCCCTATACTCCGTATACTCCCTATACTCCCTAAACTCCCTATACTCCCTAGTAGGAGTGGAGTGGGAGTATATATATTTACTCCCTATACTCCCTATACTCCCTATACTCCTATACTCCTATACTCCCCATACTCCTATATTCCTATACTCCCTATACTCCTATACTCCCTATACTCCTAGTAGGAGTGGAGTGGGAGTATATATATTTACTCCATATACTCCCTAGTAGGAGTGGAGTGGGAGTATATATATTTACTCCCTATACTCCCTATACTCCCTAGTAGGAGTGGAGTGGGAGTATATATATTTACTCCCTATACTCCTATACTCCTATACTCCCCATACTCCTATATTCCTATACTCCCTATACTCCTATACTCCCTATACTCCTAGTAGGAGTGGAGTGGGAGTATATATATTTACTCCATATACTCCCTAGTAGGAGTGGAGTGGGAGTATATATATTTACTCCCTATACTCCCTATACTCCCTAGTAGGAGTGGAGTGGGAGTATATATATTTACTCCCTATACTCCTATACTCTCTATACTCCCTATACTCCCTAGTAGGAGTGGAGTGGGAGTATATATATTTACTCCCTATACTCCTATACTCTCTATACTCCCTATACTCCCTATACTCCCTAGTAGGAGTGGAGTGGGAGTATATATGTATGTGTACCATCAGATTGTTGAAAATGATTAGATGTTGGCAAATCTCCCATTTTTAATCAGCAGCAATTACCAAATATTGCCATTTGCAAGACTCAACACATGCCACAAATTATGCCAGTTGGTGCAGGAGATATTGCTTTACGTTTCATCAGAGACTACAATTTCTTTTCATTAATAGTGTATACAGTCTGCGAAATTCCATTAAAGGCACTCGTGTTTATGTTGCTAAGAACTGTACTAAGTCTAACGGGACGCATTTTAAAACGGTGGTTCTTCTTCTTACACTGTGTTGATGCATTGAAGTGAAAGACCAGTTCGATTTTACCCAGATTTTTGGGTTTTTCAATTTTAATGGCTAGTTTGGATGCGACATTCGAATGAAAGCAGTCTCTTTTAAGCATTTGGAAAGCAAGCAGGGCGTTGTACGGATTTTCATTCAATGGGATAATTCAGTATACATATTTATTTAATTTTTTATAGGTCGAAATAGATAAGTTATACACAACAATTTGGAATGGGAAAGGAAAAAATACTCTCGCCTGAGGAGAAAGCTAAGATCCTTGCTTACAAAGATACTGGAATGAACAACAGGCAAATATCGATTAAATTAAGTCGATCGGCATCACCAATTGAAGTGTTCAGATTAAAAAAAAAAAGCTACAACAAACCATGCTAGAAACCTACAGCAAAAGATTATCACACAGGTAAAAATCTGAAATCTTACGGACTGGACTGGATAAAAATGCTACGGTATCAAAAATTATACTTGGTTTAAGCTAACAAGTGTCGAAACATCATGCTTAACAAATTTTATTTCGTAGCGATCGATTAGTTTGGAAGGAATTGAAGTCATAACCGTCTTTAACGAAGGTGCACTAGATGCCACGTTAAATTTTTGCAAAAGAACACATGTCCTGGACCCAGGAGTGACAAAATAAGGTATTTTCTGATGAGATAAAGCTTAATTTCGGTGGTCCAAACGGTTTGAATTATTCTTGGCATGAAATAAAGAAGACGAAGAATTTTCCTAACTCGCAGCTGTGGCGATGCTTCATTCATGAACTGGGCTGCATAGACATTAAAAAAAGTCACTGAAAGCACTACCAACAGGAATACTCTCAATGTTCGAATTAATAGAGGTTTGGGTTGTATGTGTGTACTAATGTATCTAAAGTCACCAGAGCAGAGGTGAAGACACACAAGTTAAGTAACATATGTATTAACAGCCTCAAATTTAATGTAACATGATGTTTTGGCAGGTAGTAGTAAACATACAAAGGCTTGCTGGTAGTGGATACACAAGCAGCACAAACGAGGTCCCATGTGCGTCAGTGGCCGCATTTGGCTTAAGGCATCGGAATTTGTTCTTACCGCCAAATCAAAGAACTGTATACAAATCCTTTGTGGAAGAGCGGGGGACACTCAACAGTCATAAATTTGTCGGCCTCTACGGCCATGTGGGCCCTTTTCCAGCCATTATCTCTCTGCCTTTGTCTCTGTCACAGTCTGTCTGCCATTTGCCCTCTCTGTTGCACGCATAAGTTGCCAAAATTTTAATTTTCCACTAGATTTGCGTGAATTTTTGGCACGTGTTTTGTTTGCGTTTGTGTCTTTTTCGACTTTGCTTTGGTTTTTACACTCAACTCTGTGTGGGTGCTTGTGTGTGTGGTGTGTGTGTGTGTGTGTGTGGTGTGCGCCTATTGTGCTACCCTGCTCTCAATAAAGTATGTGAAATTCATGAGCAACAGCTTTCCCCAGACTTCTTTTATCTTTATTGGTGTGCACATGCTGCAAATGCTGGGTTGCATTCGCATTGTTATTGACTTCGTTCGTGCCATTTGAACAACTTTGAAGTATCCCAAGTTGAATCAAAAACAGATTCAAATAAATTTAGCTTGAAGGTCGCTTTCGCTCTGCTGTGTTCTGACAATGCGCTGTATGATGAATTGAAGTGATTTCATGAGCAACCTCTTAAGCAGAGAGCAGCAAGCACGCAAGAACAAAATGTTGCATTAAATGTACGCTTACAGTGTTGAATCGGATGTAATTTAATTAAGTTTGCCCAACTGGTTTCAATCGAACTCTCCGAAAAATGCACTTGAATTGTGGGTTTTATTGTCTTTTTCAATTGTAGAAGGAAACAAGTTAGTAATCTCGAGATCTCGACTATTATATCGACTAAAGCACAGGTTTAATTATATTGCCAAGACTTGTCCTTAACAGGCTCCATTTAGTTATTGATTATTAAAGTCAAGGAGCAATAATCAAAGGCTCTGAATTTGCAAATGTGACTTTTCTTGAAATCGATTTGTGTCAATATTCTTGAAACGGGTGAAATTATCGATATATAAAAGTAAATAATATACGACGAACACGGCTTGGCCGACTGGGCAGGTTATGTTGACCAAGAATATATAATATATATTTGTATTGGGTTTGGAACTGCCAGTTACATACTTTTGTACAACTTCATCATACCATTTCTACCCATTTCTAATCTGTTCAGTGTATAAAAAGGGACTTGGTCGTTCGTGATTTGATTAATTTGAAGGTTCTGCCAAATGGCATAAAGCGCCACTACGATGGTTTTGAAAATGGGGTGCAGGAGCGAAGAGGCTCTCAAACTTTTCCATGATTTATGAGTGCGATCAACAGACGTCAGGCCAAAACTTGCAAAGGCCAAAATTAAATTCACGCAGTCAAACACGAAGCCCTACAGATAAACTCCACAAGCATCTTATTTTTACCCACCTCCTGCATACCCCTGCTTCTCTCTTTTTTGGCATATGACACTCGAATTGTTTTTTCCGCCTTGTCGCTTTTCCGCATATGCAAAATATTTAGGTTAACGCAAAATGTAATTGAATTTTTCTTAAAGCTGCCTGCGAGTTGGCTGCATCTTGATTACTTGTTTTGTTAATTGCGCGACAATGACTCGGTGACATGCTATCTCAAACTTCCCGAGTGATTAGTGATGGATGTGGTGAGGCATATGGCGTGTGGCATACATGCATATGTATGTGAACTAATTACAGTCTCTGTGTGATCACTGAGCTGGTAGCACACATTAAACACGCACTGCACTGCAATCAGAACGATGGATGCTGGCATCCTACTGGACATCCTACTGCTCCTCCTACTCTTTCACAAGCCTGAACAACCCCCTGTGTAAGTTCCAAATTGATGTGTAAATATGCAAACTGCGTGCGTATTATCGAAAGTTTGAAACACGCAACAGGGTTCTGGTTGCCGTGTGGCTGGGCGTCCTCTGTGGTCGCGACCAGCTTCGAAGGGCATTAAAATTCGCTAGGCAGCCTGCTGTACGTGCTCGTTTCGCTCGTCCAAACGAATCCATTAGCAGCTAGCACGGCAGGCAGGCATCCAGATAGACATTTATTGGGTTTATAGCTTATTTAATTATAAATTGATATATCCACGTTACAGTCTGTCCGATTCCGCTCTCAGAATCTTTATTCCTGTATTTGCGTTACTCTGCATACAAAACTGACATAAGTTTCGATTCATCTTAAGTTCCTTTAATAATATAACAATAAATACCTAAAATACCCTTTTTTTAATATTTTACGCAATAATACTTCATAACTCGTGAAAATCTATTTTATTGTTTATTAAGAATAAATGTGACGAATGAGCTGATCAAAAATACCAGCTTCAAAATTGTATAAGGCATGCCATCTTATCACGCACACCCAATATCACTTCCACTTGTTATGCGCTGTTGTATTTTCTGTTTATTTATTTATATATTTTTTGTGTCATTCTAGCCATGTCATTGGCCGCATAATATCGCGAGAGGACACACAAGCGAAGAAGAAAAAAAAACAGTCAGTGTCACCGTCATGTACTTCATTTACATGGGTTACAGTTGACAAGACGTGTTCATCACAAAGCTAAATACGAACCAGTAAGAATGCTGTAGTCGAGTGAGCTCGACTACGATATACCCTGAGCCAAGCTGTTAAATATATTCTAGTTTTATTGGCAAATTTTCTTTAAAAAGTTATCTATGTCTTTGAAGCTTATATCATACGAGCCTAGGTTGCTGCATCTTTGCTTTGGTTAAGGCGACACACTCTGAAAGGATGTGCATTGAGGATTTCTCCTCGCTTTCACATACCTTAGGTATAGCCATTTCGCAGAGCTCCCATAGCTTAATGCTATTTGGGAATAGATCCGAATTTTTGCAGCTGTCAGGAATAATCGGAAATCATGTTGTTGCTTCGAAATTCATTCATGTCACCCTTAATGATACAGTTACGAGTATAACAATATTCCCGCACAAATGCGGAATGTTCAGTTCGCAGCTAGTCGAGAGACAGATATCATAAATATTCTTGTTATATTTAGCGACGCATATCTCTAGTATAAGATGTACTCTTAAATTGAATTGCAGGAAGGTCGGTTGAGTAATGCAAGAAATTGCGGATCCCCAAGATAAATGTTAACGTCGTTGAATTTGCTTAATTGAACTCGTGTCGCCAACATCTTTACCCTTATGCCACAAACATATTATATGGCACACTTGTATGCGCCAGTGTTTAATCCTGGAATGCAAATGGAACGTTTTCAGAAGAGCTCTTTTGGCTCTTTCTTAGTTTATTTTACTGAAAATCAGAATGATACATTTAAGCAATGTGTATACAGCCAGTCAACATAGTATTGGGAGTACGTTGCGTTGGGTTTTGTCAAAAACTACGACGGGTAGTATATACAGTACAGTGTCTCACAGCTTAATTGGAAAAGTGTCAAGCAAAAAATATATTTGCCTGCCATAAGCTAATTATTTATTATTTTTCAAAAATTCCATAGACCTATGTACATATATTAACCACCAATATGATGATATGACCCCAATAAATTGGCGTTTCCCCACCTGCTAGGTAGGATTATGTAAAAAAGTATACTACTTATGTGTTTATATCAGACACTTGCAGGCTGAGCACGCTGTGGGCAATGGGAAAACCTCTTTGCCAAAAAAGCGTTGTCATTATATTATGTCAAATATGTGACATGTACTCAAATATGGCCAATGTAGACACTCGAATAATAGTGTATGTGCTTGTGTGTGTGTGTAAAATGAAAACAAATGACAGGCACTGTGGCGCCGGCTAACTTTGTCCTTGTGCTCTGCGCTGTTCTCAATGATACGAGTTTAATTGCACAAAAGCCATAAACATTTGATTAGCTGCTAGTGACGTTACAAAGGACACAGGCAAACGAAGAGCACCATATCATTTGTATAACGATACCCAACAGGCAACAGAGGACCAACAGACATACGGAATCAAAAGCTGTTGTAGCCTTAGGTCAAGAAAACAGATTTAAATATATTTATGTGGGAGTTTATGTGAGAGTCGTCAGTGGATTAACACAAAATAATGTAGCCGCTTCTTAAGGCAAAACAAGAGCTATCATAAACATTTCTTTATTTTCAATTAAATTCTTTAAACGACGTTTTACTTGACAGCTCCGCGCGACGACTGACAGTGCAATATTCCATCCAACTTAGAAGACGAATATGTATAAATAATATGTAGGAAAGAGCATTGCAAAATTGAATGGAACAAATGACATTGTTGTTTTGGATTCTATTTGTTCTCCTACTATTCCCAATCCTATGCTTATGCACATTTTCAGACTTCACCACAAAAATTCAGACTAATTTACGGATTCCACATTTAATTTTCTGTAGCATTTCATCAAGCTGCATGTCTATAAATGGAATATCGTTGATATGAAAAAGGTTTATCACTTGTGAGCGTGAGCGAGTTTTAAAGTAATTGATTCACCATTAAATCAAATTAATTGATTTGTTTATTCAACAGACTTTGCGGGCTTAATTAATGACGTGTAATTTAATATAATATAGACAATGTAAATCCCACAAATAATTACCAGCTTTAAATTGAATTCATAATCCCAATGATTTGCTCTCATATTATAATACATTTATTCAAAATTTCATATTATATATGCTACCCGCTGCAAGGGTGTGAAACGCATTACGAAATCATTAGCACTGTCATTAAGGAATGCGTTACTCAACAAGCATTTAATGAGAACAAATATGCTTCAACAATATTAAAAGTTTGCCAAAAGCATTACAGTCATTAAGTCGACAGACCGCAATGTAAATGTGCGAATGGAACGCTGACGTTGGATAACAGGAGGAGGGTGAAGGCCGAAGTTGGCCAACAAAAACCGCACAAGGAAGGTGGTAAGCAACGAATAGCAGTTATGTAAGATATTAGGCTTATTAATATACAGCCACGATATATGCAAATAGTTCGCCTTGAGTTTCATATTAGACAAATGTCTAAAACACCATTTTGTGTTAAAGGTTAAAGGTTAAAGGTGTACAGGCAATTTTCATTACAAACCCTATACGAAAACCAAAAGCAAACCCTGTCAGCTGATTCCATGAATGAGCTTCTAGAGCAGATGCCTCGGTATATGCACTGATCATCGCTGGCCTTACTATTGCCATTGCTGGGAAACCACTTTCGGTTATACACATACATATGTCGAGGAAACGGAAGATACTTTGGCGATGCTCCGCACAAAAGACAAATTGACAAAGGATGGCTACGTCTCAGAGGGCATAAGGCTGCATGCTATATGCCCCACCACATGTGGCACACTGCTGACGGAATTACGTATGTGTCACGAACTGAAAATGGAAATTTGTCACGCATTATCCGTGCCGTTGCCTAAAGAATGTTCGCTCACAAAAGCCCCACCACCATAAGCCCCACCTTTCCGACGACATGGGACGCCAATTACCTTGTATAAATCATGAGTAGCTCTCATAATTTATTCCCTTTGAACTTTTAATATTGTTTTTGTTCGGCCACCTGCAGTTAATCGACATCAATATTTTTCATATTAAGGTTCATGATTAACTACTGCGTAAATATGACAAATTCGAATGCTTATATTATTTTGCCGTTGCTAGACTGCTCTTATCTCTTTCTCAACCGAAGCTAGCCGTTGACTGTTGCTTTAACACTTTTAATATCCTCTCTGGGATTGCATTTCATGAAATCTAATCCAGGTTTCTTACGTTATAATCAAAAAATTACAAGATTGAACAGCAAATTAAATTGATTCGATTTTTTGGCTGTAAATAATCAGTCTATATACATATATATTCTCTGAAAAAATGTATTAGTGCCCAACGTTGTGTAAGCTTTGTCATTAATGTCCACAGGCCGCTTAATAATTGTAAATATGTACAAGTGTTGATCTTTATACTAATCACCCTAGATTTGAAAAAATGGGTAACTCACTTTATCACTCAGGAATATTATTTCTAAAACGGAACGTTTCTAAAAGCAAAGGTTTTTCTTTCTTAATTCCAGTGTATATTTTTCTAAAATCTATATAAAATGTTTCTCATTTCCTGGGTGTTATTCTATGTTTATACAGAACTTTAATTTTAGCCTTTTGTTACTTATATTTTTGTTAAGACTTGACATGTACAAAAACAATTTAAGTAGTTTATAAATGCATATATTTTAAGTTGAAAAGAAACTTTTCACAGAGAGTAAATTTAATAATTTTTCGCAACAAATATTTGCAAATGTTTCACTTTCAAAAAAATGCCTTTATAATTCATTAATAATACAAGAAAATAAATTAGCAATAAAAAAAAATTAAAATTTTGAAAGCATTTGCCTATTATTGACATATTGCCCAAATTTCCTAAAGATCATATAAAAAATATGTCGAAAGTATATTCTAATATTGATCTCATTACTATCACCATTTTATGTATAAATATGCACGTCAGTTCTTCTGATAAAGGGACGGCAAGATAATCGATAAATATGTGTGTATATTATGCAGCTTCCCAAAATGAAAGATTGCGTTTATACATACAGATTTAGATTTGATTGAGCAAAAAAGAAAGGCAATACAATTATAATAAAATATTTAAAAACTGTGTTCAGGGTCGTAGTCGAACCCACTCAACTTTAACTTTCTTACTTGTTTTTCTGATTGGAGCGCAATGCAAAATGTCAATTCCACCATCCTCCGGATTCAACTCTCAAATTTCAGCTTTGATGAGTGTCTGCCACTCGGCGTTGAGTTGCAAATTTATCATCTGTCATTAGCTCACTTCTTTCACGGTTCAACCAATTTTTCTCATTTCTTACACAAATGCACAAAGCTACCATCAACAAAGGTGTCCTGTGGTTAAGACTCTTGTTAAGGCCATAAATGAATATAATGAATTATATTTGCAAATACATAGTTTCCTTGTAATCAGCATGTATGCAATTGTCTTGTATAAATTGGCTTTTTGAAAACACAAAATTGTCTGTTGGTTTGCAAACAATGAATGCCCAAAGACGTTGTATGTGTTAACATCTTCATTGAGAGCTAACATTTGCAAAATATATACATACGAATTTAATTAACAAAATACTAATTAAAATTATATCGCAGTTGCGTACATAAGCATAGCTGTGGGCAAAACGAAAATCAAAATAAAACAAAAATAAAATAAAATAATTGCACGCCTCTATAATTGCTTGCTTTATTGTTGCGCTTAGTGCTTGTGTATGTACGTATGTGTGGGTGTTTGTGTGCTGTTGTTTTAAACAAATGGCTCAAATCAATTAAACTCAACTGAACTTCTGCCATTTTGCGTACCGTCGCAGGGGGTCCTGGCTGGGCTAGCACTTGGGTTCATTAGCAAAAGACTCATGAATAATGCCTGAACATTAAAGTTAAAGCAGGCCGGCCATCCTGTTTATTTGTGTCTAGGGATGCTTCGATTACTTGTTAATCATTCGCATTTAAATTTCAAGTTAAACATTTTATAACCAGTCCCGCAGTCCTCTTCTCCTCCAGCTACCAAATCCAATTTGAACACCCTCTCACCCAGTCACAGTCACAGTCCCAGACCCACACTCCATCCTCACTCCTGTGCGACATTCGACAACAAATGTCTTTCAGTTACGCGTAATAAAAGCGAAATCCCCGCTGAATATTGGCCACAGGCTGGCCCTGTTTACGTGGTCTTTAGTGTCCACAATTTGTTTTTGTTGTTCCAGTGGAGAAACCCTTGTAGTAAACAACGTAACGTCTTCAAAACGAATCTTACCACCAAAGATGCTCAAAGCAAAACAAATTTAAGGACAGCCAACTTTTAAGTCCGCTCAGTTTAATTATAGTACATTGTAACCGATGGATTTAAGTATTGATGATTTACGGTCTTGTGATATTTACACAGGATGTCTCATGGTATCTGGTTGTCATTTCTTGTCATTAATATTGTTTTACCCAGTAACCATAAAATTTAAAGTAGAAACAGGGTGTCATTAAAAAAAAAATTTCTAAATTATAAAATGTAATATTTATGATCATAACTGTAAAACTAATCCAAAACATAAGCTAGCTGCTGCCGCAAAATTATATGATTCAATTAATAAATATATACATCCATTTCCATACATTTTATTTTAAACTAATTACAAAGCAAATATTACTCCAGCATATCTATCTTAGTAACAAATTTATATTTATTAACCAAATGTGGTAATTTCATCATACAGAGCATCTCGAGTCTCGACTATAATACTCCAACTTGGAATTTTTCCATTCTCGTTTAAATATTTTGTACTTTACGGCCACATTCGGCCGTCTAACGAGATTCTCGATTTACGCGTTGATTCTGACAAATTGGGGTGACTGTTGATGGGAATACGTGTATAAGCCATGCACGATGATTACATAAGGAAGCACTCCTAAATATGCATGAGGCAAAAACATATAGAATTCGAATTCAACAGCAGAATTCAGTAATTACGCTAACATTTCCCGACACCCTTTAAAAATACAGCCAAGTGGACCATAATACAAGCCTTACATAATTCTTTAATTCAGATTCATTCATTTATATGACATCTGACAATGGCTCTGATGTACGAGATACAACAGATTATTCTCTTTAGCTCGTTTTCAATTTTTTTTGGAAGTCTCCAAAAATACAAGCTAAATAACCGACACTTGCATTTGAAGTACAATAATTACCTTGTTCCTTTTAAATTTGGTAACTCTATCTGAAAACTGGCATGGTCAATAAATGTTCCTACCGGAAAAAGCTTGTCAACTTTAGCTCTTAAATTGAAGGCGGTTTACCTTTACCTTCCAAGTTTGGTGACTCTATATCAAAAACTGTGGCAGTTATTCATATTTTCGATTTATAGATGTGACGGACTATTGATTCACAAGAAGTCTAATTAATGAAATTATTTTTTGAAATGATTCTTGCTACTTGGAATGAGATATGAGTGTCTATTCATATTACCAGGTAGGCTATACATTTAGAGTCTACGCAGCTAGTCTCGTAAATTTAGTTTCGTTCACCAATACGAGAGAAACACACAACTATTCGAAATATTTAAGCACATAAATTGAAAATAATCTATACGCGACTTTCATCTGTATTATTTAGAAGTATGTTAACTTCTTTGAATTTGAAGTGGACCGCCATGACTTCAGGTATTAAAGTTTCCAGGGAGTGCAATACCGTTTTCGAACAGCTACGCAAATACAAGCAGCATCGCTATGTGATATTTGCCATAAAAAAAGGGAAGATCATCGTTGACATTTTGGGTCGCCGTGATGCTGACTATAATGAATTTTTATATGATTTACGGACGAAAAAGTGCCGCTATGGTGTCTATGACTATGCATATCATCATCAGTGCCAGGGCGCCTCCGCCACTCGCTTAAGGGAGAAGATCTTTCTGATGCTCTGGTGCCCAATGCAAGCCAACATTAAGCAGAAGATGATCTACGCGATCTCATTTGCTGACCTTAAACAGGAGCTGGTTGGCGTGCAAAAGTATATACAAGCTACCGAATTTTACGAAGCCAGTCGCGAGTGTGTCGAGGAGCAGCTTCGCGTCGAGGACCTCAATTGATTGAGAGCTCCACCAATAACAACTTCAAGAGCAACAAGCCACAGAAGTTAAATTACATTTAATGTAACTATCATTAATTGTATTATATATTTATGTTACTTATAATGTCTATTTCATCTTTCACGTGTCTAATAAGCCCATTAAACATTTGGTTCTGTGGCCGTTGACTCTGCTCCTTGATATTTGGCAAACACTGAACACGAATATCATTTTCCAGTGCTAAATGTATTTAGCTTTGACCCGTATACAGCAACAACACTTGTCATCCCCGCTCCGCTGTCCCGACGGTATGCCCAAAAATACTTTTTCCCAGCGAAAACGGCTTCGTCTGCTTCGTCGCTGGGGAGATAAGGAAAAGTTTTGCCATTGAGACTTTTTATCTCATTCATAAATCATGACCAAGTTGCGAGCATCGCCCACTTCGTCGAGCGCGAGAGTCTTCCACTTTTCCATATTTGTGTGAATTAGTGGGCAAATTAAAACGATAGGAAAGTGAAAAGAACTGCATAATTGCCGTACAGTAATAACAGTTCGTTTGCAATGGCATCTGTTCTGTATAACCTATCCACCAATTTGCAACGTAGAGTTCAAAAATATATTCATCATGTGCCACTTGCGCAAAGCCGACAATCAGAACTCACAGCACGAATAAAGAACACAAATAATAAATACAAAGATTTGCGAAAGGGTGCTGGCCATCAGATGGGCATCCTTTATACGTAAGTATATGCAATATGTAAAAACGTAAGTATAAAACAAAGCCAATAAGCCAGAAGCAGAATGCACAAACCCACAGACAAAGTCCACGCATTTACACACACCTAGTTTCACACCCACACGAAGAATGTTGAATGTAAAAATCAAAGCGAACCAAAAAGGGCAAAGAGCAGCACTTGCCAAAAATCCACGCAAATCTAGTGGAAAATTAAAATTTAGCCAATTTATTTGTGCAACAGACAAGGTATGACAACGACAGAGATAGAAACAAAAGCCAAAAGCCAAAAGCCATTAATTGAATGTGGTACGCTTCCGCCTAAAAGATATATGTATATAGCAGCGCAAACAAATGAAATCAATAAATTGATTTGATCTAAACTTAAATTTAGCCAGGTAAATCGAGCAACTAAAATTTAAAATGCAATAGTGTCTGACAATCTAGTATCACATATATCTATATATCATTTTGGGTATATCTCTATCATGTCGAATCCAAGTCAACATTAAATTCGTTATCTCTTTTGGCACAAGTAACTTTAATTATAAGTTTGTCCTGATTAATATTACACAGGTACCGCAGCAGCTAGAGTTTGTTACTTTAGTTAGTGAGTTTCCAAGGAAAAGAAAATCCAAACCAATTGCACAGCCACAAAGCAAGCGCTGGCACAACTTTGAGCTGGGTATGAACGAAGCTTGGAGGGCGAGAGAACATTCCTCACTGATGCATGAGTCTCAAGTTGAGCGACATTCACTCAGCCCGTGTCCATCACTTCAGAGCACTCAAATTATTTGCCCCGTCACCAATGACAAAAAAAAAATGAAATGCAAGTCGCATCGTTTCATCAGAGACCCTGGAAGATAAATTGAAAGTATTTGCATACCATGTGAAAGTTGAAACTGCACAATACAGAAACAAATCGCTGTCTAACTAGAGAACTACGGTGAAGCATTATGTAAAAAAAAAACAATGCTGACAGAATCATAGCCATCGTTTGTGGCGGAAAGTGCATAGAAAATAAAGTGCAAGCTTGAGTAACAAACATACTCAGGCGACTAAATGAGAAGAGCTATGGGGTGTTCATTCATATTTTAATATTCACTATCCTTAATGAATTAAAAAAACTAATTAATAACATAATAAATATTGCATAACATATAATACACAATTTACAGCATATATTTTTACTGACGAATGGTCACACAAGAGTTATCCTATTTAGACAGGTGTGAAGTTCGTTCCTCATCTTATAAATTTACAAATATGGTCTTACTTGATCTTACTAGTGATCGCTTATAAATACATATAGAGCTTTATTGTTATTCGCCGTAGCCGTACTCACATAGTTGTTGGTTTATTCCATCGCTGTCAGCAGGCCTGGCGTTGACCATCATTCAAGATATTCCATATGTACGTACGATGAGTTGCATGCTATGAAATGAAATCCAAACTAATTAGTAACTTATTTCCAAAATAGTTTGGCTAAAATAAAACTTAATTGAACATTGCAGTCTAGTGGACTCGACGATATCGAGTCCATTTATTTAGTTTCCATACAATTTCGCGATGCTCGCTTATTAAAAAACGTTAAGCGTGAGCGGCTGAGGCATTTGGTAGAAGAATAGTGATCGAAAGCCAGTGAAGTTGGCTGCACTGACATTTCGATTGCACTTTGATTGCATATCGATTCTAATGGGCGTTGCCACCTGCACCAATAAGGCCTGCCAACTGGTTGTCAGTCAGATATGTGCAGATCAGCTGCTCTCTCAATTGCCGCCGAGTTCGAAAATCAATATTATATATATATTATATATAGCCTCACAAGAGTTAGGTGGAGAATGTTGATGTCTTAAATTTAAAGCCACAATACGTGACACAAGAATAAAATGCGCATTATGAGTTATGAATATGCAATTAAATTCTGTTCGTTTTTGCCTAATGAACGCAATATACGAGAACATTTGCAATCATTTCAGTAAGAAAATTGAACAAAGATAAGTAATCACTAAGTAACAACTAATCAATATGTGAAATTAAAAAAAACACTGCTTCTATCAAAGTGGCGATGTTTACTTAAGTGGTTTGTTTTTGTTTAAATATGAATATAGATTATAGTTGCTTTTAATATATTTTGCAGGCAATGTAATCTTTGAAACCAGTTTGCTTTTGATAATCATGAGTAAAAATAGTACACAAACTTATACACTTAAACCATCTATTTGGAATACATATGTTTGGTTTATGCTATGCAACACATAAGTAGTTAAAGTAGACTGAGTACACATCGAGAACAATTTTGTGCGCGGTCCCGGGTAGTAAACTTTGTGCAAAGTCACAAGCATCGCCACTAATTGAATGGGCTCCATTTGTGGCTGAGCGATAGGGAGAGAAAGAGTCGCCAGAATGTGACAAAGTTGTAAGCTTAGTAATTGGGTATTTTATCTGCATATAAAATGGATTTTATGACATATTGAGCGCAGTAAACGCGTACTACTTGAATGGTCAGGGGGAGGTGGGGGCTTTCGTCATAAATCAGCCAAAGTATTTATTGGATATTAGCTCATCTAATCGCCTTGACTATTTGGTTTCTGCCAGCTTGCTAGTCGAAGTGGCCACGTGCCAATAATTTGCTAGTCGATTGCCACTGCTTTTGACAAAAGATAATTAATGTATTTTGTGGTTTGTTGGAGAATGGTCCAGTTTGCCACGTGCAGTATTATAAGTTTGTGTGAGATTTAGTACTGGCCTGCTTAAACAATTTCTAGGAGTCCTCGAATTTGGCCCAAACATAAATTCGGGTGGTCGAAATCAATGCAATAACTTTAGCATAAGCTTAACAATTTGCTTTGAAATATATCAAAAATAAAATAAATAAATAACTAAATTGTACTCAATAATGGAGCGTAGAATTGAATTGAATTGAATACAATCTTGTACGGACATGGCGAATATACAATATGCATCAATTGATTGTATCTGATTGCTTAATTTTATTGCAATTATCATTAATAATAAAATTAAAACTTCAATTCTGTGCATTTTTTTCTTCAATTCAATTCAATTTATTTGAATTTTTTAATTCAATATTATAATAAAATGATGTATCGTAAGTAATGTTCATGTGACAATTCAACTTTCGCCTTGTTGCGAATACGCGTCAGTGACCCTGAAAATTGGAGTTCAGCTTATTCAATTTAATATACGTGAAAATTGATGCGTAAAAATGCTAGAGTATTGTTTTAAAACTTTGCAGCTATGTATGTCTAAATTGAAAAACTTTTGCTCCCTTAGCTTTGTTAACCTACACTTCGCGAAGTACTTCTGTGACAAACAAGGAGGCCAAACATTGTAGTCAAAAATAAATTTGATGCAAATGCGGCAATAAGCTACCAGCTGGAAAGCATCTTTTTATACTATGATACCGAAGTTATCATACTCTGTCTGTATGAGTGCTAATTTTAGAGACTTGAAACTCAGAATATATACTGATCTGTGTCCGCGTGTTGCTACGTCCGCTAGGAGGCTAGGCAATCAATAATGCCACACATCTCCTACAATTTTAAGGTTACAGTGACAAAATTTGGTTAGTAGATTATTGGCAATGTCCTTCAAAAATCGGCAAAGTTAAATGCGAAGGTATATTACTGATAATCGCCTTTAAGAACCGATCAACAATTTTTATTCACAAAGCGTATATCTACCGCAATTTAGAGGCAAACTTGGACGCTAATAAGAAACTCCTTTAAAGATCGGTATTTCACTGATGTGTGGCATCTGTTATCAGATGGTATGATTTATTGGTATCAGAGTATCAGAGTCCGACTGCAATGTTCTCTCTTGTTATTAACTGCAGGAGATGGTATCAAGGTCGCTCACTATTATGGATAATAGTTCGACCTAGCGGAAACTTATTGCAGATTGATTTCATATTCCAGTTACATCTGAATTTTTATTGATATTCTGTATGGAAGAGCTAAGCTGGATAATGCTCATCAACTACAACATAATATGCAGCCAATCATAATATATACCAACTATAAATTTCGAACTGATGTGGCAAGTGCTTTTCGCATATAAAAAAAAATAAATAAAAAAAAAACTGTTCCTCTTAAGCTTTCACTCACACAAAACAATGACAAGAACGATAAGAAGAGGAGTGCCCACTGAAGCTGTCACACATGTTGAGAAATCCCGCTTCGGCCCAAACTAAATATGTTGTCGTAGACAAGTACGTCTCAATCAACTAAATACCCACAAACACAATTGAATTGCTTAGGAGACGACCGCTTATCAATAAATATATTGATTGACTTCAAATGTCATCCAAGGGTATTTTATTGTATTATCTATTTATTAACTACAGTGCACAGGGTCAATAAATATATATTTATTTGTTGGCTATAGTTTTTTTTTTTATTTATTTACTTAGATTTTGCACAGTGCACAGTTGTTCCCATTACTTGCTTGTTTTATAAAAGCGAATTTCTCTTAAGTTGAGCGGATTGGAGAAGTGCATACAAAAAAATTAGTGCTATTTGCCTTCTATAGCCACCTTTCAGGATTTATTTATAGGTCAATGATAAGCTGCAAGTTTAGAGCTATATATATGCGGGAAGGAATATTTATTTGTGCATTTTTAAATTTTTTTTCTCAAATATTATATCTTGTAAATTCTTGTAAATTTTCGCATATTGCATTTTCCTGGAGTGGGTGCACCGCGGTAGCTTCCAATGTTTGGAGGTTAGGGCCGTACCTCCGGATCACGTGGGTTTGCACTTCTTTGTCCAAAAGGCTTGGTGGATTGCTAAAATATAGGGCGTTAGAGCGCAGGCGACAAATTGGTCGCAACCGGTTAGCGCTGCAACTCTATATTTTCTTTGGTTGACTACTGACCATTACTTCTGATTCCGCTATGCTCAAAATTTCTTACTTTAACATTCTTAACATTTCATGATTTCTGTATTAGTCTCCATTGTTGGAGTGAGTGACAAAAATACCGTTTGACTTATATAAAATAGTTGAATGGCTTACTTTAATTTATATTTAAGACAGGATATAATCAATTTTCTCAAAACCATCTACACAAATATGTACATATATACTTACAGGCAATTGTGGGTAGCGGGGCTCTGCCGAATACACACAAAAATATATTGACGGTCGCGTCGATTATCATGTCATCTCTTTCTCACACATGCGCTCGCAGATTTACATGCATACAGAAAATGCTTGCGGCTGCTGATAGAAATGGGATCAATATGATAATATATTCTCAACTACAAATTGGGTGATTTCTTTTCCGATCTTGATGAAATTTTGCCAGTTGATTAAAAATGTGCATATGCATATTATGTATTAGTTATATATTGGTTGCCTTTAAAATTGTAGCAATAATTGTTGTCGGAAATCGAAATGTATCGATATTCGAGAATTGGAGGCAGTTATCGACCAAATAACACAAACTTGATCTGTGCGTTGTATGCAAGAAGCTTTATTCCAAATTTGAAATCTCTAGCAGGCAACATAATTCACATAATGTAGACATTCAAGAGTGAATCGCAATCGCAATGTTTGTACACATATGTTGATTTTGTTGACTTTAAGAAAATTTAAAAAAAAGATAGCTTAAGTGCAGAATAAGAAGTAACTTTAACGCAGAGAAACACACGTAGATCCCTTGTGTGTAAAATACTTAGTTGCACCTGGCGCCCACGACAGTCGTATGCTTTGTAAACTTATATCCGTTCTCCTTCGTTCGTTACTGCCACTGTGTTTTTGTTGCCCAGTTAACATTTCCGGAGTTGTCTCCATTTCACTGATGCAGGAAATGAAAGGTTGCTGCGTGAGCTTCAAACTGCATAAAGTGTCCCCAGCATCCACTTAAGACAGCTGGTATCTTTTTTATGCACTGACCAGGCAACATTAAAGACGCTTGACTTCCTGCTTAACTGAGCAAATGTTGGGTCTTTGACTGACTGGCTGGTTAGCTGGCAAATCAAATTGGGGCACTGAGCAAAGCAATCGCCGCCGGCATAAAAGCAATAGCAAACGGAACAACTGCAAATCGCAATTTGTTGCATTTTGTATGGACAACAAAGTGCGCAATATTAAAAGCAGAGTTGCTTGCAGTTGCAACAGTTGCAGTATGAGCTGCAGACACTAGCTTTATTCCTTTTATAACACTGCAATGACTGAATGGAAAAGTGCTTAATCTTGTATTATCTATAATTTAGTAAGCGTTTTCATAATCCTACTTACCGAATTCACCATGCATTAGTTTATGTATGCATATTTTATATAAAAGAAAGTTATCTCCTAGTGAAGCTCGCTCCATTGGAGCATTGCTGTTATTATTTCTCGCGTCACAAATAATGGCCTTGGCCAAAAATAGGCCAGGTGGTGCAAAGCAATTTGGTATTATTTATTTTCTTATACGCCGTGAAATGTGTTACGCATTGACATATATATCTTCATATATTTGCAATCAGCATTAGTGGCCAAGTCGTTATAGCCATGTTCGTAAGTCCGTCTGCTTCTCTCTCTGTTTATAGGTATACGATTTTTATTATGCTCTAAAAATGCATACAAAATATTGTCAACATTGGCCTAATTTCGCTCCCACATTTACAATCCCAATTTACAATCAAATTTGGATGTGAGCCGGTGGCTTTTGGTCTGGAAGAGTATTTCATATTCGACCTGCCAATGTCTGCGGTTATTTCTTATTTTTGTTTTCTTTCTGTCAATTTTGTTGTTATGTCAAACGGCTATGTCCGCTTTTTCAGTTGCAAATGTTTATCTGTTGTGCGCTTCCATTTGTTTTGTTTCTTTTTTTTTGTTTTTGTCGCCTTTTCAGCTGCAACTTTTGTTGGCAATTTGGTCAGCAGGTGTCGCAGCAGAGAATTTTAATAAACTTTTGGGACCAGAGCCTGCGTAATTGAGTTTTGATGAACATCGGGTCCATTGTGGACAGCAACAACAACAGCTGCCTCTTTGTGGCGACATCCACTTCCCATGCAAATGAGAGATAGCAACTCTACAAAAACAACAATTTCTTTGAATGCCTCAGGCCAATATTACTCTTCTTCCGATTATTGCCCCACATTCATTTTTTTTTTGTGTAGCATTCTTGTTATTTAAACGGTTTATTCTGCGCAGCTATTCGAATTGTGAACAAATAACGTTAGCTGCAAATACATAAACAACTTTAAACTGCCAACAACTCTTTTTCCATACCAAAAACTATCGTTTATGTCAGCAAAAAAAACGCAGAAGAAGATGCAGAGTATTTATTCCCTGTACATACATATAAATATTCTTAAGCAAATGTGTGAAGAAGACGCAGAGGATGTACACATACCAAAAGTATTTCAATTAATATAAATCTCAGCTGCATCTTCTGCTGTCAGACAAGCGTTAAAAGTAAAGCCAACTTGCCGGACCAACTAATTATGCTAATGATAATGATAATGTTAATGGTACTGGAAATGAAGATGCATGGTATCAACGGATGTCAATATGTGAGAGGGCAGTAAATTTATGGACTGACCATATTTACAGTTGAATTATCGATTCGAAAGCGTATATACCTCGGCTAGTTGCTCATCCGCAACTGTTGTCCAGATAATCAGCAAGCCGTCAGCTCTCAGATCAAACGACGCCAAATCCGAGCTAATTGCTATTAACTGCTGAGGGGCAAACATGGTGTTTCCAAATGAGCATGTGAGACTGAATGTGGAACAAATTGTGCGTGAGTACCTAGCCACATGCGTGTTGGAGTAGCTTCCATATCCAGAAGCCATGCCCGAATTTAGACTAGAACAGTTAAAAACAGGGACAGAGTTAGCAAAAATTTTCGTCCAGGCTGAAATCGTAGAAATCGAGACACATAGCTTAGGCTTCATGGCACGTACATCCCCCTGGCGAATGTAGGCAGCGATACATATCGCCATGAAGATAGATAATTTTATTTATTTATTTATTTGTTTTCTATAACTCATTGCAGTTGGGTCCTCATGGTTTGTTGCCCTAAAAACGAATCACAATAAAATCGTATGAACATTTTTCAACTGCCCAATGCAGTCTGCGAATCTCTTCTTTATCCCTATCCTTAAATATCCCTATCAGTTGTTGTCTCTTCTTTTGTGTTTGGGGCCATGTCACATTCTTCTCATATTGCTAATTTATTTTTATCTTACACCCTGTGTGACCCGATTCAGCCCGGTCAACCGTTAGGTCGCTTCACAATGACCTTGGTACTCATGCCAAGTAATTTGATTGTTACAGACGGCTTCGCCGTAAGCGCCTGCTATTTATGACACTATGTCGGGACGTGTTTCTCAACCAGATCTCCTGGCGTATTATTAGCCACAGTAGCCAACACTTGATGCAAAGCCCCCAATAGTGCTAGATTATGAGAAAATGCCCAAATAATGCGTGCTAATCTCCCCACTTGGATCCGTATTCCAGTTACGGCTGATGGCTGAAGGGTGATGACAGCCTGAGGCAGGCAGGTCTCATTGCAACCTTGTTTATTGTAGTAGTTTGGTATGCCAAATACAATAAATACAATCAAATATATCTGCATAGTTTCACTGTCAAAGCATCAGATGGCTGGCGACATTATCCAATTGAATTCCAAATGCATTCCTCTTCTTTGATGTTTGTCATGTATCTGAAAATGATGACTTTAAAGCATGGAACGAGTGTGTGGGATGTGTGATTACGACAAGTGCAACATTGCAACTATGACAACTAGACAAGTTAAAATGCTAGCTGCGTCTTCTGGGAGTGACAGAGATGGATATGTGGACAGAGACAGAGACACTGACAGATGAACAGAGTCAATCAAAAAGATTGTGCTTCCTCGTAGAGCAAGAGTGAGTGAATAGTGATGTGTTTATGTTTTCCATTTACGGTTGGTTGGTTTTTGACTGAAAGGTGAAGGATAAGAGCCGAGTCAACAACAGTGATATTTCTCCACCACCACAAGTCGCCTCCCTCAATTCCGACGACTTCTCGGCGAGCTTTTACAGTAGTGGGTTAATAATAAATTGGCTTCGAGATTCCAATGATTTTAGCTTGTGGCCTGCATCCGGATTTGCAGTCAGCAAGTACATACAACCGCAATGCCTAATTGTTCAATTATATCTATTATATTATTAAATTGTTTGTTCTTTGACAAGTGATTTTAGCTGGAATGAGATGTCACTGAGAAATCAGTGAGCTGGCAAAGAGTTTCCGCTTGACAGCAAGTTCGACACATAAGGTGGCCAAGGAAACCAATTTGAGTCAACCACCAAGCAAATGGGCGAATTCTTCCTGCTTGTGTGTATTCTCAAAACGGAAATTAAGCTTGAACGCACACCATAGCAATAGATGACGCCTGTGGCTGGGCATGACAGCGACAGAGCTTGAACTATGCAGTTGCATTTAGTTGCCGGTTGCCCTCTTCCTTCCCGTTCAAACTTCAATCAGCAGTGTCCAAGTGTAAATACGATGGGGAGCCAGCAATTGCTGGAAACGAGCAGTTGTTGTCTGGCAAAGCGTAAATACTTCAATTCCCAATTACGAAGGCAGGCAGCAAAGTTATCGGCCTGGCAAACAAAATAATATATGTATCTCCGATTGAATAAATTATAAATATATTCCTCATGAGACTAAGGTGAGCTGTAAAATAATTTGTTATTTATTTGATTGCAATTACTTTTCAGCCTACCCTCGTATCCGGCAATCGCAAATCAGTCCCAAATAGAATAGCAATCGAAATAAAAAATAAACAAACCATTTCCCATCAATTTTATTGCAATTGTGGTCGATCTACTAACAGCCCAAAACTGTTTCAATTAAAATAACACCATTTTCAACTTCAGTTAAACGACCCTTTCATATAATTAGTAAAATTGATTGAATCAATTTTGATTTGTTTTATTATTTCCGCCAATATGAAAATTTAATTATAGCTTTGATTAAAACCTCGAACTTTTCAGCTACAATTAGAATGAGGTTTGGTTTTGATTCTGCGTCAATTGGCAATCGTCAGTCAGGAAAAACATTTGCAAATACGTATGTGCATACAAGTACATACGTATATATAAGTATGTATAAATGTAGGTAAATATGCAATTATTCGTTGACGTAAGCAGCGGTGCGAGTCTGTCTGTGGGAGAGTATTCGATTGCAGATAGCCGAAATGAGTTGCCATTTTGGGCACGTGTTGCGTCTGCTGGTTATAGTGGAATAAGTTGGTTGGTTCATAGTATAGCTATATGCATACATTTATAAGTAGTTTGGTTTCGCTGAACGCGCTACCGAATTTTTAATTAAAAAGTGTAGAAACACGCACGCACACGCACCTGGAGTGGGTTGATGGGAGGCAGGATGGGTTATGGCAGGACCTGTTGGGAGGCGAAGTCTAGGTAGTCTTGAAAAATAATAGCAGGAAATCAAAAATACACACAGCTGTTGCCATAAATGAGATAACAAGTTTGTAATTTCGGCATAATTGCCCCCCCCCCCTCCCCCCCCCTTCCAGTGTGGCGCAAACCGTCGCATTGGGCCAGCAAGGATATGGATTCTGTAAGGTTAACTTCAAGTGAATGTTGACTACCGATGAACATTTGATTCCATTTTTAGCTTATCCATGCCGTTGCTGCCGCAGTTGTTGCTCGCTTTTATTAAAATCTAGCTGCCACACATTTTTATTCTCTTGCTCTGCACCCAAAGTTTGCCAAACTTCAGAATTGCTTGGTCGTTTGGGGTGCCAGGCACACACATGCCACCAAATGGCAGATGCTCTGCATGACACGCAGAGTGCGTTGCTACTGACGACTGGTTCGTATCTTTTATCTAATTAAGTCGGCGTTAAATTTATAACTGGCAATCGTTTAGCCTTCTGTGGCAAGTGTCAGGCGTGCAATGATGCAAACCGCCTTATGGCTCCGTTTTGATTACAACTGAATCAGCATATGCATAAATTATACTGTGATTAAATGTATATTGTCGTGCTATAATATGTATGTGAATGTAACTTGACTAATAATATATATATTTTATATATTGTTAGGCTTCAAAAATGTATACTTTACAATTTAAGCATATCAAATTTATGCTTCCATTATTTATGCATCTTTATTTCATATTTGGGTATTCTTTTGATTGTCATGTTTTGAACGTCTTGGTTATTCATCCAATTAGCTAATTGCTCATTCTAATCGCATTCATAAAACCTTTTGCCCCATGCTTCCAGCCTAATCGCAGGCAATGACAGCTTAACTTCAATTCAATTATAAACTTAATAAATGGGCGCTGAGCTTAGCAGATTTACTGATTGTTTGGCAAACAAAGCAATAAACATTCCATCAACCAGATTTTCTTGTCTTTGTCCATTTCCATTCCTTTCACTGGACTCACCTATTTTTTATGGATTGTTTTGTATCATTTCTATTTTGTGGTATTCTTTTTTGACTTTGCGCCCGGAATTTAGAAGTTGGTTTCTACTCAAAAGAATTTGCGCCACAAAATATTTATTAAATTGTAAACATAATAAATAGAAAACGGGAAAGCACTTTGTTAGCATTGTTACCCCCTCGGCTTTCAAGTGCAACAAAACAAAGAAAATATAAGGCATTTATTGACATACATACATACATGTACGTATGTATGTACTTTGTTGCCCGAAGAAGGGTGCATTGGTGTGGATAACATATTTGCTCAAGGGATAGACAAAGAATATTGTGCCATTGTTTACATTACAGTTCGAAGTGCACAGTGCAAACGAAATTTTTATTTCATTACCTTTAAGTCGCAAGTGTTGCTATTGTTGCAACACAGTCGATTAACTGGCTGCGCAATTTGCCCAGCCCATGCCTCCAACTAGCCCAGTCAGCAGCAATTGGGTAGCTGTTATCTGTCCTTTTTATTCCTGCTCAACTTTCACAACATTTTCGCAAATTGAGCAGAATCAGCTTTTGCACGCCCACGTTGCAAAGAGCACCAAATTGTGTCACTTATCGCAATCAAAAGGCGCTGCTATAGCTACTAAATTGACAGACATATACACACACACATTGATGCGAGTCCTTACTTGTACGTAATCATTTATGTCACATGCCCATGTAACAGTAAATGAACACATGTTCTCACTGAAATGCCCTGAATACAACAAGAAAATTGTGTGCCTTTTAGAAATTCGAAATATATGAACAAATTTCATAACATTTGAAATGTTTGCATTTGTAACATCTTAAAATACTAATATTTCAATATAATACAAAAATATAAGAAAAAAAACTAATGTTGGAGCTTTTTTTTATACATAACCTGAAATTAAGAAATGAGAAATCCCGTTATTAGAAAGACACAACATTCCGTTTTTAAAAATATACTTTCTGAATTATAAGGAGCACCAAAAGTATGCGGAGTTTCCAAAATTCACCACGATTTTTTTCTCAGTACAAATTCATAGTGAGAGTAAACTATTCTGTGTACGTGTGTGTGTGTGTGTGTGCGTTTGTGTGTGTGTGTGTGTGTGTGTGTGTGTGTGAGTGGTTGACGCTACTCACAATATAGCCTCACAAGGAAATTAATATGGCCGCAACCTTAATTTGACCCTAGAAACCAGAGCCAGCCAACCATGCAAATAATCTCATTAGGCCAAGTGGAAGCGGTGCGTAGGTGCGGCTACAAAAATGCAAAATGCATTCGCACTTGCAGCCCGGCATTAATATTTATGGGAAAAGGTGAAAAGTACAAAATTGTCGATTTAGATCAAGCATTTGTATATTAAAGATGTTATAAATGTGAAAGCAAGCTTTTATTCCATATGAAATAAACGCGTGAATGTTATGGATATATGTAGATATACCAGTCAATGTGGTAAGGACTGCAGCTAGTTTCATAAATTGTTAAATGCCTTCGGGGCTAAGACCTACACTCAGAAATGACGTAGTCCTTCGGTGCTTGTGGGTTTATTTGTGTTGATTCTAATAAAAAGTCAATAAATAACATTATATAAAATATTTACAAAAATGTGTTGAGCCATGGGAATGTTAGTTAAATAGCAACCGGACGAATGCCACTGGACCTAAGGACCATTCCAGTGACTTAAAGCGCTTAAAGCGATATCCTTGGGAAAGAGAAAAGCAAGAGCAAAACTGAAATTGAAGCAGAAAGTGAAACTAAAACTGAGGGCAACCCAAAACCAATGGCAGGAACAATGCGGAAATAATTTCATTTTGGGTGATATAAGTAATGTTCAAAGGTAATGGGTATTGCTGCTGTTGCTGTTGCTGCTGATGTTGCTGCTGATGTTGCTGCTGATGTTGCTATGGATGCATTGCCATTGCCGCAAAGAAATCATTCGGCTGTAAGCGACGTCCAGCTTCCACGATTTGGACCATTTGGGCCTTACAGATTCGTCAACGACAATGCGGTTGTTGGGCGCTCAGAATGCTTCCGCTTCCGTTTCCGCGTCACTGAGTTTGACTGTGTGAAACATTTGCGGACCGAAACGCGTAAAACTGTTGTAAAACAAAGTAAGCTCCAACTGAAAAGGGACAAGTGGTAACTGCTGCCCCAGCCTACACACTTAACTTTTTACAATATTGTAACATGGCAAAATAAAAAACAAATAAAAAAAATATATAAAAAACATAAACACCGATGAAAAATTTAAAGAACTGTTTGCAGAGAGACATAAGCCAAGTTATAGCAAGATAGCTTTAAGACAGCGTCTAGTTCGCCTACAGATGGACAGATGGATGGACGCACATGGCCTAAACGACTCGGCTAATGATGCTGATGAAGAACATATATGTATGTTCAATACGTTGCAAACTTCAAAACTTTAATGCCATTCACAAGGGTATAATAAAACAAATACGAATTGCGTTTGTTTTTTCAGGTGTGTGTGTTTTGGTGTGCATGTGGGTGTCTGTGTATGATGTTGTGTGTGTGTGTGTGTGTGCGTGCTTCTGGTGTTATTTCGAAAAATACAGGTTTCTCCATGCGCAAAAGAACCCCTTAAGTTTTGTTATTGGGAGAAAGCTAAAGCTAATATTAAGTTCGAGTTCCAAAACAAAACTGTTGAAAGAACTTGTTAGATAACCACACACACCCATGTTATACTTATTTATAGATACGTATGCCTGTCCACCTATGTATACAGAGTAACCGCATACAGGAACAGTGTGTCCTTGACTTTTCGACTATACAGATGGCTTGGCACAGAAAGACAATGACATTCAAAACAATTCTTTTCAAATATTATTCTCTAAGTTGACTCGTAACTGACGCTGGCAACCCTTAAGTGGGTTAGATTATGTATTCGAATATTATAGCTTAACCAAAGTCTATTTTTTATACATTAAGTGGCTATTTATTCGTTTGTGTCACTTGTCTTTTATTTTGGTGTACGTTTACTACTGTGAAGTACCCGCATTAGCTTAAATCAATTAGTCCTGATTGACCAAAGGCGTCATTAACATGGAGTTTGCTTATTTGGAAATAATTCAACTTAAATAATATTAAAAATAAATATTCTGAATACCAAACCTAAAAATCGAAGATAAAACTCTTAAGCACTGAAATTATTTAATTTTTTAACTAAAGAACTATTCTATACCCTCTTCATATTGCCAGGATATGAGAAGTGTGGCAAGAGCAACACTTGCCGGAGATGGTCTGAACCGTCTCCTAGATATGGTTCCAGCGGATGTGCAATCAAGGCACAGTCACGGTTTTTATTATATCCCACTGCACTGGCTTCTGAAATGCTGCCAGTGTGGTTGAGTGGTCTTGTTCGTGGCGGTCAGAAACACGTTCAGGCCAAAATAGTTTTCATTGCATACGTGAAAAGGTGAAGAGGTGACGACTACGTACGTGCCCGGCACAAAATTCAAACGCCGTGTTGTGCAAACTATTTGCGAAGCCTTTCAAAGCTGTCTGCGATGCACATTCAAGCCAGTTATCTGTCAAATCGGTCAACATCCGTTCCTAACGCCGTTGGGCAAACTGTAAATGCAATAACAGTTCATCTTCCGCCAGATCGTTAAAAGTGTGTGTACAATTTATGCTCTGGCTTTAATTTGTGCCTCGAAATTATATTTGCCTATCTTACCCTTACCTGCCTTATGTCATTGTATGCTCCGATGAAAGTTTATATCCATTGCAACGGACCAACGAGCACAGCAAACCTCTCTGCCACATTTCAAGCGCATATTCCACAGGAAGGCGAACAACGCGGTCAAGCTCAACCTGCCACCTTGGTCTATTGGACAGTTATTGCGATAACAGTTAACAGCTGGCATGGGCTCACAACACCAATGAACAACATTCAAATTGAGTGCTTATGTACTGGTCAAGAAAACACACTTTAACTAATGTAGAAATCAAATATCAGCTAAATCACTGCATTTGATTCAGCTCTTATCCTACATCTCTCAACCGAAACTCAACCGAGAGTGAGTGGTAAACTTAATGTGTGTCGTTTAGTTGTCTAGGTGCATGACCCTCGCATTTTATTTTATTTCGATTGGGTGGAGAGGATTGCGTTTGGAATTCAATTGGAAAACGACACCAGCTACTTTTTGTTGATTGTTAGAAGCACTCAGACTGTTCAGTTATATTTGATTCCACTTATTCTATTTAGCATTCCAAGTAGCCGTAACATAAGAGAACAACAACAACAAGGATCTAAGCCATACGGAACAATCAAATTAAAGTTGGGAAATGTCAGCTGGAGTTCCAAGGTAATTGGAACCGGAGTTGGTCCGGTCGCTCAAGGTGTATGATAAAAGTAAATAAGCAACATGTGAGGAATGTGAAATAGCCTTACAAACTAAAGAAGAAACCATATACGAACAGGAACAGAAAATACGACCGTGCTGAGTAAATTCGTAGACTACAATGAATCACAGGAGTCACAATGTTCATAGGAGTAAAAGGACGATGGAAAGAGCGCATCAGCGCATCAATCACAATTAAATCGATTATGTAGCTGTTTGAGGAGGGGGAACGAAAGGGGTGTACGTACATATGTGTCCTAAACGGTACTTTATCGCATACTGTGTATATATTCAGTGACCATTTTTAAATGTTTCTCAGACGACTTGCTAATGCTCGCGGCGAAATTGCAACTAGATTCTAATCAAATATGCTTGTGGCATGTCATGTTTACCAGCAAAGCAGTAAATAGCATATACGTAGCTGGCACACGGCCAGGACATGACCGGGACACACAAGTTTAATGTTTGGTGCTGAAGGCTGTTGAAATGGAACTGTCTACCTGGACTCCCCAGCCAAGTGCTGAATTGGAGCAACGTTTGGTGGAGTAGCACTTTCGAATCGACAATTCAATTTCAACCCTACATATAGAGTCTGAGGCTTGCTTGCGGCAGCGTATGCATATGAATCTTCATCTTCATCATCATCATTTTCGTTATCTCCACAGTCATCACCAGGGTCAAAGTTTGGCCAGCCACTTCCTGCCATCAGTCGAGGGCATTCAATTGGCCCCCATCTTTGACGTTTGTTTATTTAATGATAGACCACTGGGAGCTGATGCCTCTAACGGGCGAACGCCAGCCTGCCTCTCTCTCTCTCTTCTTCTTTTGCACTTTTTCGGGGCAGTGAACGCTGAAAGACAGAAGCTGGGGAGCTATAGTTCTCGACGCGTGTCTTGAATATTTATTTGCATTTGATTAAAGTCTCAGTTTCATTCGGTGTTTATTTGATTGAGACATTGGACGAGCAGAAAACAATCGTAAAAATTTGGACAAGGCATCGCCGACCATTCTCAAAGATAGAGATACACTGCAAAGTGGTCGGCTTGATACTAAATAAAGCTGGATGATTAATAACAAAATCTGCCTGTTTAAGGCAAAAGATTTATTTATATTTGACTCTGCGAGAAAATGGGAAAACCCATTCAATAAATCATGGATGTTACTTCGCTATAGATCAATTGCGGTTACAATTTATGCACGGTCTTGGCCAATGGCAACGGTAAATTGATGAGGTATTCAGCACAAAAACCTCATGAATAATGTCACCTGATGCCAACAAATGGCCTCATTAAGCTGCCAATGTGCACTCGTTTTTCTTGCCTCAGATAGTATGACGACTATTTAGTCTGAGACAATGACAGTGTATACAGTATTTCTTATATATATGTATATATTTAATTGTGGCATACATGAGACCCCAATGCACTGATCTCATACATTGCAGATTTTTCGCACTTACAGCGAGTTCCACTTAGAATTTGCCATTTGCCTGGACGCACACTGACCAAACTCATTAAGTTGAACCTTAGTGCCAAAACCAAAACCAAACTCAAATCCAAACCCAAGCAAAGAAAGCAAACACAAATCCAAGCATTCGAATTTACTGCCACGCTTTGAGCCAAGCAATTTTCACTTTCGCTTTCTTATGCGATTTCATACCCTTCTTGGGGTATTTTGATTTTCCCAAGCATTAACATATTCAATTCGTATGTCTTTAGAATGAACCGAATACTATGTTTTTATATTTGTCATATACCAGCAAGGGTATCTTATATTCAGCATCAACAGGATATGTGTGGGCTAGTCGTCATTTTTTATTTTTGCCAACGCCGCACAAAACGTCATGAAAAAAGCCGCATGAAGATAGATGCAGGCTTGGCGTAATAGTAAGTTATATGGTCGGAAATTCGAAACGCAGTCACAATTTGTTTTATTTCTGTGACAGTGGCAATGTAAAAAATAAATAGGGAATCAGGCAACAGCGACAACAAAAATGACAATCACTACATGTGGCATTGACAACACTTTTCCTTGGCCAGCATGGTTCTGCCAATTTCTTCATTTACCAGGTACACTCTCTTCTTAACTTCAATAGCCTACACCCAATAAAAAAGGGCAAAATGATTTTTATGACGTTGTGCAAATCTATTTAATACGCTGTAGATGAATTCCTGATTATAGGGTATCTTATGGTCTAGCTCTTTCTCGACTTATTAGTTTTATTTTCTTTCGGTCTTTCTCTCCAGCCTGCCTGTGTGTGTATGTACTTCTGCCCGGGAACGCGGGTCTCATAAATTAAATTACTTAAGGGACAATGAAAATGCTGAGCGAAAAACTAACAACTGCCCGTTTAGAGTCGTGCTACTTCCGTATGCTGAAACCCACACAAACGAGAGTCAATCAACGAGTTTCTCGATTTAACGACAAGTGTTTGAAACCAATGTATTGCCCAATATGGTGGCTAGAGAGTTCATTTCAATCATATAATTCTATCGGAATTTTGCAGAATGAACACTGAAAGAACCATTATATAGATGTTGAGCTCACATAAAATAAGTAAGAAGAACTTGCTCAGAAAACTACTAAGAAATATGTAGGTTATCTCCAATACAGTGCAGTGCACACTGGACCCAGATAAACTATTATAGTCATAGAATAATACACCCAGAAAAGAGGTCGATATGAATTTTGGAAAACCGTTTTTGGCGCCAAGAGTAACTTACGTTATTAATCAGTAATAATTGTGTCCTTCCAAAAACCAGTTTGTGTCTTTCTAAGCGCCAAGGTTTTCGTTTTTTTAATTCCAGGGAAATTTCTTTTTTTTAAATTAGGATTTTCGGCGACTCGAGCATGAGTTGAGTGACGTCTTGTTGAGTGTGCACTCAGCTCGCTCTATATTCCACACCACAAATTTATAACTGAGGCAGCCCAAATGAGCGATTTAATTGCAAGCTGAACGATGACAGCAAATGCAAAAAAAAAAAAATGTCAGCCAAAAGCCGGTTACGTTCCGGACAAGGGTCACCCGGACTCGGTTGAGAGCCAGCGCTGACAACTGTATTGAAGGAGGCAAGGCTTGTGAATCATCAAGAGCCCAACTGTGGCGACAATTAAAAGAAAAGACAGCAACTTAGCTTCACCTCGAATCTTACGAGTATTATCAATTGTTACATTTTACGTGATGGACGTTTCCTGTCCGTTTTTATACCTTGAACCCATTAAAAATGTGTAAAAAGGGTAAAATGGTTTTGCGCAAATGTAATGTTACAGACAGAAGGAAGCATCTCCGACCGCATAATGTATATATTCTTGATCAGGATCAAAAGCCGAGTCGATATAGCCATGTCCGTCTGTCCGTCTGTCCGTCCGTCTGTATGAACACGCTTATCTCAGAGACTATAAGAGCCAGAGACTTCAAATTTTGAATATAGGCTCTCAAATACCAGGCGCAGATCAACTTTGCACTATTTTATCGATCACTACCTCCGATTCTAAAATATCGATACATTTCGATTTCCGATAGCTACAATTTTAAAGGCAGAATGAGCCGCAAGCATTTTCTGTATGCATGTAAATATGTGTGCATGTGTGAGTGTAGAGCCCCATTACCTACAGTTGCGTGTACATATATATACTTACGTATATGTATGTTTAAATGTATATGCACTCATTTGTAGCCAGTCAGTTCAAGTCAGTTCGAGCTTGCGAAAAATAATATGCGCTGGCTTCGTTTTTTTACTCTGCACACCCTGTGCCTGCCATAAGAAAAGAGTGCACTTGAAGACTTTCTCACATTTGGGTGCAAGACTTTTCGAAGGGAAATTTGGCAATAAAGGTAGAATACAGTTAACAACTGGGCTCAGGGTATATTGTAGTCGAGCTCACTCCAAACTTACCTTCTCGCATTTGTAGTATTTTATCTAGCCGCAATGATCAAAATCAATATCACAGCTTTTATTTATTATTATTATACGGGTATTATCTGGACCTGTAATCTATGGAAATCTAAGGCGCCAAGCCACATATTTGATATATTCTATCATAGTCTCATTTTCGAATACATTTCAATGAATTTTAGCACAATTATCAACTTATCTTGTCTATATGTAATGAAATATATTTGCAAAGTTATAATTTAAGATTTGTAGTAAATACAATGATAATCTTCTAGTGTCGCCGAAAAGTTGTGCTCTCATTGACTTTGTGTTTTTTTTTCATTTTGTAAATAAATAAAATGTTTAAATACTTGAGTGTATCAATAACAGAGGACGCTACGTCGTCGCTCACTGATAGCTCGGGCGATAGCTTCAATAACCCAACATTTGAACGAGGAGCTTATGCCGACATAACCACATCCAGTTCCAGTGGCGAATTGCCAATGAATTCCACGATGCATGATGCCTCCTACTCAATCGTCGATCCATTCACATATGCACTCAATCCTCGTCAATCTGAAGATTCACTGATTGATCTGACTCATCTGCCTGAGATACGTAGTCCGCCTCCTCGATCTGCCCGATTGATGGAGCCGGATGCCATAATTGATTTATGCACACCGGAAGCTCCCGTTCGCCGTCAACAGGTGGATAAGCGCAACACCAGCATCGATGATCCCTACAAGTATCCGATTTGCTTGGTGAGTGTGCTGAAGAGGGAGCCATCTGCGACGCGTTGCGGCCACGTCTTCTGCAAATCGTGTATCGTAGCCGCTACCCAGGAAACCCACAAGTGCCCGTTGAGCAACAAGAAGATAACCAAGAATTCCATAAATCGTATTTACCTGTAAGGCTGACACACATATTAAGGATCCATTAATTTTCATTTATACGCTTCGGCAAACTAAAGACTTGTTCCTCATAGTTTTTTAATATGTGTTCTATTTTTAATGTTAGTATATAAAGCACTGCCTACTATTCCTACGATGCAACGTTGTTTTACATTCTATTCTAATTTATTAAAGTAGGCGGCGTTATTTGAGAATCAATCGTTTCCTTTACCTTTTATTTTTTATACCAATACAAAATTATATAAAAAATCTTTTGAAATACGAAAATTCTTTCCAAATAATCTTGTGCATAATGCAGATGAATAATAATAATTCAGCTGAAGAAACAGACGATAATTACTGGCCAGCCTATTTTGGCGGTATGGCGGACAAAATCTTTTTGAACAGATATCCCAGAGGACCTCCTCGCAAACGTTTTGGGTAAATGTATAACCCTCGTATGAATCACTGAAAAAAAAACCGGTCGTTCCCTTAGGTATCAATAATATAGGACGCTACGTCGTCGCTCACTGATAGCTCGGGCGATAGCTTCAATAACCCAGCATTTGAACGAGGAGCTTATGCCGACATATCCACATCCAGTTCCAGTGGCGAATTGCCAATGAATTCCACTATGCATAATGCCTCCTACTCAATCGTCGATCCATTCACATATGCACTCAATCCTCGTCAATCTGAAGATTCACTGATTGATCTGACTCATCTGCCTGAGATACGTAGTCCGCCTCCTCGATCTGCCCGATTGATGGAGCCGGATGCCATAATTGATTTATGCACACCGGAAGCTCCCGATCGCCGTCAACAGGTCGATAAGCTCAACACCAGCATCGATGATCCCTACAAGTATCCGATTTGCTTGGTGAGTGTGCTGAAGAAGGAGCCGCTACCCAGGAAACCAGATTTTAAGTAGATTTTGGCGTTGTGTCATAAGTCCCAGCTGGACGTGGACTGAGAGTCAAATGAATAGTCTGAATTCAAGTCCTTATTGGCGCTATTGGATGAATAGGATCTGGAAGTTGACGAAGAGACTGATAAACGGTATCTGGAAGTGCACTAAGAAGAAGAAGAAGAAGAAGTGGACTAAGATAGACTGATTTCAAGTCCATATTGGCATCCCATAACGCCAATATGGACTTGAAATCATTCTATCTTAGTCCACTTCTTCTTCTACTTCTTCTCTGCGCATCTGGAAGTGGATTACGTGTCAACTGAACCGTCTGATTTCAAGCGATAATTAGTTAATTTTGTTTATTTTTGTTTGCAACCTTTGGAAGTTTTAATTGAAACATGAAAAGTACTTAACAGTTAATTTAAGTAAAAAAAAAAGTTTTAAAAAAGCGATGCAATTTTTACATATTTACAAGCACAACTACACACAAAGAGTTCATCAGTATCCCGCATTATAGTTGCGGACTGTCTGCGGCGGCAGCACTGTTTGAATACACCACGGAGTTGAAGACCTGGTCTTGGCGGGAGCGCGTCCGCCAGGTGTCCATACCAATGGTCAGGCCGGGTGCATTGGACATGGCCGCCTGGCTGGCCGAGAGCGCTCCACCAGCATTGGCGCTACGATTCCACGGCAAACCCTTGAACGTGTCTACAAAGGCACGCCGGAAGCTGGCATTCATGAAACAATAGGTGATTGGATTACAACAGCTCGAGGAGTAGGCCAGCAGCTGCAGAAAACTGATCGATGTGTAGTCAATGTACTCATACAGTGCGTGTCCAATGAACATGCTCAATGTGTTGATCACATACAGTGGCGTCCAGCAGATAAAGAACTCTAGGACAAGCACAAACAGCATCTTCACCACCCGTTTCTTGCTCTCCAGCGTCTTAGCTTCGTTAGATCTGTAAAAATAAATTTGAGGCTGTAGCTGGAATCATCAATGATCATCATGGTTCAACCCGGTAATGGAATTGGAACCGCATGTTGACCAATTGAAATGTAGAATCTGAATCGGATCCGATCTGTCTGTCTGTCTGTCTGTCGCCAATTCCGATATTTCAGAAAGTGTAAGTCGATAAATCCGCATGTCTCCCACAATTTTAAAGATAGACTAACCAAACCAAGAAGAAACTTGGTTGTAACCATTTTTGGAACAGGCCCACAACCGCCGCCCCCAGAAAATGCGCATATCTCCCACAAATTGTAAGCAAGAGTCACCAAATTTTGAAAGTATGTTACTGGTAACTTCCCCAAGAGATGAATAAAAAATTGGATGGATAATCCGTAACACCTGTCAGTGTAAGTCGATAAGACCGTATATCTCACACAATTTGAAAGCTAGAGTCACCAAATTTAAAGGATATATTGAAAAAATACCAAAAATTATAATTGGTTATAAATTACCCAAAAATTAAAAAAGAAAAATAAATAATTAAATAATACAGCAAAGTTTTAAATGTATTTAATTGCTTATATAATTAATGACAGAAAATAGCTAGGGAAGTGGTCCGTTTCAATCAAAAATTAATTTTGGCTGACTTGTAAATAGTTTATGAAGGTGAAAGGTCAAAGATCTCGACAGCTTACCTGCGCAGCGCTGCGTCGTGTATACGCAAACTTGGCGATGAGTTCGCAGCCTTGGCCAATGTCACCGTTGGCGGTGTCGTTGTCAATGTTGTTGTCGTTGTGGTTGTTGTCGTTGTCGATGTTGTTGTTCCGCCAGTCGTTCCGCCATTGTTGTTGTTGCTACTCTCTGCGAACAATGCATTAAATGCGCAAATTTCTACATAAATAACGTTGGGCAAGGGCGTAACGCGTATGGGCGAATGGGCGTGTCCAATACTTACCACTGTACTCGCTAATGGCGTTCAGCACCAGAACACAACTGCTGCTGCCGGGTGTGGCGGTTATCGCAGCTGTTGTCATTGCTTGCGCGCTGCCACTGCTATGGGGCATCCTTGGTTCCTTGCCCACATCCATGCCCACATACAGGGTGCGTGTAATGAGTATATAGGCCACACACAGCACCAGCAATGGCAGGACGAGCAGTATGAGGTCCAGCATTATATTATAGAAACGCTCGTAGCCCTGATCGGGCCAATGTTCACGGCACTTGCAATACCCTGGCAGCAAGTCAATGAAATACCAATAATCCAGCAACCAATTTTCAGCTAGCCCCAAAACTTTGTCACTCACCTGGCCGGCTCGTTGGTATCAGTTGACTGAATACCGCAATTGGGGTCATGCATAAGATGCCACCGAGCCAAATGAAGCCGATTATCTTGTAGGCATGACTAATTGTCTGCCAGGACCTAGACCGCAGTGGATGACAGATGGCGTAGTACCGCTCACAACTGATGGCGACAAGAGTCCAGGAGGAGACAGCAACTGAAGCCGCTGTAAATGGCGTCAACGTTCAATATCGATTGGGAAAATCAACAAAAATAATTTTGCTTTTTATTATAATTATTAATATATATTATATATTCATGTATTTATACATATATTATATTTATAAATCAATTACAGTGCGTTTCTCAAAGAACATAAAATCGCATCAAGTCAACCAAATATAATATGTAACTAATCAAAACAATCTTTATCAAACACACAAAATACATTAAACAATTTATGTTTTGTCTTTGGCTTTCACATTTATTTTATCCATTTTATCCAAAATGGTTTGTGCCAGCAGCAGCATTGTGTAATGAATTTGTAGATATGGCTAAAATGTGTTTGGCATGTAAATTGCCAGGCATAGAATGTTCTATTAGCATATGGCATATGAGCTAAGACATAAACTGAAACAATCACGACAGTATCGGGAGGGGAAAGGAAGGATCGACTGATTAAAGTCGTAATCAGAGCAAACGTAAACGGGCACGACCACAATTTGGCCATATGTCATCGGGTTTTTTGGACTTTAGCTGGTTTTGTTGCCGTGTGCGCTGCAGAAACGGATTCGTTTGTGTTTTGGCTGGCTAAACAAATTTTGCGGTATTTATGCTTGGGGTTGGCTGGAGCTCCACATCGTTTGCCATGGCCATGCCCATGCGTCGCTTTATTTGCGGCAATCAAATTTTATCGCCCAACTGACGCTTATAAATTTGGGTCTGTTAAAGGGCCTCGCCACGCATACTTATGTTTCCTTCGGGTCTGAGCAGTTTGTATATGTATATGTATGTGTTTCGTATACGTAATATGCTTAACACGTCGACGTAAATGCCTGATTTGCAATCTGAATCTGATTCGGAAAGTGCGTCTGAACCCAAAATCCTGAGACTGAGTCGAAAATTTGGACTTATGTGGCTAAGCGGGCTTACAAGATGCCCTCAGCAAGCTGGCTGTGCGAGTTACACACAAATCAAATTCAATCAACAGCAAATTCTTATGTATATATATATCTATATATAGATATATGTAAATGAAAAAGTAAACATAGAAATTGAATTTGTGTTTCATGTTTATTCTATAGTCTTGAGGTGTGCCTGCCGTTTTTTGCTTGTCGTATTTTGATGTCAGTTTTGCACTCGTCAATCGAATTACATACGCATGCATACACACCCATTCGTACATACACACACACACACACACACACATACAATGCTTACGCCTTCCAACAATCACACGCCTACAATAAGGCGCTTAAAAATTCCGTTTGTATTTTAAAATGATTTCATAGCCAAGGCGTTTTGAGCCAATCAATCAAACTGCTTAGCTACTTGCCTAAAGTTGAACACACATGCACATACTCACAAACCCACACACACACACACACAGTTTTAGTTTACAAGCAGAACTTGGCAGTTTTCAATGCTCAGCGATCCTTACGCAATACAGTCTGCAAGCGTACATCGCTGCCTAAAAGTATGCAACACTTTTATCCACTTGTGCTGCCAATAAATGTTGCATGCTTTCGGCTGCATACAGTAAAGCCGGCCAAACGCTGGCAGTGCTGTCATATATGTTTATACACTGTACCCATTACAAATGAGTAAAAGGGTAAATTGGTTTTGTCCATAAAGAATATATATTCTTTATCCGGGTACACGGCTCTCAGAGACCATAAGAGCTGGAGACTTTGGAATATATGTAGGTTCTCAAATACCAGGCGCAGATCAAGTTTGCTTGTGTTTTGCAATCTCAAAATTGAATAAAACATATTTTATTTTTTAATATTTACTATAATTTATTTGATCTGTTTAGCAATTAATTCATGTACTAAACAAATTTATATGAAGTAAATTGATTCACACTTCGCCAGCTGAAAAGCTAAGCCAAACTTAAAGAATTAAATTATCTTGTTTGTGGCAGCTGATGATTTAGATCACATCAAGTTAAGTTAAGTTTCGTTAAGTTCATAAGGCTTTTGCCAAACTTCAACCGTCGCTTTTTATAAACATATGTGTGTGCATATACACATGCATACATATATAATCCAAATGTTGTGTGCGTGCTTTAGAATGATGAACTTCAACTCGCTAGACGGCAAAATACAAATTTGCACATAGCTTAAAAAACTTTTCGCACAGGAACACTTGAGACGGAGCAAAGTTTTCTTAAACTGATTTTCATTCACTAACATTTGCTGGCGTCGCCTCCTCTTCCTGCCCATAGGACTGTCAACTGAGTGCAGCTGCTTGTAGAAAAATGGCATTGCCAAAGTTTTATTAATGCTCAATCTCAATTCTCAACCCTCGAATTCAAGTACCCGGCACGTAGCCAGCTCTTAATACTTTGTGGATACTGCGACTCTTGATCCATGGCCAGTAATATATTGAGGACTCCAAAAGGAATTTCAAATTTCGCATATGCACCAGCTTAAAGTATCGAAGAACCATTAAGCTAGCTTGAAATTCAAGAACATATTTAAAAATACTAATATGGCAGACTATTTATAGTTAGATATATATATATATATATACATATACATATGTATGTACGTATGATAAACAGCAAGCAGAAAGTACAAATATTTGACAATTGTGGCCGAGCACCAATCTTCTAGCTTTAGCAAAAAATGCCCTTAGCCTTAAATACAACTTTTAATTCGATGAAAAAGCAAATACTGAAAACAATGCTTTATAAAAGAAAACTCGACCTAGATACGCCGTAACCAATGCCTGTCATAAAATGGACGAGTCGTAGATATCCCAACACAAACGTTGAAAATGTACAAAACGAGTGTTGCCTAGCGGAATCCCTTTTACCCAGTTTCAATAGGTACGTTCAAAACAAAAGGAAAGCGTTTAAAAAAACGTTTACTTTTTTTAAGTTGTTCGCAATCGAAATTGAAATTTAAAAGCGACATGGATAAAAGGCTCAATGGGAGCCCGCACATTTTGGTCACTTTTGGAATTTTATTGCTTTGGGGAATGGAATGCAATTTGCGCAAAACAAAATAAACATTGTATTTATTTATTTTTGTTTTAAAATATACGGGCTCAAGCTGGGTACAATTTAAGGCAGTTATTGAAGCTTTGCGAAACAGCAAGCTGGCAAATTTGATTAAGTTCAATTGACTTAACAGATACTGCCAGTTACTGGCAGTGTTTAAGCGCTACAATGACAGTTTATTCCTCGCCGTAATATCGCTCGGAGCGAGGACGAGAAAATGTTCCAGCACTTCAAAATTCAAGTCCGGCACACCCAAAAAAATTCGATTTAACTCAAAAGTGAAACAAAGTTGGCAAAGTGCTGGGCACCCGCCTTTTTATCGAATTAAATAAGTATTTTTAAGTTTCTACGTAAATTTAATTTCGGTGCGGGTGTTGTGTGTGTGTAACAAAACTTTATTTTAGCTCAGCTGAACAACCCAACCCGATGTCTATCTTTTGAGGTTTGAAGTTATCCAAGTGTTATTTAATAGAATTTGGTATTTAGCTACGCATTTAAAATGCAACCAAAAATTTCGAAACACAATCACACTCACTAACCGAATAAAAGTTGGCAAGTCGAGTCAGCATCAGTATCAGTATCAGTATCAGTATCAGCATCAGTATCAGCATCAAATGCGAATTCATTAATAAGTTTATTTCCAACTAAGTTTCAACGGCAGTAACTTTTGTCTGGCCAACCCCCCTGCAAATGCTTACAGACAGCCATCTGTTCAACTGGACGGGTATAGAAACCCAAAGTCATTAGCCACAAAAAGAAAAACTTTAATTTGAGCTCACTGGCGTGATTTTTGATTTTTGAGTTAGTAAGAGTTGGTATTTATGCGCAAATTAATCAATCAAATAAAAAATATATCAGTTTCTTTAACAATAAATGAGTAATTCAAATTGTGATATGGACTCAGCTTATAAAGAAATAAACAAAAAAACACATAAACTGTAAACAGCGAAAAACATATTTAATTAATAGCAATTGAGAATTCTGTAGTCGACTGAGCTTGACCAGTTGTTAACTATATTCGACTTTTATTGCCAAATTTCGCTTCGAAAAGTCTTGCGCCCAAATGTGAGAAAGTCTTCAAGTGCACTCTTTTCTTATGGCAGGCACAGGGTGTGCAGAGTAAAAATAGCTAAGCCAGCGCATATTATTTGTCACAAGCCCGAACTGACTGGCTGTCATTGCTGTAACGGTATTCCAGAATCGGAAGCAGTGATCGATAAAATAAAGCAAACTTGATCTGCGCCTGGTATTCGAGAACCTATATTCAAAATTTGAAGTCTCTGGCTCTTATAGTCTCTGAGATCCGCGTGTTCATACAGACAGACGGACATGGCTACATCGGCTCGGCTGTTGATCCTGATCGGAGGGTCGGAGATGCTTCCTTCTGCCTGTTACATACATTTGCACAAAACCATTATACTCTTTTTACCCATTTATAATGGGTTCAGGGTGTAAAACGAGGTCACCAAACTATAAGCAATCAAATCACAAGCATAAAAATATTAAAGCAAAAGAATTAAATTATCATTAATATTGAAATCAATTAAATTACAAATAATTGACTTAAAGTTAAAAGGCAAAGGTATATTATAATTTCAAATGAAAGCAAAATAATGTGAAATATAAAACCAGTTAACGTATTAAAATGGAAAATAAATGTTAATGAAGACAAATGATTTTGAAAAATGTTCGGTTTGTGATTAATTTATCAGTTTATTTAAGATAGAGCATGAACTCAAAAGTTGAATCCTCATTTTTGTACTACTTTTAACTGTTTTATTTACACAATTAATAATATGGCTGGGACAAAGTTACTTAGACACAAATTCAAGTCAACTTTAAATGTTGTATAGTTTGCTCCTTTTGTTTGGTTGTTTCTATGTGGGTTGCTGCTGGTGGGAAGCATGTGTTAAACGAAAGTTTTAATATACAAAAATGCAAAATGGGTTTTTAGCTTGCGGCAAACACATGGAAATATGTGTGAAAAAGTGTGTCTGTGTCTGTGCATATGCGGCCAAACAAAATAACAAGGACTTAGACCCGAACTTTTAATATATTCTGGTTCATAGTCAGTCACGAAATAACCAGAAAACACTGCTGCATACATTCGCCTCGGTCCACATTTACCTCTTTAGATTGCTGTTGCACAGAAGCAGAACAGCAGCCAGCAAATGCTGCACACAGAGAAAAAAAACAATATGAATTTAAGAAAATCGACATACTTTTGGCGTAAAGCTTAGATCAAAAAGTAAATATCTAAAACGAGGGTTTTTCTTCTCTTAATTACATTGTTTATGAAACATATAATTGAATTTTTTTTTAATTTAAGAATTCCTTTTTCCCCTTTATTATTATATTTTTTGACAATTTTTTCTATTATTAAGAAAAACTTTTGGAATATTTATGTTACTAATACCAAATATGAAAAATGCTTCTAGTTTTCAGGGTGTTTTTTAAAGTTCAAGACGATACTTTTTCCAAGTGTAGGCAAGTTTTACAATTTGCCTAATGAGTTTTTGCTTGGACTCAACTAACTCGTATCTCTCTCTCTGCCTCTCTCTCTCCCTCTCTGTCTCTCACTCTCACTCGTGCGCTTTTTTCTCTCGATCTTACTAGCTCATATTTCTTGATAGCGCGACTTTTGTACCTGAGCTTAGGCCCCGATTATGATTGTGGTTGTGTCGCACAAGGGTACAATGAATTTAGATGCCCCAACAGACATTAGTAATGGCCAAATGCAAGCGCCACTTGCGTTAATAGCAATGTAAATGAAATGAAATTAAAGTGCCGTCATTAGCACAGACGAGGCGAACTGAGCCATGCCAAGTCGAGCTGAACCGATCTGGGTCGAGTTTCATTGCAAAGCGAAGGCTATTAAGGCTGAATGGCACTACCATCGTCCTATTCAAATTGATTGCGAATAAACGCAATTACACCATCATCAAAATGATATATTTATTTATTATATATACTAACAAAAATCGTCAGCAGAACTAGAAACTGAGTGTACGAAAACAATTTTTCTAATATATATTTCTTATTCATAAGTCTTATTTTTAGAAGTATCCATTCTGAAATTAAGAAAGGGTGACAAAATTCGATCTCTCTGAGGCTATATTTTATAGTGAGTTACCCTTGGCACCCTTGGTATACAGTCAAATACTTGCATCCAAATCTATCTACAATACAAAATCAAATCTAATGAATCAACAAAATGCACATGATCCAAAAGTGATCAGTTTATTGGAATACAACTACCGCAGATACATGTAAGCAATTTAAATATTTTCTTATTTTTCCCAAACGCAGCAATAAGTGCCATCTTATAACTAGATTTTTATTGACCATTTTAGGGATTTGGCCGCTTTCCGTTAAATACTGTTGCAAATAAGCTTGTTTGACTTTTTCCCAACTGCTTTCCGTTGCTAAGTAGTTTAAGCCAATTATAATAATGGAACACTAAAATACAGTCACGATGGGTTTCTCTGTATATATATTTATGCTTAACTCCAAGCGATGCCTTTAAATACTCCCAATTATCAAAAAGGTCAAATATTCAGTCGGGTAAGTGTGTGTGTGTGTGTAATAAATAATTTAACTTGGAAAACCACTTTATTAAATTTCCCCTGACCTTGAACAAATTCAACGCTTGTGTCCGAATTCCAGCTGAGTACCATATAAAAATGGAATCTGAATGAGAAAATAGCGGCATTTTGCGATTAATTGATTCGTCCTTATCGTCCTTTAACTAGAAAGTTTTTCTTGTTAGAATTCTGATAATACAAATCAATCTGGAAATGTATCACATTTTTTTCGAAGTTTTACAAGAAGTGTTCCCTGAAACACAATGGTTTTTCGAAAAACACTACTTTCCGTTTCAGGAATATACTTTCTGAATAATAAGTTGAGTTACCCTTGATGCCCAAAGACAATTTTCTAAAATTCAGGACGATTTTCTTTCTGAGTGCTACAGCACATTAGACGATTAGTTTGAATTAACATATGGCATTATGCAGCAAAGTTAAACAATTTGTTTTAATTTTTTCAAATTTTCTTGAGACATATAATTCGAAATTCTTAAATAAGTTTTTCACCTATTTAACGACTTTTTTCAAAAAGCAATAGGCCAATCTCCCCAACATCCATTTTTCAACTATGGTTGTGGAGTTGACTTTCCCAAAATATTTGTATGCTTTCGCTTTTGATTTTTGATATTGAACTTTCCCCATTCTATCGACAAGATGACTTCCTTTTAAAACCTGAAAATAGGGTAGCGATGAGTCGAGAGCTCGCTGGTTTTTGTATTGTGTTGGGATGCTGGATTTAAATTAAATGCTTTCGTTGACTTGTGGTTGTGTTACTAAGCCCGCCATTGTTGACCATTGTGATATAGTAGCAGGATAAGCTTGTATACATGTTAGCAAGAGCCCACGCAACGAAATACCAATAAAATAATTTCACATTAAACACGAAAAAAAAAGGAAAATAAAACTTGCTGCCAAGTCAGATTCTATTAAAAACACATTTGCCACACAGGACTCCGACTTCAGTGTTCGTTTTAGCACCCTCACTTCGTGGGTGCAAAGTAATTTGGCGTCACACTTTTGTCAACTTAAGGCTCGCCAGCTTTGGGAGTCGAACGCTTCAGCTTCAGCTTCAGCTTCAGCTTCAGCTGGCCAGACAATTAGGCGGAATTAGGTCTCAGCGCGCTGGTTATTGTTGCTTATGTTTATGATTATGTTGTTGGCGCATTAGCAAGCATACACTTCCACACAGACATCTATACACACAGACACAAATTTATGACTACTGCGGCCTCTCAAGGCCGATGGCAAATTTTATTTAGAAACTTATGTAAGCGCCAAGCCAAACAGCAAAGAAACAATGAGCCTAACGCTGAGACTGCTACAGTACGGCATACTCGACGGTAGGTTACCCCGCAGTTTTTCCTCAGTAAGTAATAAGTAATAATAATGAATTTCGTTTAGATTTTAGAATTTCTTCTAAAGTTTTCAACATAATTTGTTTCAATCGAATACAATCGATATTATGAATAGCTTTAATGACTTCAAGTTGGCTACGCATCATGAAAAAACTCGTTCAGAGTTCAGAAATACTTCATACATGCATGGTTACACTTCTTTTTTTAATATATAATCTCAGAAAAAAATGGCACAGCATTTAAGAAAAGACCATAGTCGCCAAGGGTAACTCACCTTATTATTCAGAAGGGTATATTTATGAAACCGAAGTTTGCGTCCTTCTAAAAACAAGGGTTTCTCTCAAATATGTCGAATATCCTGGATGTTGCTTTTTATATGAAACTCAAATTCACGCTCTAAGTCAGAAATTTCACGACTATTTTCTAAATTTCTCAACCTTTCCACTTTTTAGAAATATGTTCTATTATTAAGAAACATAGTTCTGAAAAGTCGAAAGAAAATATAAACTAATTTTAAGAAATTTTGTTCGTATGCTTGGAAATTATTTCTAGCAATCAAAAAATATTTGTAGTTTGCATGGCGATTTTCTAATATTCAGTACATTTTTTTCTGAGTTTGGAGTGAAAATTATTTGGGCATATTTTGAATGCATAACAATCAAACGTATGACCGAAAAAGTATGCTTTACTAAGTGACTCGACACAAAGAAAATCTTCTCGTTTTGATGGCAAATCTTGAATAATCGCATATTACAAGCAGCTATATATAAATGTGTCTTCATTTGTATGTGCAACGCATATAGTAATATATAAGTAATATATAATAAGTGGCAAGTGGAAGCGAACATTGTTACAATTTCCGAAAGGTTAGTGCAATACAATAATATTGTAATACGCAACACGCTTCCAGGTTTTATCTTGGGAAATATGATGGCATATAATAGGCATAGAATAATATTATATAAGAAGCCACATTGCGTATACGCAAAGTGGTTCCCGACCAAAGTGAATAGTGGACGCTGGACGTAGCAGCGCCGACGCCAGGCGTCTGTGATTTCATTTTTCTTATTTTGCAATTTATCATTGTTTCCCTTTTCTGTGTTTTTGTTTCCATTCCTACATGATTGTTCTGTTACATGTTGCTTGTGTGGCGCCTTCGCATTTGCTTTGCATGTCATTTGCATGACAAAAGAGCAGCAAAAATGAGAATCGGCACCACGAATCATCGAGTGGATAGGGATGCCAAATGGGCAATTGCAAAAAAAGGCGGCACAAAAGGCAGAAAAGAAAAAGTTAAATTGAAAAGAAAGACGTAGCAAAAGCTTTCATACGCACGCCGAATACTACGTACCCTTCCAGAATGATTTCAATGTAAATTAAACCGAGGGAATAAGTCAATCGTTGAGAATAACGACAATAAACGCCCATTATATGTTTTGTGAACTAAGTTTTCATTGTATTTGGATAGTCATATTGTTACTGATTAGATACATAATAATACCTTACCGTATATTGAACGCCAATCTCAATCCTACGACTTAAAACTCATCTTTCGACAGATTATGGCTATGACAGCTATATGATGATGATGATGACTGTTTCGATTGCCAAATGTGAAGAGCAACATAATACGCTTATCTTCCGAGTTTGATCTGGGTATCTTGTCAAAATGAATATTCTTCTCATACTAACTCTAATACACAAAGATATTCCAAGAAGCAAGAAGAAACTTCTTAAGAGACAAGACTCTTAAGTCTGAAAAACATTTTCTCATCTTTGCTCTTCGCAGCTGGTACCAACTGTCTCATAAGCTAGGCAAAATTTAAAATTATGTTTATCATGAATATATCTATTCTCTGTGGAGTCGAAGACAAACGCAATTTGTGTATGATATATGAGCATCTGGGTACACAATATTTGATTCTCCCTGCTGGCACTCCGATATTCTAAGCAGACATTCAAATAAAATTGCGAAGCGTTTTTATTTCTTTGTATATAAGTTGTTATTTAATTTGAGCAATTTTAATAGGAGTCGCAAATGTGACAAACAGCAGACACCGGACGTGCACGACAGGGGGGAGGGGCGCGGAGTGTTATAATTGTAGAAATAAATTTCTTCCCCTACCTCTGTGCCTGACGTTTCAACTAAATAAAATGAAGCAGTCCCACATGCAGGTTTATACACTTCGTTTGGTTGTCAGCTATAACACGTACCTGACCACCAAACACATTCCCGCACTCCCCACACACACACACACACACACACAAATAGTGTCAGATTTGTAAAGCCATAAGAGATTTGATGTCAAGTTTAAGTTAAGTGTTTTCAGTTAAGACAAAAAAACATTCCCCAGATAACTGCTACAGCAATTAAATACTTATATATCATTGCATTCATCTGAATTATTGTGTATGCCTAAAGTCCTGCTCCTATCCAATCAGTTTCACATAAATAACAATCATTGAAACTTAAGCACTTCACTTAATTCACTTTCAGACAAACATTTAATTATAATGTCGTACTTAAAAGGAAACATAAACTTAATAAAGTTATTCAAATAAGTTAATACTCATGGAGCCCAACAAAGGATTTATCTAATATGCATGTTAAGTTCTCTCAATCTTCAACAAAATAATATTTAAGAGCTTGGAGCATTTAGTGAATCAAATTAATAACATATTCAATACATATTTTCACGCATGTGCATGTCATATAAAATGTATATGTATGTTGCTTTTAAATACGTGAATTTAAAATTCAGTTGTCTTTAATTTGACAAATCCTGCATCGCATATGCAGAGCAAAAGCGGCTGACAAGCAACTACTTACTTTTGACGACTAATAGAAAGCTTCTGGCTAACTTTGTAATAATCTTTTAAGCCCTCAGTCATGAGGTCACGCACTGCAAATGTTTATTTTTCGGTTGCAGTTAAATAAAGGAAGGATTTGCTGACCTTTTGTAAAAATGAAATTTTATTTTTACTTATTTTTCTTTTTGTATTTTTAAATTTTTAAAATCCTTTTATACAAGTATTACTTACGATTCCAATTTGAGATGTGGCCTTAAACTGAATATTCTACATTTGTGTAGTTAGTTGTTGTATGTTGTATCAGACATGGTGTGTCAACGAGGGACAATTTTGCCAAATAATATCGAAAACTACCAAATTTGAGTTGTGGCAGTTTGGCTTGGTGGTGCCAATTTATGGCATGTGTACTGAGTTAAACGGGTCACATAACATAATCAAGTCATCCCTAGTTACACATCATTAGTCACACATAATTACATAATTACCGCCTCAGTCCGTTCACACACAGCACACACATCCGCGAAAAAAGCGTGGGTGAACTATGTTTTGAAAATTGAAGATTGTAATTTCATGGAAACTTACCCTGCGAGAACGGTATCAGCTTGCAGAGGAACTCGCCAAAGATGAAATTGCGCAAGAGTGTGCCAACGAGGGTGACCGGCATGCAGAGGACACCCAGCAGCATATCCGAGATGGCCAGATTAAGCAGATATAGATTGGTAATTGTGCGCATGCGGCGATTCTGCATTAGCGTCGAGATGACCAAGAGATTGCCAACAATGGCGCACAACAGGATCACACTGTAGCTGGGTATAAGCCAGGCGGGCATCTCAGTGGCCCCACCACCACCACCAGCACCACCGGAAGCAGTAGAACTACCACTATTACTAATACCACTGCCACTTCCGGTTATCGGTATGCTCGCCTCGGTGATGGCAAACAGATTGCCAGCGGCAAGAGCATCATCATCCTCATAGACGGCGCTGCTGTTGGCGCTGTTGCTGCTGCTGATGTTGACATTTGCCGCGTCGAGTGTCTCGTTCAGCGGCGACAATGTCAGCGAGACAATGTGACTAGCAGCGCTGCGTGCATTGGCATAATAATCAAGCAATGCTTTGTAGGTGGCCGCCATTTTGGCAGCATCCTCGGCACTGCCACTATACATGTGTGCGTTTGTGTGTGTGTGTGTATGTATGTGTGTTTTTTTTGGTTTCAGCAAATATCGTTAATTGCTTGCACTTCTTTGTTCGATTTTTGGTTCTGGTTGCACTGAATGGAAAACCATAAAAAAATAAACCACAAAAAGTGTTGCGCGTCGAGTAGCGTGCGCATCGCTTGGCTTCTCAATGAGCGTGGAGGACAATGCTTGGCGAGAAGGTTGGCGTTTGACGATTTACTTCGTAACGGACGTATATATGTCCACAATGTGTACGACGACAGCGATACGCCCACGACAAGCGTCGACGTCGAACGTCAGCGTTGTCGCTTGCTGACCCGCTTCGTTCTGCCTGCGTTACCGTTGCGTTGAACGAGCCGTTGGCAACTAGTCGGCGCAAATGGGCACCAGTGCCGGCGCCTGCGTTGCGCCTTTACGCCAAACTCACCACATGTGGCAGCAACATGCCGCACATCAACATGTTGCTGGCAGTTATGACCAACCAGTGGCCATGCAAGCTTGCATGGGTATTCATCAAATAATCACAATTTGTTATCCTGACCAAAGGTTTTACAATATAGTATTCAAGCCAAGATAATTAAATGAAAATCTGATTTATATACATCTTAGCCAGAATCAAACTGCATACATCTGTCCGTCCGATATGTCTGTTTGCCTCAGCTTTTCTTCCAGGTAGCCCAAATAATGTATGTTTGAGCCAGCAGAAGCGGAACAATCTGCCGAAAGATTTACAATACATGCATACCTCGCTTCACGGCCAAGACTCGTACCACGAAACTTGTCCGCAAAGCGAAAAGTCGTATAAGAAACCAAATATTCTCATACAACACTAAATCCTATAGTTGCCATAGGAAAGAGTTTTAAGTTGTGGAATCGAGGCGGGCATAGATATAATTATCACAACTGCTCTTACAATATTACCATTGATTTTTAAATTTTTTAGAAGAGTTTTGAATTTTATTCCAGCGACTTAATGTTTAATAATAATTTAGTTGCCAGCAGATTAGCGCCTGCGTAGAAGGGTATGTAACCTTCGGCGTGCCTATGAGAGTGTTTCTCCCTGTTTTAGCTCGTGCACTGATAACAGTGAAAACAGCTTTGCCATAAAATTTGATATGCAACTAGTTCTTATAAATCAATGTCTGATAAAGGCCAATCGAAGCAAATCTTTCACAATGTATTTGTTCAAACACAAAATAAAGTATTAAGTCTGTGGTGCAATGAAACACCTTTAAGCTAATGTTTTGGCTAAGCAAATCAAATTCTATACTTTGGTGGGTTAATAATCCATTAGTGAGAAGATATACCTATTACCTGATATAGAATAAAGGGTTCAATTATATATTCTTAAAAAAATCTTGTACAAATTTAATGTACATTCAAATTATAATAATTTCGTTCGTTACTCCATTTTTTCACTCCTAGCTTATTGATTTTTCTAAATCTACAATATATCTACAAAATATCTATAAGAATACTTTGAATTTTTTATTATACCAGTACATTTTTTTTTAAATTTATATCTTAAATTACATTTACAAAATCTTTAAAAATCGTCTCTAAATCTAAATTGAAAATCGTGTTTCTGTTTCTTATTCCAATTGAATTATTTTTTCTTTTTCTTAGTTATTATCTTGTTTTATATATTTTGTTTTCCTTTTCGCCAAACTGATTGCTTCATTCACGTTGAGCTGCTTGCTGCCCCGTCCGATTTGAAGACGTGGATGACGCTGCCGATGATAAGCTCTGCACCGGGTAAACCGTTCCATTGCCCCCCGTTTCGACCCGAAATGCATTGCACAAATGCATACACACACTCACTGACACACACACACACGTCTGGCTGTTACGTGCGCACTTGATTGCAACGTGCAACGTGCTAGGCATCAGTTATAGAGTCAGTCTCTCAGTCTGTCAGTTCGTCAGTCTGTCAGTGTCAGTAACAGTTTCACTGGCCTTGCCAGTCTAGGCTTCTTCTCTCAAGGCTGAAGTGAAGCTGGTGCGCTGATTGCCTTTGGAAGAATCCGTTAAGCCTGCACCTGAGCTTCAATTGGCCGACCGGTTAATACGCAACTGCCTGTTGCCGTTAAGCGACAGTCTGCAACAAAAAAGTAAAAAAGAAAAGCAAAAATACGTTACTCGCAAAAGAGAAAAAAGATTTAACAAATCCTAACACATTCAGCTACATGGAGACATTTTGCTTGATATGTCTGATATTTCTGTTAATTAAATAATTTTCTGCATTCGTGTAAATGGTTATGTGTATGTATACATTTGTATGTTGTGATTCCCCAATTAGCAGCTGTAAGCCTAACGTGATCTGCCAAAGCATAAACTGGACATTGTAATCTTTATATATGCGTATGTATGCATTTGTGCAAATGCGTATGTGCATGCTGGGTACATGTACACACACACACACACATGCATACATACATACATACATACATACATACGTCTACATACATACGTGAAGTCGTCGATCAATAATACTTTTGCATAGTGCTGCTGCATCCTCACACAGATACACCCCACACGCGCAAACACACTCACACTCACTCACAGCGGTCTCAAACATTTTGTCAACGGCGCCGTCGACGTCGCTGCCCGCGCACTTTCAACTCTATAACTGAAAATAAAACCAAATGCGGTGGCGGCGCCGTCGCCGTTGACGTTTCATGCTAACACTATATCTCTCTGTCTCCCTCTGCCTCTCCAGTGCTCCCACTAGCGCGCTCGCTCGTGTCCGTTGGCACTGCTGACTGTGCTGACTACACTGCTCGCTTCGTTTTTTGTCGTTATGCTTTGTGCTGCTTGGTGCGCTGCTTCTGCGTCAGCCACTTCGTTGGAGTTGCACACGCTGCCGGCTCGCATTCGTGAGCAGCATTTCGTGCGAGTCGGACGGAGTCGGTCGGCTATTTCTCGATCCCTCCGATTATATAGCCTGTGTCTTTGTCTTATTATTTTAAATTTTATCTGTTTTTTTTTTGTATTTTATTAATTTTTTGTTGTTTTGTTGTTATTATTTACCGTGACTCTAATTTACCTCTGACGTTGTGTACGTTGTGTGCTCAAACTGTTGCATTCTCAATTTGAAGTTGCACCAAAAAGCCAAGCGGCACAAAATTCATTGAACTCTCCGTTGAGTTGCAGCAACAGCCGCCACTCACAAAGCAAAAGAAGAAGAGCAGCGCAGAGCAGGAGCAGCCACAGCATCCCATTCAGCCAGCAACATGTCAGACGGCATTGAAGTTGAACAAATTGTGGAGACCAAGCCAAGAAGGGTAAGACAGCCTACACACACACACACACACACACACAAACACACATACATTTACACTTGCAAGCATACTGCATACACACACATTTACAATACATAGAAACAAAGATGTGCATATAATGTTATAAGAAAATATTAAGTGCGGCCACAGACGACGAACAAAAAGAATTAGACTTATAAAAGATGCGACAACAGGGCAGTCAAACACCAGCAGCAGCAGCAGCACCAACAGCCGCAGCAGCAAAGCAAAAGAAAATCTGCAGAAACAGATAGAGAGACTGACAGGGAGGCAGACAGAAATATACAAAAAGAGAGAGAGAGAGGGAGAACGAGAATGAGAATGAAAGCAAGAATTGTGAGCGGGAGAGTGCTCAAAGGGAAGAGGAAGAGCACACAGACACAGCCTCGCCAAAAGTTGGAGCCCAAAGTCAAGTGTGCGTGTGTGTGTGTGTGTGTGCGCAAGTGTTGAACTTTAAATAACTGTGACTCCAGAAGAACCGGCCAGGGCCAGTAGCAGAGCAAATGCCGGTGCCGTTGTCCGTTGCCAGACAACGAAAAATCAGAAAGAGAGAATCAGAAGAAGAATAAAAAGAAGCATATTATGCGTTCAATGCGGGGGAGGATGCAGCCCGCATGCATATATGTATATACACACATACATACACACAGCAGCAGCAGCAAAGGGGTGACATAGGCAGGCAAAGATACTCACATGTGGGCATGGTCATATCAAACAACAACAACACCAACAGCAGCAGCGACTATGCATATCAAGTTCAAGTGCGTACATCACTTTACGCACACACACATACACTCAGGCATACAAATGCAGGATATATGAGCGCATTTCCCCCATTCAAATGATCAACTTTATAACTATTTATGTATTTTGTTCATATTTGTTGTCAGACGCAACTAAATTGAAGTTTGTATGCAAGAATAAGAAAAATATTTTATTGCAATATACTCGTTGAATAAGCCAAAATTAATACCATATCTAAATCAAGTGAAGGAATAGAGCATGAATTTAAAACATTTTGTAAAATTAATAAAAAAAAAAAAAAAAGAAGCTAGATACGCCCTTGCTGAATACACTTGTAGCTGTATCTTATCAAGCATTGTAGCATGTATCAAGTAATTGTTGCGGTTTCGTTGGGCCAACAACTACTCCCATCGAACATCTCTCGTATCACTCAATGGCAACGCCAAAGTTGCTGGCTACTGTGACGGTATTCGATTGCGGCGCTGATACACTACTGTGATACGGCTCTGAGTGTGAGTGCGTATGTGTGATTCACTTCAATCGAATCCCCGATTGACTCGCAGTAACACACACGCACACACTCACCATACACAATTAACTCCCATATTGAGCAGCTGTCGAATCGTCATGACTCAAAACTTAAAAAGAAAAAAATTAGATTTGGTTTCAGTTGTGTTTCTGATACAGAGTTAAAAAATAAATTGAGTTGAATTTGGAATCAGGAACTAGTTTGTAAATTGTACAATGATTTTCGTGCAACACCTTTTTGTGCAGTGTAATCATATCGATTAAGTCGTTCAATGCAATCGAGTGAATTCATCGAGTAATTTCATTTACAACTATTAGCGTACATACATCCATGTATACATCCCACCATACATACATACATATGAATATGTACGCTCTATGTGCGTATGGCTTATGCCTAATCTATCTGAACAGAGGCGTACCATTTACGGCTATAACTCAATCAATAAGTCAAACAAAACGCGCACAGCAAAAGCCATGAAAACTGAAACGAAATGCATTCAGACAGGTGCCACAACAACAACAATAACAACAGCAACAATCGACATTATCAATGCCAATGGCAATAAATAATATTGAATATCGTATATGCGGCGTATGCGCAACGTCTCCAACTGCCCCTTGCGCCTGCTTCTAACGATATCAATGGCATAATTGTTGGAATGACAGGGTCGTAATTTTATAAACTATTATATTTATATATATATATATACATATATAAATATATATAGACTATTATTAAGTTTTAAATTAGAGAAATCAATCATGCATTGCATTTGCCCGTCCAGCGCAAAACACACACACACACAGACACACACACTCACACTCCCCCGCACCCAACACTTCCTGTCCCGTAGCTTCCTGAATTTCTTCCTTTTCTGATTATTATTGCTCAACTCTTTGTCGCTCTCAGGAATGAGTCATAAGTCACACAGATGCATGAGCAATGCCAACAACCAAATAAATAAAAAACAAGTTCCTTTGTTTCACTGCAAATCGACTCAAAAAAGGAAAAACCAAAAGCCGTTCAGTTGTGGCACACACATCTGAAAAGAGCAACTCATAAAAGAAAAAGAAAAGCACCACATTACACCCCATTATGCCGGCCTCCATTCCCCAACCCCACCCCTCAGTGGGGCAAGCGAAAGAGGCGCTGATTCAGTCATTCAGTTTGTGGGCATCAGTTGCATTTTGGCAGCAAAGTTTTGTTCGCAAAACTGAAAAACAGCTGCTGACACATTCTCTGCGAGAAGCGCACTCATTGTAGGTGGAAACAGAGCAAGCTGATATTAGAAATGTTACTCGTTGGCTTATCTGATTCATTATCAAACTCTTAATATCCGTTTGCCAGCTGCTTTAAACACTTGTGTTTACGCTGAACAAATTTGTTAACCTTTAGAGAGTTGTTTGATAAGAGTTGTTTGTGCTTTAACTAAGTGTTCTAAACAAAAAAACAAAATCAAAATGCACACATGATGAGATATTTTCGAAAAAGCAGTACAGTTATTCTAAATGACTTCTTCCTTCTGGCCAACACTTGTGCAGTTAGCCAGAAAACCAGTTTGTTTTCGGGACAAGCAAACATAACACGTGTCTCACGTTTCTCATAATCAAGACGTTAACTTTCAATAACCAGGCATATACATACACACATGGTCACACTTGCAGATACACTTTAATTTACAGTACGTGTATTCATTTGTTTAAGCTTAACATAGAGCCGGTCTGGGCCATGGCTTAAGGAAACAAACAAACAAATGCTTCGCCATGACTCACACAATTGTGTGTGTTTGTCGCACTTGACGCATGTTTCTCTTGGGCAACATTTTGTTTTGAATTCCTGAAACACACACACACACCAAAGCTGATTAGCTTGTGGTTGCTTTGCACTATTTTTGCTGTAAGTCTAGTTTGATTTATGTGGAATTTTATGTGAGTCGACCTGCTATCAGAAAAGCATTAGTGAGTACTAAACGATTTCAAGCTTTACTTATGTTTTGCTTCAATGTAGACGCACATACACATGAATACATACAAATACATACATTCATGTATCATATCATAAAGCCTGCTGACTTTTGCTTTCGTCGGCAGTTTATTTATATTAATTTTTTTTTTGTGTTCCGCTGCATATTTTTGTTGCTACGTTATAACAATTTAATGCGCTGATACAGATAAAATTATTGATATCGGCATTCGTAGACAGTGATACGAATTTTCAATACAATTCCTATATATACTTATCATTATCGCATTCCAGTTCAGTTGATACAGTCGAACATGAAAAAACCAAAAAAATAAAATAAATAAATAAACATAAGAACATTGCAGACAAGGATAATGATACGGGCTCGATTTTTCCGTTGTGGAGTGGGGCCTGTACATTGAGTTAAAACCGTCATGCCTCTTACACACTTACATTGAACTATTGGAAAATGTGATTTTCCCTTACGTAGATAATGAAATGTTTTTATATACGAGTATATGTATATATAACAATTTTGAAAACCTCTTCCTTAGGTGACATTTTTAAATGGTCAAATGTGTTAATTATTTACTTACAAAGAGATGCGCTTATGGGGACAAACACTTATATTTGGATGGCATTTCTTTTTTATCAAAGACCAAAAGAAATGTATAATCGATCAAAAGAAGGCGCCATCCTAATTATTCGAATATTCCAAATGTACTTCAGTTAAGTTTAAATTATTACTTGTTTAGCTGAATTCAGTTAAGTTCATTTTGACATGATTTTAGCCTGTTTATCTTAACATTAATTTACAATTCTGTATTTGAATTTAGTTGATGGTCTTGTGTGGATGTAATAAGCTGTGATGAACTGCATATGAATATCCCACAAAAAAGTCTCCATCGACTAAAATGAAATTTCTAGAATGGCATCGCTGACGGTCAGTGGATCAGCCCACATTAGCACTGCAGTCGCTATGGACTTGAGATAAGAAAGACAGATTAGAAAGATTGTAGGCGACTAGCTTGAAGTCTGATTAAACAAGTATACATCAAAGCAAACACTCAAAGGTGTTGCCCGGCTTTGCATGGGTAAGTTAAAAAAATAGAAGATATAAAAAAGCAGCCAGACGGCTATTTTCCTGTAGATCTGTTAAAATCATCGGGAGAAAATCCACAATAAGTACGGTGAAAATTTTAAGTGTGTCGCTTGTATGGTTTGAGCTGTTAATTGATTATATATATATTATATTTATATATATATTTGTTTATTTGTGTATAGAAGATATGCACTTGGCAGCAAATCAAAATTGCGATAAGAAACCCTATCGATTATGGTTTTCCCCTTTAAAATATCTGATTACAAATCGTGTAAGCGAGAAACATCAATAACTTTTACTTTCTTTGCGGGCCACTCCAAATACACAATACACACATGCATGCAGACATAGATAAGTATGTACTGTGTACATACGGTGTGTGTGGGTGTGTGTGTGTGTGTGTATATATATATATGCAGCTGTAAATGATGTGCAACTATTTAATTATGATTTACACCAGCACTAATTGTCACGAGCAATAATCAAAGCTATCAGAATGAGGAATGAGAACAAGGAAGCACAAGATGTGAGCAATCGAGGCAAACAAATGCCATAATGCCATAATTCTATTTCGACTTATCAAGTTAACATAGAGATTAGGTTTACGTCAATGCTGCACCCACGAACGCACCCTCGAAGACACACAACATGCCACATTGCAATTAATACTACATTTTATTAGTTATCAGGCGACCCCAGTCAAGCCGTGCGTGTGTGTGCACATTTGCAAAGATACTCGTCTTATCAGTGGCAAACAAAATATAAAAAAAAAAACCAACAAGAAAAATTATGGCAGCTGACAATGTGGTCACTGAGCTGGTATTTACTCATAAACGAATGTTCTCAGGTTCTGTATTTAATTTTTGTATTTCTCTTCTTTTTCTTCAATCTTTTCGGTTCTTTCCGATTGCAAATTGGTTAGGCGCACAAATTATAGCAACGGTTTTATTTGTTTATGTATGCATGTATTTCTTTTGCTGCTTCTTCTCTTTCGTTGTAATAACAGTTTGCATAATTTGGCTTTTGCTTAATTAAGTCAGCTCAAATAGTGGTTCTTCTATGTCCACACACACACACACACACACACACACACTCGCACACGCATACGCACATACATGTATGCGAACTACAGTTTTTCGTCGTGAAAGTCAACGTTGAAATCAAATCTTTTATCTTACTAATTGTTTGTCTCTTGATGCCATATTTCTCATATGAAAACGCACTTTTCTAAATTGCTTGGCGCATTTCTAATTGATATTTCTCTCACACACACACACACACACACATACACATACACAAATTTCGGTCAACGAACGCATTATGATTTAACCCTCTGAAACCCTCTCATCTCTCCTCTCCCCTCATCCATCCATATGAAAAGACATTTTCGATGCTGTTATTTTAATGCCCGAACTCTTTGTGTGATATCATTCTTGCTCTTGACTCTCCCATATGAAGTCAAGTCAAACAAAATACACACAGTCACACATAAATATATATATATATATAAATAAATAAATATATATATATATATACTGCATACGGCGCTGGAGCGACAACAAAATTATCTTTAGACCGTTTTTCATCTTCGTTAATTTTTTTTGTCGGCAGCGTTGCTGATTGAAAATTGTGATGCTTAAATTGTTTCAAATGGAGCACACATAAACACACACACAAATGCAAGCACATACACACACACACACAGAGAAAAACACACAGCGAAACAATGCATAAACCATGATTGAAGTCGTAAGATCAGCTGCTCTACGAAATTAGCTGCTTCTCTTGGGAAAGCAGCAGTACATACATACATATATATGTTTGTGTGAAGTTAGATACAAAATTGAAGAATTCTATTTAGTACAGAAAGCTCACTAATCATATTAATGTACATAACATTGATAAGGGAAATCAAGCAAGAGTGTCAGAGTCCAGTGAGAGCTCGACTGCCAGATACCCAGTCTAACTGCAACTGTTCTCACTGAGTGTTCAATTTAAGAGTGTCCGTCCCGAAAATACTCTGTACACAAATCCCACATATTCTCATTATATGCACTTTTAACGAGCGCAGGGCATAATATGGTCAACCCGGCATACCGCATAAATGCTTTTTACAGAAAACATATATCTAATAATTGGCATTTGTGTTTTATCAATAAAATTAAACAAGACAAGCTGCCATGAGTTACACGGTTTGAATTATAGGTAAAATTCAATTGTTGCATTCAAATGAGAAAATAAATCAAACTTTTTATATACTTTATGGGGTCGGAGATGCTATATTCTGCTTGCTAAATACATTTGCACAAAACCATTATACCCTTTTTACCAATTTTCAATGGGTTCAGGGTATAAAAACGGCCACTGAATATTGAACAATTTTTGTCCGGGCTAAAGATATAAAAACAAACTAAAAATACTTATTTTTATTTATTTTTGTAAGATTTTATCCGTTTGTCGATTTTAAGGAAACTCAAAAACGTTCGTTTTTTATTTGTTGCATATTGATAATTTATGCCGCTTTCCGAGCTTAACAAATTGAAGAGCTTTGTGCAAAATGCATTGGCGTGTTTAATTTGAAATTGAATTGTTTACGTTAGTTTTTATAGTTATAGTTATAGTTTCGGCACTTGGCACGGAACCGAATCGAAAGCGAAAGTATCTGAAAGCACCTTTGGTGCTGCCTGAATGCGCAGAGACGCCAAATAGATGCAGCCACAAAATGTTATTTCAACACAAAGCAAACGAGATAGATAAATGCAGGGGAACAGGTGGCAGGGCAGGACTCATTAGGAGGGGGCTCTTTTTCCGGTCTGCAGCAAATTGCACATTAGATTATATTACACAAAAATATAAGCAAAAAAATAAAAAAAAAGCATTAAACAGGCAATCTTGAGTACAATTAATTTTGTGTTGTATTTTGTTTCTCGTTTTTGATTGTCAGATGCCGCAGGCGACATCGGTCGACAAGGACGCCATACGGGAGGCCTACGAGGATGTGCGCTCCGATCTCACAGACACCGAGTGGGCTGTCTTTAAATTCGATGGGGCGCAGATAATTGTGCATGGGCGTGGCCAGTGCTTTGAGCAGTTCCGCGAGCAATTTGGCGATTCGGAGCGTGCCTTTGGCTACATACGCATACAGATGGGCGATGAGATGTCCAAGCGCAAGAAGTTCATCTTTCTCACGTGGATTGGCCAGGAGGTGGGAGTCATACAGCGCGCCAAAATGTCAACAGACAAGGCGCTCATCAAGGATGTCCTGAATGTAAGTCCCTCCTCCCCCCCTTCCAACTAAAGTTGTAATCTAAAACTCTACTTACAGAATTTCGCCGTGGAACTGCAGGCGGGCGTGGAGGCTGAACTGGACATTGAGCTGTTCCGCGAAGCGTTGAATCGCGCCGGTGGCGCCAACTACGGCACTGGCATCCGGGACAATTAAGTCGGTTGATCGCCATCGGTGTATCAACCATCTTCTTAATTTTTTTTTGCGCACCTCTTCATTTACTTAAATATTATGAATTAATTTTATGCGATCTTAACATATTTACTGTACATTTTTTGTAATATGTAATAAACATAAAACAAGAAACGAAACAAAGAAAAGCCCTGGATTTATTTTTACTTTTTTTGTCCTATTCCGGATTCTTTTTAATTTATTTGGAGATGCCCTTACTATATGTGAAAGGGGAGGAAGTGGTTTTGTCTAACTTTAGTAAATCAATGTGCCCAGAGAACACATATTTTACAAGATAATACGAATTTATCAAAAGTGTATGGAAGAATAATTCAAACTTGCTTATAAATGTGTTCGCTGGACAATCTCTTCGCGTGTGTGTGTGTGTATCTGTGTGTGTGGCTGCGTGTGTGTATCTGTGTGTGTGGCTGCGTGTGTGTATCTGTGTGTGTGGCTGCGTGTGTGTATCTGTGTGTGTGTGTGTGTGTGGCTGCGTGTGTGCATCTGTGTGTGTGTGGCTGTGTGTGTGCATCCGTGTGTGTGTGTGTTGTACATGAATATTGGTTTAAGATTTAGATTGGTGACAAGAGTTGGTAATTGTATTAGATGGAGAATAATGTTAGTCTTATAATTTATGCAAGTCGGTCTACGCTGTAAATGCCAAAGTGCGTCTGGTCGCGACTTAAATTATTTTCTTTTTCTTAATTAATTCTTATTTTTTGTCTAGCGATCCCGGAAGAGTACCGAGTGCAACGCATCAATATCCACCTCCACTCCGGATGAGTTTGTTGTAACGGTGCGAGAGCTGCAACATTAAAGATGACATTGTTATCATATATATAGTGAATATACAAACATTAAAGACATTGTTAGCATATATACAGTAGGTGTACAGAAAAATTTGAAGTGCATACCTGGCCCAGTGAGTGGCACGATTGGAGGAGTGCGGATTGACCAGCACACAGTGCATAGGCTGGCCATCAAACTCACGCTGATGATAGGCATTAACAGCCATTTCGGCGTGCTCCAGAGACTTGTAGATGACCTCCGCCGTGCCCCGACGAACCACACGCGCATCGTACATGGGCCCAATGTCATTGAACAGCTCCCATATGTCGGAAGTGGTGACATTTGTGTGCAGATTGCTCACCAGCAAACGATAGCCCGGCTTATTATTTGCCACGCTCAACGGCAGCGGCATCGACATCGACGGTGGACTACGACGAAGGCGCATGGACATGGACGCCAGTCTAGACTGAGGTGCATTGGACGACATAGTGCCATTCTCTTTGGCATAGATGCCATGGGAAATGCGAGGGTCTTTTTGGGGGCTAAATAGACGCCCTCGCATCGACTCCGGCAATTTGGATGCCATCAAATGACGACGCGCCTTGTCCAAATTATCCCCAAGGCTGACATGTGACTGCGGGGACAGGGTCAGACGCTCCAAACGATTGCGCGACGTGTCGTAATTTGAAAATGGATCGTTGTCAATTGTGTTGCTGGGTGGCAATGTTATCTCCACACCATCCATATTCAAGTCATAGCCACCATAGGAGCGTCCCTGACGACCACTCACCGGCTGGCTATTCAAGTGCATCGTGCGTGAAATCTCCTCTGTGGGGGCAGATTGCAATATCATTTTTATAATCAACTCTATGATTTGTTAAATACCTCAATAGGAAGATGAATGTAGAACAGTGGAGATTAACCGCAGCCATTGGACTGTTTTGGGTACAGTGCATCTCGTAATTGGTAACGCTCGACTGTTCTTAAATAGTTGGCAAATACACTTACCATCTTCAAGCTGCTGCATGTTGTCATAGTCGACGTAGCCGCGCGGCACAAATGGTTTGTTCGAGGCGCTTAATCGACTTGACAGATGCGAGGCGCCTGAGTTGGACTTGTAGCCGCCATGGGGCCCAATTTTGCCTTTGGAGTCCCACCAAGGCGTTGCCACCAACTCGTTACCGTTATTACTCATAGTAATTGTGCGCTGGCCAAAGCGGCCGTTGAGGACGATAGCACTACCACAAGCACCAACATCACTACCACTACCACCATCACTATCACCACCACCACCGATCACTCGCAGTTGCGATCGTGATGACTGCTGCGGTGGCAGTGGCAGTGGCAGTGGGATTGCCATGCGCTCCTTCTTACGCTCGATAAGCCTGTTGCGGGCATCGATGCCGGAGTCGCGTATGTTCTGGTTGAGTACGTCGCGTGCGTCGACAATTTTAGCGCGCGCCTTCTGGATAAGCTTGTTGCGGGCGTCGTAGGGGCTCAGGTGCTGGCCCGGCTGGGTGGTCTTGTTGATCCACTTGCGTGGCTTCATTTGAGCGTGGTTAACATGGCTGTGACAATAACGGTGAAAATGCAAACTTTAGCAACGCCATTTTCTTTTGGGCAAGCAGTACTTACAACTTTTTGCCGTTGCTCCGTGGGGCGTTATATCCGCGCCTCTGCTCAATAATTTCGTCCAGTGTAAGGTTCATGTCCATTGTCGCAAATAGGCTCGTCGCGCACTCGTAATTGTTGGTTCACAAAATGCAGCTGCCCAAGCAGATATTCGTCAAAATTTGTCGGAGTTTGCTTGAAAGGGTTGCACTACTTCTGCCTAGAAATATCGATAGACTGTTAGTGTTGATTTCCTTAGACAGTACCGATACTAATTATAACATCGTAAAATATGAGTTGCATTCCATATTTGTCTGAAATTACTGTATTTTCGTTATTTGGCGTCATAAATGTATGTCACTAATGAAAAATGTATATATTATATTGCCATCCATAATTCGCATTGGCTCAGCTTTGTGACGGCTCTGTGCCGATACATCGCAAGCAACAATGCATGCGATATTTAAATTCGATAGACACTTCAGACATACATCACTAGCACCGCTGCTGTTTTCTGTTGTCAATTATTCTTTTGGTTATAATTATTTTCACATCCATCCGCTAGGCGAGCTCCCCAACTCACATCAAAGGTGCTCCTCGCAACAGCGGCTGCGACTGCGACCACCTGCGGCAAAGTCTATTATTAAGAAACTCTAATTACAGCTCGACGGCTGGAACAGCGTACGCCGCATGCAAGAATACAAGAAAACCACCCGAACAACAACAAGATGAATCCCTGCGTGGTCCCCACAGCCGTGCCCGATGTTGACGGTGACAAGCGCTGGCAGAGCATACATCGCCGCTTCATATCCGATTGCCGCGAAAAGGATCCGGACGTGATCTTCCTGGGCGATTGCATATTCGAAACACTGCAGGACACTGACACATGGAATCAATACTTTGCACCGCTGCACTGCCTCAACTTTAGCATACGTGACGATCGGACCGAGCACGTGCTGTGGCGCATTGAGAATGGTGCCCTCGACAATGTTAATCCCAAAATCGTTGTCCTCCACGTCGGCACCAACAATGTGGGGAACACTGCAACCGAGGTGGCCGAAGGTCTGCTCGCCAATGTGTCAAGGATACGCCAAAAACTGCCCGGCGCCTATATTCTGCTACCGGTAAATGAAATAACAACATGCACACGACTTCTTATATTATCATCATGTCCTTCCATTTATTTTTAATTGAATTTGCAGTCACTTCTGCCACGAGGCCAGCAACCGAATGCACTGCGTGAGAAGAATGCGGAGATCAATGAACTGATCAAGGAGCAAACAAAGGGATTGGATCGCGTGCAGACCGTTGCCATTGACAAGGGCCTGGTGCAGGGGGACGGCAGCATCAGCCACCATGACATGTTCGACTATAAGAATCTAACCAATACCGGCGCCAAAAAAATACTCGAACCATTGCACGATTTGCTCTCGCAAGTACTCAATGAAAACGAACCGGAACGCGATCTCACTCCATCCGAATAGCTCTGAGCGCACAGCACTTAGCAATTGAAGCAACAACGCATAACCCACAAAACGAAATGCAAATCCGACCCATCCGCTTGATCTTAGCAATGAAAGTATTTACTCGTGTATTTAACGGGAATCCGGAATTTTTTTTCCCCACTATACAAAAAAAAAAAATAGCGCAAGTTTCCTTAACCAAGAATACACAGCTTTGAAATAATAATATATATATATATGTGTATATATATATTTATCCCACAAACTTAGATTTAATGGCTTAAAAGTGTTTTTGCATAAGGCTCAATATGCGCAACACGATATACAAAAAACACGCATGAAATTTTGTATTTTGCATTTATACTAAATATAATTATAATTACATACACACCTACACACACATATATATATATATAAATTAATATGCATATTAGTCATGGCCAACAATGAAAAACATACATTCCCTGCATCTTTTCAATATAAATAGGTTTTCTTTTTAACAAATACATATTGATTAATTATTTTTAAATTATAGTTATGAGGTATGTGAAAGAACCTGGTGTAAAGCTGGTGAAATTGTGAATATGTGCATTAAACGGAAATCTGCGGCAGCGAATCAAAACTTATGTTAATGATTGTATGCTGTAATCTTCAAAGGATAATGTATAATGTAATAATAAATGACTCACGTGTGTGTGTTCAATGCTATTGCTCAACAAATTTGTATTTGCTTAAAAAGTTTGAAAAATTTTGCCTGCTTAGTGAAAACAGTAACTGTTAGTTATCGAACTTGTATATCGATATATCGATTGATGAGTCAGAGTGCTGATTTTGCCTAATCTTTGTTTACACTTTCATGCTAACAAAAATAATCAAGAAATTTGCATTGTCTTTTTTGTTGTTGTGTATTTTTGACAATACCCAAATTATGAGCTGTTACGGCTGCAGCCGAAAATATGGACTCTTCTGCAAGGAGGTGAACCGCTGCCAGCAAATTCCCCATATGTTCAAAATAAGTAATTCTAATTGGATTATTTCAGAACGGTTGCCCCAACTGCGGCTATTCCTACTGCGGCAAGTGCCTGAAGAGGCCAATCACTGTGCCCCGTCATGACAGCAAGGTGCTTAACGTGTGCCTCATCTGCTTCGACAAGCTGTCCAAGATGCAGGCCAACGCCGATGCCGACAAAGTCATTGACTGCGACGCCCTCCCCGGTGATCTGGTGACCAAGTTGCGACTGCCCTCAAAGAACACTACGTCGCCTGGCGCCGCCGCTGAAAAAGCCGATGCACTTTTCGAGTTAGTTGCCAAGACTATCATAAGCAGTAAGCCAGCTTCCGTCGTCAATCCGCCCCTAGAAAATACCATCAAATGAGACCAGTTTCTTAAAATGAAAAAACAGTTTACGTTGATTTCAGACTAATGCAATCCCTTCCTATGGAAGCTGTGCAACAGAATGTTTTGCAAAAAATCGTAGAATCGTAATGACACTCTTATACAATACAAATGCAAACCTTCTTGTGTATCAATTTTTGCAGTAATGTGCTGCCCTCTGAAGAACTGGCTGCAGTGCTGTCGCCTACATATAGTGCTGAGACCGGCACAGCTCAAGACACAACAGCCACCGATATTGACAAGAATCTGGACAGCGCTATTAGCAAACGTTTGCAGAATCTGAAGGCTGTCGATCCTACCAGTGATGATGAGTTGCGAGCGCGTCTGGCCAATTTGAGTGGCATGCCGCATCAAAAGAACTATGATAAAAAGGATCTGCTGTTGTCGACGGACCAACGAACCGATCAAGAAAAAATCAAAGATCTACTACAGCAGTTTCTGGGCGAAACGCAGCTGGATCAACGTGTCGACGATGACCGAAATGATGCAATCTCTGACATTGAGAAACGTTTGCGAGCACTACGCGATGCACCCATCGATAATCCGATTGAAGCGGGATCGGGAGCTACAGCAGCGGTCTCAGGAGCGACCAATACTCCAAGCGACAATGAGGAGGAGAACGACGAAGTTGTTTTGCAGAATATCATGCAAAAGGTGTGCCATAAATTATTGAAATAACTTTTGAATTGCTCTCATCTCTGTCGCTGCCATTTACAGTATGTGGCCGAATCACGTTTGCAGCCAGTGGCCAATCCCTTGGAGGACGAACTGGGCATCACGAACATTCCCAGCAGCAGCAATAACGATGAGCTGCCCTGGTGCAACATATGTGATGAGGATGCAGTCTACCGCTGCCACGGCTGTGACGGTGATCTCTACTGCGCCCAATGCTATCGCGAGTGCCACGACGATGAGGAATACCGTGCTCATGCCAAGGAGAAATACAGTGCGCCGCCCAATTTTAAAGAAAATCATTTCTAATGCAACTTGTAGACCATGCATATTGAATCTTATTTTAATTATCATTTTGTATACCCAAGCGTTATGTTTTTATTATTATTATTATTTTTGTATTTTAAAGTATTTCGTACTCCTGGATTAAAACAGCTTGTTTTAGGCAAATTCTTACATTAGACGAATGTAATAAAACTCAATATTAAAGAAATTAGATATAAAGTTAGCTATTGATGTGTTGCCAAGTCGTAATTCACATGTATTTACATAACTATACAGTACGCATCATAAAGACAGAGAACGAAATATACAGACAGAAAGAGAGAGGATGCGATACATAGATTAGAAGAACGATGTCAAGAAAGAAATTCTTAATGCGAGTTTAGATATCATTTCCGCATATATAATGGCATATATACGCATAATCCAAGAGCATTTAATCTAACAATAATAAGGCGTTTCGAGGTAAACAAATAATTATGAGCACAATCAATTTAAGGGGCATAACAAAGGCAGTTCTAATATATAACTCTGTGCATTGAGTATTTGATGACAACAATTTGCAGCTAGCCTGCTGCTACAATTAGCAAACAAATAGATTAACAATTGTGTAAAAAATCTAAAAATTAATTGGAAAACAATTGTGAACTGTTGCTGCATAATTCTACAAAGACACACATACATACACACATATGGCTTTTAACTATATAGTTGATATACATATAAGTATCGTAATGTGTATTATATATGGTAAATTGGTCAGTTAATGTTCGCTTTGCTTACAACTAAATTCGACGCTAATTGCACAAAACAGCAACTGGAATTATATTATGTATTTTTTTGTTTTTGTTTTTCTTGGAAGCACCTCTAAATAGAAATGCGCATCTTTTCCATAAACTTGGGCACCAAATGCTGCGCCGAGTAGCGCTCAAAGGAGAAGTAGTCGAAGAACTTATCGCGATGCCGGCGAAAGAGTTCCGGATAGCGGCACCAGTTATAAAGCATTTTAATCAGCGAATTGGACGTATTGTAGAGGTTCTCCTTGGGATAGATCTCCGGATAGACGAGCTTGTTGGGCGCAATCGGATAACAGCCACAATAGGTGGCCTCCAGCATGGCCACGCCATAGAATTCGTGACCAGCCGTTGAGATGACGATATCGCCGGTTAGCAGCGTTTTAATGTAATCCTCGCGTGTTAGGTGGCCAAAGTTGCTGAGCTTGGCGCCCAGCTTCTCCTGGATGCCTTCGAAGTCCTCTGGCATCGTCTGATAGCTCTCACCGCATATTGTCACCCGGAAGTCAACCTGGCGCTTGTTCAACTCTAATAGCACCTCCATCAGCAATTTGGGATTCTTGTCGTGCTCCCAGCGATGTGGCCAAATCAAATGCAAACACTCAGGCTCTCCATTCATATCCGCATCCATCATGTGTCGCTTATTGGGAAAGGCATGGAACTTGATGGGAAAATACAGCACTTCACATTTCTTCTCGATGCGCTCTCGGATATGCTTCAGCTTAAAGTCCGGCTGAATGTTTAGAAACGGCTGCACATTGTCCAGAAATGATGTCCGATTGAAGTTTGAATTAAACAGGACAATATCCGCAGCCAAGCTGAAAGGCCCAAAGGGTGCATTGGCATTCGAGTTGGAAATATCGACAGTGTTTGTCTTACCACGTGAGTATCTCATTGAGGCCATATTGACAGTCACGCTCCTTGACCTCGCGCACCGGATAGACTAGTTGGTTCTCGTGAAAATAGACAATCTTACGGCAGATGGCGAGATCGGGTCGTACACCAATCAACTCCGCCAAGTTCAGTACGGAGCTCGTGAGAAGCACTTTGTAGTCGTGCTCCGGTGGGATTAGCTGCGAGAAATATAAAGCAGAGGTCCGGGCTCGCCAGTGCCACTTCTTGGCGGGCAGACTGAAGATCTCATAGTCGCAAAGGTTCAAACCTGCCGGAATAATAAGCAATTTCATCAACTAAAAACAGCAAAAATCATAATTATATTTAATATTAGAACGGGCACCCCTTCTCAGGCTATAGCTCTTATATCAGACCTAATTGTTGCATGATTTCAAATATGTTGATTGGGTTGTGTTCCGAGCTTAGGATGTATTCTCCTATAGAATACAACATGTTCTTCTGGCTTAGCAAGGCAGGCTCTGCAGGGCGACAGCTTGATCCACTGGTAGGAGGCGATTGCTCCTGATTTCTTGGGGCGGGTCTAACCCTCAATCAAACTTTATTTTTTTTTACTCCACTCAAGGGGCTGACTTCGTATCGGAATCTTCATACCGGAAGTTACACGAATAACTATAAAACTTGACTTACACTCGATTAACGTATCGATGAGCTGCTTGTGGCTGCCGCCGAAGAACGGCTCAATAATTATAATCTGCGGCTTGGCAGACATTGCGCTGAACGGTAGACTTAGGCACTTGGTTAGTTCGGCTGGGATTAATGTTTTTTAAATTGTTAAGTTAAATGCATTAAGTTGAACCTTAACCCTTGGCTGAGTTAGCGGCACATGCATTCAACATACTCCCACTTGAAATATGTATGTATGTTAACGAAATTGCGAAGTGATTACATATTGTGAAAATATTTATGCATTATTATTATTATTATTATTATTATTATTATTAATTCTGCGCACGTTTCGAACAAACTTCTATTGAGGTTGATATCAGCTGGACTTAATAAACGGGTTAACTCGTTATAAATTAGCCATTGGTGTTAAACAACAACTCTTCCCACATGTGCAAGTGAGACGCAACACAAACAAAGCTGAGCGCAATGAGACCAATAGATGCAGTTAAACATCGATAGGCCGATATATTTGGTTCTTTATTGTTAAATAGCTATCGTATTGGGAATTTCCTTAAAATATTAATTAAATTGCTAAATAAAACCTTATAGCCTTAAGCTACAGAACTAGCTCAACTTTATTTTTCTATTGCTAGCTTTTGCTCCAACTCGCCCGAATGTTAAAGTTTATCTAGTACAAAAGTGAGAATATCGCGCACAATAGTATCGGTACAGTAATGATGGTGTGTTGCAAACTCGGTTTGAGTTAATCGATATATCGATAACATCAAGCATCCCTAGCTGTTTTTCCGACAACTCTGAAAGCGCCTGCACTGCGAAAGGTCTCAATTTTCGTTCACCGTGCAAATAAGTTGCGAAAAGATTTATCAAGATGACCAACGCCTGGAGAGCAGCTGGAATTACGTAAGTAAAATATGCGAACATAATTGCCGAATGCATAATTTGTGCAGCGGCGACACTTCAATGTCAGCACTCTGCACCAACTGCTTGATGCGTTACGTAATTGTTGTTTGCTAAAATTTGCCGAACACCAATGATTTAATGGACGACTCATGTGATACTTGTTTGATACTCGGCAGTTACATCCAATACTCGAACATTGCGGCCCGCGTCCTGCGTGAAGCACTGCGTACAGAAATCCGCGCCGCCGCCGCCAAGCGCAACGAGTCCCACGTGAAGTTCACACCTTGGGCCAACGGCAGGCCAGCACGTAAGTAATCCGTAATCCCTAAACCTAAACCGTAACCGTTGTGCAATCGAAGGGATCCGAGATACCAATGCGAAATGTGATAATCGATTATATAAATCGCATATATTTTATGTTCGTGCCCAAAATGTAGACAAGTATTATACAATTGTTTTTCTGTGTATTGCAGATGAGAAGTAATAATTGTCATAAATAACGAAAGTTAGTCATGTGGCAAGGTGTAAGTTATTGAGTTACTGTCCAAGAACAAAATTTTTGTTGTCATGCATCTGTTGCTCCATAAAAAACAAAAATAATAACCGAAATTAAACACCAATCGGCCGGCCTAGCAGCTGCCTAACAATACTCCCAAATAGTCATAACTAATGTTGTTTGGTTTCCCTTTGCCCCAAATGTGTTCAAAATTTAACCATTCTGAGTATTTCACCAAATAAGCTCTGTATCCAATATCCCCATTTGCCTTGAAATGAAAAAAAGCGCACAGTCTAACTGAGCGAGTGAGATCGAACCACTTAAAAATCGAAGAAAAAATAAGATTCTTATTAACAAATGTTGCATCAACTTCCATTCCACCATTTGCGAAATTGTTTTTAACTTACTGCAAGCGCCCCGTTATTTTTTGTCTACCTGTTATCCAACTATTTTACTAACTTTTTTATTTATTTATTTACAATTTGTATAGCCCGCAAATCGGAAACCGAAGCTTCCTAAACAACTGGCGGTCTTCAAGGAGCAATAGCAAAATGTTAAGATGTTTCCAAAATTAAATAATACGAATTAAAACAGAAATTAAATATGAAAACAATTTAAAAACTGACTGACAAATATCTTATTAATGTGTTTATATTTTAACTGCGGTTTTAACCAAATTTTAAAATATTTTTATCACACCTATATATTTATGTATATATATATATATATATATATATATGTTGCTGTTTTTGTTGTAGTGTGAACAGAAATACAACAGAACAAACACAAGCACGTAAAGCAAACAGAGGTATTTGAACGCGACAATCACCAACATTCATATTTATCGAAATCCAGTTCGGAATGGCATTAAATACTATACTGCTATGGCCCATCCTGGGCAATATTGTAGAAATGCGGCCACGTCTGGATCTCTTCAAATAGCCGACGACCGGGACTCTCCGTCGAGTTGCATTGGCAGTGGCAAATGAGACGATAATCTGTGGCAATGTGTCCATCTTCGACGCCACGGGCTAACAGATTGTGGCACATGTTCAACGCATCCGGCGTGGGCAGACTGCGCATGAAACAGCCAATGAAACTAATGCCGAGGGCAATTTTGTTGTAGCCCAGGGTATGTGCACCCAATGTCTCCCAGCCGCGCCCCTCATATATGTTGCCATCACAGCCGATAAGAAAGTTGTACGCAATATCATTCCAGCCACGACTCTCGATGTGGAAACACTGCGCAAACACCAAAAACACAATTACAAATTTAAAATCAATCCGTATCTGCAACCAGAAGACACTCACCTGAATATCGCGTATTAATCGCACATTGATTGCCCGCTTCTCGGAGCTCTCCGTTGCCGTGTGTACTGTGTTGGTGCAAAGGTGAAAATGGAATGTTAATATGTTAGGTGTATATATATAGGTAATGATGATACTTGCTATCTAGTTAAGCACTAGTAAATGGTTTTTATTAGCACGGCAGCCAAATAATGGACGGCACTCACATAAGCATTTTATATATGGGATGCCCATGTGGAGTTGAAACAAATATCTTTAGTTTACCACACCATATTTTTTTTGTATAATAGAAAACAGGAAGGAAGAGCAATCTATTAAGTTATTCTATACGGATATATCTTACAGGCTTCATCAAGAGAGCCTGTATTGATTTGGCTGTTGTCTATGAATAATATACTGAATCTATATTTGCCACTGAAATCTATATTTGCCACTGCCTCCGCCGAAGTATTTCGTACTCACATATAACAACATATTTAACGGGACGCTGCAGCTTCACAGGCGGTTCGATGGGCATTTGGGCTAGCCAGGAGTGGCGCGGCACAATGGAACACAGCTCTTTCGGTAATTTGAATTCTGTTAAATATGAATATAAAATTGATATTAGCAAAGGATTTATGTGTTGTGGTGTTGCAGCTTACTTTGGCTATTGATAAAAGCATCGGAATTGATACGCTCCTCCGTCTCGTCCAGCTCCTCCTCACGTTCGTATCCGCTTGGATCGGGTGATTCGTCGAGTGAGGCTCTTCGACGCTCCTTGCGTTTGCTTCGCGGGCGGCTGGTCGTTTCTGCGATGATCTGTATATTGCCGTTGATGTTGGTCACATTGCCAATGTGTACATTGGTTGAATTACTGATGTTCACATTGCCAACGGTCTGAATGCTGTTGATCGAATTCAAGAGATCGCGCAGAGTGTCTCTTATAATGGAGCCTTTGTTAGCGCCTGCCAAATGTGTGTATCAATAATTAATAATATTGCGCATATCACTCTCTATATTACAATATGTATATGCGTATGTGGTCAACTCTTATCACTCACCCGTTCGTGTGCCCAGAGCAATGGTGCTCACTTCTTCTTCACCAGTATCGTCATCATCATCGTTGTCATTGTCGTTGCCATTGTCGTTGTCTTCCTGCTCAGATGTGTATGTTTGCTCGCTGTAGTCATCCAAGCTGTCCACCACGGATGACTCGGCTATAGATTCCAGCTCATCCTCCTCCTGTGAGGCCAACCACTCGCGGGTGCGCTCTTGAGCCGCTGTCATTGTGGGCATATTGGACATATTTGGCCCTTATATTTTGCGTGGTAAGTCTAGAGTTAGAACGCGTGACGTCGCTCTAAAGGTTTGTTTATCAATATTTCTATAAATGTTGAATGTTGAGAATGAATGTGCACATATGTACACAAGTATTGGTACTTACTTGATAAGAAGATAAGATATGGGGATATCGCTCTCGGCTGGTCAGCGCGAATTGGAAAAATGTTTTGCTGCCGACAGGACAGCTGGGGATTAAATTAATTTGGGAAGAACCCCCGATAAACTCAATACATGCCAACTGATTCGCAGTTTTACATATTGTGCAAAAAAGCAAAGTGATCGTCATCCGAGGCTAGTACGCTGCTAATTGATAAAAAAGAGTTTCATATAGAATACGTAAGCCTTGCTATTGCTGAGCTGCATTATTTGTATATTTATTGCTTTTATGCAAATATAAAATTGCAATTGACACAGTTACTCTAAAATACTGCAACAACTAATGGAGTATTGAATCAATATGGAGTAATAAAAATATCATCTTGCTCGCATAATATAGGCAAGTAACGATGCGAGCGGCATACTTAGCTACAGCTATTGCGATGTTTTCCTTTGCTGATATCGATATATATAGATGTCACATACAATCGATATCGTTCATAGCAGTCCCGATGTCATAACCTCCTCGTTGGCGGCGACCGACTCTGCTCTGCTGCATTCGTAATTTATTTACTTGAATAGTTGTGAATTAAATATTTTAAGCACTGAAAATGTTGACGCTGCGACGTGGAGAGCAGCTGCGTGCGCGTCTACTTGCGGTCTGCTGCCGCTACCTGACCACCGGTAAGGCAGAGCCACAGGCAGCGGCAGCGCCAGTGGCCGAATCTGAATATAGTGTGGAACCAGAGTATCCGGCTATTAGAGATCTCACATACAAGGCGCGCAAGCAGCAGACGGCGGCTGAGTGGCACGAGCAGATACGCCAGTTACCCACCGTCGAGGAGAAAATGATCAAATTAAATATGCCGCGCTACTACGGCTACAAGGTGGTCGATCTCAATGACACTAAGGTGCCGTTTAACGCCCTGCCGCTGACGCAGCATTACACGCGCACCGTGCTAGAGGAGGAACTACAGCCCGGCCAGAGTCCCGCGTCCGAGCCAGCCGGAGCCGTCGACAACAGTCAGATGGATTTGGACGCCATTGTGAAGGTGGCGCGTAATGATATTATTGAAGCGTTGGAATATGCCCATGACTGCTACAAGTAAGTCGAACAGATCAACCTGCAAAACGGTCCTAATCAAACTTATGTGTTGCAGACATCAGCTGACCCAGCTGGCGACACCGCTCGATTCAGTTTCAAGCGAACAGCAGCTGACCCAGATTATTGTGGAGCAGATAAATCGTTCCGCATTGCAAGTGCTTGGCGCTGATTTTACGCATTTACATGACGTCGAGATCGACTACAATCCGCGGCACGAGGCCTTTTGGGCTGTCGGCGGCGTTGATCCGCCCAAGAATGTGATCAAATCGAAGGAGGGCCGCGAATGGCAGAAGGAGGATGCCAATGACAGCGTTGACCGTCTGGTGCAGTATACTGGCGAGCCGTATTTGGCGCTGCGGCATCATCAACAACTGCCGCCGTGGAAATCGGCTGAGGAGAGCGAGAATCTGACACTGGCCATGAAAGTGCCACGCTACAAGCACGATGCACGCACCTTGGGCTACAGCACCAGGTATCAACATGCTGCCAACGTGCCTGGCTACTGGCCCAGCACAAATGCGGCCAATTTCGGATTGCTCTCGTTTCAGTCGCGGGCACATCTACAGCTGCGTCCGAGTTCATACGGACAACGTGACCAGGTAGAGGCACTGCATGCGCTGGCCATTCAATCATCGTACGCATGGCTGCTGGCACAGGCCAACTACAATGGCTTCAATACCTACAACGAGCTGACCTATCCGCTGAACACCCAGACTGTGATCACAAACGGCCGCGAATGGAGCTTCTATGAGTATCAGCTGAACACGCTGCTGCTCCATGGTCCACATGTGGATGCTAATGCTAAGGTGAACTTCTGTCGGGGCACAGCACCGCAGCCGCTCTATGCAGCAATGACGCCGGAGGGCAAATGTGTGGACTTCAACGACGCCACATTGCGGCGGCTACTTGGCGTTTACATTAAGGCGCCGAGCATTTGCCGTGGTGCCGACGAGCTGTTGCCCTATGTGGGCGGAGCAACGTTGCGACGTGCCGCCGATTATGAGAATGGGGAGCAGCGTGAATTTCTCGAACGAACATTTAAGCATTTGGCCGCGAAGCGTCCGCGTCATCTGGAGCTGCCCGAAGTTTATATGTGGGAGAAGCTGTACAAGATCGATAACAAGACACGGCCGATGGAGGCCCGTCGCCGCTTCTTTGAGCGGGATATTAATCCGTGGAGACGCACCCTCGACCAGCACGACAAGGAGTATGTGCCGCGTGTTGTACGGCCAGGTGGACGCAAGAATCGCGAGGGGCGCTTCAAAAATACCTATTATCCTTAAGTGTTGCCACATCCGCTTAATGTTGCGGTTCCATTAATTTTATCTTAAATGAGTTTACCTACTACAATAAAATTGTTTTGTTGGAAAAAGCAGCAATTGTTAATTATAAAATAATAAATAATAATGATAAAAAATAATAGAAGGACTTATATGAAAAATACATAATTGCTCATATCCTTGTAGAACCTATCAAGCCCTGTGCCAAACATATTCTTTTTTGACTAAGCCTGTATCACTTCCAATTTGTTCTCTAGTTTTTACCTTGTCAGATGGTCCGATCGTTGAGTACAGCCCTGGTTCTGGCGATCATTGCGCACTTTATCCTTTCCAATATCTGCAAAGATACGGGAGAGTCATGCGTTGTTCATCATATTTCCAAGCCAAAATTAGTGTAATTTCCCGGTGTTTGCTTGCCCCAAAGAGCATGCCGTATATTTTTTTCCGCTTAAGAGCACTTGTGCTGAAATCCGCTAATCCAAATAGTAAAGTGAAAAAAACTACGTAAAATGCATTTTAATTTAATGTGATCGTTTCATATAAATGCAGAGAGCCCAGTAAAAAGAATTTCTTCATTTAATTCCATATGGATTTGCGTTCTTTAATATTCCTTTTTTTATTGTTTAAAACATTTTATTTAATTGCATATTGTATCGTTTCTTGCGTTTTATTTACTAAGTTAACATGTTTGCCGTTGAGTAGTTGTTGGCATTTAAATTTGTATTGTTAATTTTTTTTTTTTTTTTGCATTTTTATTTATATTTTTGCTTTGCTTTTATTAGTGTTAATTAGTTAATGCATGTATGTGTATGTACGTAAATGTATTTTGCTTTTCTTTCGTTTTTTGTTTTTCATTTGTTGTGTAATATTTCTCTTAGGGTTTGCTTTTTATTATTTTAAATAGTTTCCTTATGTTTTCTGGTATTTTAGAGTTTTATTTAATGTTTCGTCTTGTTTATTTGCATTCTAAAATCATGTTTATTTTAAACTTTAATTGCTTGTGTATTTTTAGTTACAACCATACAACCATATGCTTTTTTGTTTGTTATATAATTCATTTTGTTGCATTCATTGTTTTGGTTTTGTTTAAGTTTTATCTTATTTATTTTTTGCAATAGTTTATTCTGCTGAATTAAATTGGAATTCGAGTAGATGTGTGTACACATCAATCGAATAAGCCATATAAAATATTGGTAACTACAATTTGTGGCATTGTTGTGTCGATTTATTGTCCTAGACCAGTGAAGTGTCAATTGTATCTTTTATAAGTGTTATCAATTTCAAAAATTGGCAAATCAATAGCAACCATTTTTGATTGACTATTCCAAGAGAGCTCCAACTGTTTGATGGAAAACATGCCAAAAATTATCCAAAATTCTATGGCATACAACATTTACGCAAAGTGTTGGAAAACGAAGAATCTCGAAAATGATGATGATGATGACGTGCATTTTACAATGCCCATTAAATTGAACATTGAACATCCATTTGGTTGTCAGGCTATTTGAATGAATTCATTGTTTTAGTATGTGCTGTGGCAAACTGTGTAATCAATTCAATTCTAATTTCACTTTTAGATAAAGGACTTTGTTCTGACTTGTATGTGTGTGTGTGTGTGTGTGTGTGTGTGTTGTGTTGTGTTGTGTGTATATGCTTAAGTTTATTTTATTATAGTTTTCATTCATATTTTTCTACGGTTTTGTCTTTAATTACCATTGGAATGTAAGTCACGAGCTCAATATGTAGCATTGGCCTAAACATTAGTTTTAGTTATGTATTTATGCACTTATTACATACATACATACATTTGTATATCATATGCAAGAAAATGTATTTAAATTACATTGTTTGGCTTGTATATTTGATGTATTGTTGTCATTTAGCATTCAATTGCAACACTGCTAATAAATATGTTCTATGCACTTAAATATCAATTTACTCAAATGAATTTGCCTTATAGCTAATATATTTGTCTTATTAAGCCGGCCTAAACTAACTTACTTGTTAACTCATCACCAGCGAAAACACTCTTTATCCATATATATATATATATATATTTATATATATATATACATATTGCTGTCTGTGTGTCATGTGGTCGTCTAAATGTGTGTGTGTGTGTTTAACTCTGTCACCTTAAATATTATTGTTTAAATAATTGCTTTACACAAACATCATTTGTAATTAGTATACTCAATTTATTACTGTTAAACGTTAGTATTGGGCAAATCATATGAGGACCTCAATTCCGCAAAGAATTTCAAATGTGTTTTGTGTTTGCATGTTTGAACCTATATAAAAATTACTTCCGCTGACTATTATTTTGAACAGAAACTCTCTCAAAACTAGACCTTAACTTAGGAAAGTATTTATATATGTATGTGCCTGGTCTGCTCTAATCTCAGATATTCAAATGTTGATACTATGAAGTTACAAAAGAAATTACAAAAATATGGCATATTTATTTTGAAGGTCTCACAGGACCTATATACAAAATGACAAGTGTTAATGAGTATTTTGAAAAGAAATGCGCAAAAAAGTAAACCTAAACTTAAAATATAGTTCTGACTTAGAAAGTTGACAGTTGAATAGTATTTAGTACGTGTGTCTGCAGTGCTATATTCTTAGATTTTCAAATGTTGAGACTCTGAAGTTAAGGAAATGACACGAACATGGCATATTTGTTTTGAAGGTCTCACTCTTAGTATATTTATTATCATTTATGTTTGATTTTCAATTGAAAGTATTTCGAACAATTTGCTTAGATATGTGTACAAATCAAGCAAAGCCTGTATAAGTAGCTATTTATATTTATTTCATTTTTGATGTATGTTGAGGATAGTTCTATACGCATAGTTGGTATCATCTACTCATGCGTGTGTGCGTGTGTGCATGTGTAGTGTGTGTGTTTGTGTTTGTGTTTGTGTGTGTGTATCTTTTATTAGTCCATCCACACTTTTTCTTTATTTGAAATGAAAGCAAGTTCAATTTGTTTGGTAGTTGGTATATGTATGTTTAGAGTAAGTAGCATGTATTTTTTATTTTATTTTGTTGGAAACCGAATAAAGTTGAGGTGCTCATTGAGTTCGTTGAGTAAGCCGTTTACATATGTATACTCGTAGTTCTTTATACTATTGTAAGTGGATGCCAATTGAGTGTGTCTTAAATTCCTGGCATTTCAAGTAATTAAACCATTCTAAAGGGGCACACAAAATATCGAAAAATCGAAAACTATTTCCAAATGTCAATTATCAATACATTTACCTATATGTATGTAAGTAGTTTCATAACCTTTTCCTATTGTCAAAATGATATTCATAGTATTATTTTTGGCGATTGTCTATACATATTCGTATATGTGATATTACCTAAATGGTAAATGGCTCAAACATTTTTTTTTTTTTTTGTAAAGAAGAGCTGGAATGAATAATTTAGTTCTATAGCTAAAACAAAAAAAAAATAAAAATAAATAAAATTGCTTGCAGCAATTTGTAGGTATTGTTGTGCAAGATTTTTGAATAGATCTGATGAACAAATATCTAACTTAAATGTATGATTACTCCTGCTGATTTGTGTTCTTTTCTTTTTTATTTTTTTTTTGGCAAGTTGAGCTATTCGGTAATCCTGTAAAGATCTGTGTGAGTCCTTGAATGTGATTTGATTGGGACATTGTCATATGTATAAAACGCAGTTGTTGCTAATATTCGTGATTTTGAATACTTTGTGTGTGTTTGAAACCATTTACATTATTAATACATATTTAAAAAGTAGCTCTTACTAAAAAAAAAGGATTATCAAAACAGTTGTTTTGGGTTTTTCATTTCTTGTTGTTGTAAATTTAAATAACTTATCTCAATCACAAATAAACAAATTGTACAACAAAACTTTTTGGCAATGCTACGAGGAAAAAATTACCCTTTAGTTGTTTTTTGATGTTATTATTATCGATACACTGCACTTTTAATAGGCTTTAAATTTTGCGTTTCCTTTCGGTTTTCTTTTAATTTCAATTAATTTTTGTTTTAAACTGAATTGCTTTTGGTAGTAAATTCGCTGCCGTATGCATTTCACATTAATTGGCTCTAGTATTCAAGCAACATTTAGTTAAAGTTGATTTAAGTAGATGTTTTTAGTATTTGAGTTTTTTGTTTTATTAATTGTCGTTATTATTTAAATTGTAGTTTCGTTTAAGTGCGTAATTCAAGCATTTTAAATTGCATTTAACAAGTATTATATATATTTGGAGACATACATAATCCAGTCGTTAGCCGCCGAGCATGGTCATAAGGGCTTGAAGCTATATATGCATATATATATATATATATATATATAGCTGTATATAATCCAAATCAGTGTAAGTAAGAATGGATAGTGCAATTGCAGATACATATTTCACTAATATTAAAATTGCCCTTGTAAATAAAATCTGAGTCAATTGCAATTCAAAAGTGCAAAAAGTAACTTTTCAAAGTAAAAGCTAAAACCATTTTTGTGAAATTAATGCAATAAATTTTTTAAATTTTGAAAATTAAACGCAAATTACACGAGATTCAGAAATGGTAAGGTTATTAAGGTATTTGAATATCCAAAGTATGGATTTCGTGAAATGTATTCTTAGCTTACTATAAAATTGCCTTTGAGCAAAAGTTCGCATTGTCTGCAGGTGTGAAAAGCATTTTGTTAGTTTTCTAATATATATATTCAGTTTACAGCTTTATAGCTTCAAGCTTTTTGTGGTCTCTATGCCAATTGGCTGCGGAAGCTTTAGACCAAAAGTGTTTTATGGCTACATTGTCAGCTTTGGGGCAGAGCTTTATGTGCAGTCGCTAGACGACGCTAAAAGCTCCGCTGTTAGGCTTACAGGCGGCTAACAGCATTGTGTATATTTTTTTCGTTTTTAACAGTTTTTAGTTTTTAGTTTTTTTTTTCGTTTTTACTTTTGAACGCTTTAGTTAAGTTTTCATGCATTTTAAGTTGATTAGGTTTATAGTATTACTTTCTTTTAAGGTTTTGGTTTAAAGGGTTGGGCTTAATGTATTTTTTTCTTTCAGTTTAATAATTAGTAAATAAGCTATATATTTATGCTCTTTCTTTTACCTTCTTATTATTAATATTATTCTTTTTGTTGTTGTCTTTAAGATTAAGGAAGACCGTTGCTTTTGTGCATAGCCCCTAGCAGCTTTTGGTGTTTCTTTTGCAGCTGTTTATATATGTATGTGTGTATGTATGTATATGACTTTCAAATTGCTGAATTACATGTAATTGATATTCATATGTTAGTTCATATGTATTATATATGTATGTATGTATGTATGCATGTATGTATGTATGCATGTATGTATGTTTGGCTTTGACTATAAAAATACGCTTACATGCATACAAATATTGGGTGTCTTACATGGCTATACAAAAAAAAAAAAAAAAAAATTCCTTAGCTTATTGAGATTTAAATTAGAAAATTCGCTATATGTATGATAATGCACTGTTCTAATGCTAATGTAGGTATATATATATATATATATATATGTATGTATATAGTATTTGGTAATAAGAAGCATGTCAATGTGACACAAGAAATTATAATTCGTTTACAGCGCAATTGTATTGGGTTTTTTCTCGTTTATTTTTTGTATGTGTTTTTCAATTTGTGGTTGTTTTCCTATGTTATGCAAAGCAAGATACATATGTATAAATTGTCTACATTTTTCCTATTGTTTTCTTTCTGTTGGCAACAAGTATGCTCATCAAAAAAAAAAAAAAAAAAAAATGACATACATGTCTGATCTAAGTGTGTATACATATGTGTGTTGTGTTGAATATTTGATTCTTCTTATCTGTAGTTAAATACTTTTTTTTTTTTTTTTGTATACGCTACGCACGAATTTGCTGTTAACTTTTTGCTGTTCTTTGTTGAAATTTCGTTTAAAAATTTGTTTGTCTAAATTATATTTTTCTTCTGTTTTTTTTTATTCCACATTATTATGTTACTTAAGTATTTGTCATATGTATATTTGACTAACCTCTTGCTTTATACTTTATCTAATACTTATGCTAAGTATTGTAATTATTATTACCTTTTTTGTTAATTGGTTTAGTTTATTTTTTATAAGCATTTTTACTTAATTTCCACTTGCTTTCTCTTGCATTTATATGCTACATGCTTTTATGTTTTACACATATATATATTTATATGTATATATAATATTTAAAAATAGTTAACTTTATACTTTGTTTTCAACTCCTCCATCCTCATCCTCATCGGGTATGCCGTTTGGCTCCTCAGCGTTGATCTTAAACTTGCTGCCAGATTTGCATTTCCCTTTTCAATATTTTAGCTTGTTTTGTTTGGTTTTGTTGGTGTTGTTGTTGTTGTTATTTTGACCATGTTGTGTGTTATTTTAGTATTCAGATGTTTAGTTGATCCAGTAACAGCAATTCAAATCGACTTCTATTCGATTTTTTACAAGTGTTTGGTTGTCATTTATTTTCATCTTTTTGTTTCATTTATTTGATAAGTCATTTTTATGTTTCATTTAAAGAATACGGTGCAAATTGAGTGCTTAAAAAGGTTGACAATGCTAAATAAGTCGGTACAATCACGTTTTGTGAAAGGACATGGTACAATTGAAGCTATGCAACTATACATAATGGTTCTTAGTAGATATACATAAACAGATTGCGTAATGTGCTTTTGGTACTGAGTGCCAAGCTGATTTCAAGTGCCAATTACCAATTTCATTGCTAAAAAGCCCGATTCGTAAATATTTCTCTAATTACTCAATTTTAAACATTTTCTTCTTTAAGTTTTGGTTGCTGTTTGAAAAACAAAAAACTAAAACAAACAAAAAATCCAAGCAATTAATCGGATTGCGTGTGTGTGTGTGTGTGTGTTGTATTTGCATTTACTTTCTTCTTCCCGTGTTTAATTATTTATTCATTTACTTTTTTTTTGTTCACTTCGAATTTCAAATTTATTGTGACTGGTTTACGTTTTGTTCATACAATTTTCTATCACAGCAACATATTTGTATACGCTATTTTACATACTAAAAATACAAATCATAGAAAACATGAAAATACTTATAAATTAACCATGAATTATTTTACAGTAATAAAAAACACAAATATAAATTATGAAGTCAGTAGATAAGGAATGAACTAAAACCGCCGTACAATAATATATTATTTAGTATTTTATTGTTAAGGAAATAATTATCTATACATTTTCGTAATATTTTGTTATAATTATACTCAAGTGAAAGGAATCGAATCCAAAAGAACATTAAGTTGAAAAGCATTCATTTGTTTATGTATTCTTTACAAGTTTTCGTTTTAGTTGGTATTTTGTTTTTAAATACATTGGTTTTCTATTAAAATTGTACAAAAGTAGAAACAATATTTGTACGACTTGTCTCAAAACGAAGGGTTGTGGACACTGTTGAGAGTTGTGTGAAGCGTTTACGGGAACTGGAGAGAACACAAATCAATATAAAAAGGCCAGTTGAAACCCATTGACTACTTACAATGAAATGCGGGGCCGAAAACAATACAGCCAGCGTGGCTATAATTGTGAAAAGTGTGAAAATAATAAGGCACAAACGATCCACGACCATTGCGGCAAATTTCCAATCCCGCGTAATATCGCCTGTTTCATCCTCTTTCTTTAGCTGCAAATAATATCGATTGGCAATCGGCATTTGACCACAGTTCCGAAGTATTTACGCACCTGATCGGTTATCCAACGTAACTCCTTCAGTATCAAGGCGAGCTCGTATTCGGCGGAGGAGCTTAGACAGGTATGCGAAATGGCCTCGTGCATGCGAGCATCGGTTACGGCGGCAACGGGTCCAACTTGGCCCACTTGACCCACTGGACCCACAGGGCCCACACTGCCATCGTCGCCTTGCCTGTGAAAATAACTCATTGAAAACCATTTCATCAATATGCCTTTCACGTTAAACGCTCGACGATTCTCAATACTTTATGTATTTACAATGTATATATACGCATACACTCGAACACAAATCAACCGGAATCTTAAGAAAATATTACATATATGTACATACAAGAATTTGGGTTTTTTCCGTATTACGTATACATACAAGAATTTGGGTTTTTCCCTATTTGTTCATTTTATTTTCTATTTTTTGATTGACTTCCCACTGAGTTACTTGGCCTATAGCGCGAAACTTGTGTTGAGTAAAGAGAGCAAATTACTTAAATTATTTGTAGAAGGGATTTTTTCTTCCAAAAATAACGGTTTACATTCATATTTGTTTTTTTTTAATTGTTTTTAATTTTTTTATTTTGAATTTTCAATTATTTAAGAAAACCAGAAAATGTTCTTAGCGGAGCAGTTCAGAGCAGTTTTCAACATTGCATGACAATTTGTTTTTCTAAGTGTATGTAGCATACGGCACCCACTTATTTGCTTATTTGCAAAGTATTGCTATTGACATGGCAAACACTTGAGACAGTGATGCGATATCCTTAGTCTTTTCATTTTGTTCGCTTTTGTTCTCGCTGAGTGTCAGACTTAAGAAACTGCACCGCAGGACAAAGAGAATGCGAAAGAGAGAGAAACGAGATGAAGAGAGAGAGAGGGAGCGGGAGCGGGAGCGAAGGTGCTATATTTTATATAACGATTTTAATATACAACCCGTTAAACAAGAAAAGTTATAAACATTGCGCGCTACACAGGCACTGGGCACATTCATTGTAATAACTCGAGATCGTAGCATTACGAACCACTAAGTATTTTCAAATGGAATTCAGGACTATGTATTTGATGTGCAGTTATCATTGTAAATTGAAATTGATATAGTTATACGATCTGCATCATATTCATAACAAATCACAATGCTATTTAGCAAGTTTCAATGCTTAAGTGATTGAATTGTCTTGGAATTGGAATTGTCTTGCAAGCGATTAGTTGTAGAGCACATGGGACTGTCTGCCAATTTGGACTCGTTCTTGAGAAGCGCATAGGTAAGCCAAGTCAGTAGGTTTGTAGGCGTATGAAATTGTGACGGGGCTTGTACTAGCCTATTGACCCAATATCTTTGTCTATTGTAGATGGACAAGTGAGCTCAGCAGAGCTTTGTTATATTGTAGACTATATTCTGTTCTGTTCTGTTCTGTTTAGTCTTTTATATAACGACTGTATTTATATTTTTCAGCTGTAACATTTGTTCATTGTGCTTGTCACATAATGCGTGTCCTTGCCATTTGCCACTACTTTCTCCTGGCCTGTTCATGTGCTGGTATGTTTTGTTGCTTTAGTTGCTTTTGTTGTTGTTGTTGTTGTTGCCGTTGTCTCTTTGTTGTTGAACCATACATATTGTCATTGTCATTGTCATTGACTGTCATTCGAGCCAGTGCTGAATGGGGATGAGAATGCGGATGCGGATAAGGATGTGGCTTGTTGAAGTTTTTGTTGCTTGTATTCGTGTTTTTTTTTTTTTTTTGCTTACCAATGTCATCTTTTTTTTTTTTTGTCTATTTTTGATATCGATAACCGTTTGCCACAGAAAGTGCGGTATCATAAAGTTTGACTGTCAAGAATACACTTCTATATAGCAAATACAGCCTACAAATGTGAAACACTTTTCCAATACTTATTTGCCTTGCACTTGAAACTCATAGAACATGAGTTCGAATTTATTAGCAAGATTTTGTACGTCTAAAAGTTTGGAGCCAGTTCCTTTCAATATTGAATAGCTTCACATATAACTTTAAAACTGACTTTTGAGCCTATTGACTGAAGTCTGCTCATATTTGGAGCTGGATTTGGGATGCTAATATATGAACAGAGTATGCAGCAGTCCAATTAAATGCTTTCATTTTGGTTATTTTTGTGCAATGTTCACCGACCATGACATATGAATTCGTATCATTTGTGTTGAAATGATCACTGATTACTTTAAGAACTTTTGATTGAAAACAAAATGATGGCTACATTTGGAAACTTTGCTCTGTAATTGTAATCTGTCAAAATATAGAGTGTGGAGCGACAATCATTCGTGTCGTTTGATAAATACCTTAAACTTACCTTGCAAAGTTAACATTTAATATTTGTTTTTTTTTTTATAAATACCATTCGTGATGAGATATCATTTGCTGTTAGACCGTATCGGAACTCACCTAAACATTGTCCGGTAGTAAGTGGGCTGATGGGGCAAAGTGGCACTGGTGCAGCGATGATTGCAGCGAAAGTCATCATCAATGTCGAGTACATTGGCGAGCAGCGATTTAGAGGATCTATTGCATAAGTGTGAGATATTATTCAATGGAGAATCAGTTCAGCTTAGATAGATACTACAGTTAAATAGTAGTATCGATATGTTAAGTACGAGCATTTGATGGATGGTCAGCTGCTAGTCAGAAAGTGAATGTGTCACAAACAGAGAGAGAGAGAGAGAGAGAGAGGGAGAGAGAGTTTGGTTACCTTTCCTTGAGCTCAACGTTTTGTATCTGTTGCTTTTTGTCACCAGCATTGGAGGAGCCCGAAGACGAGGGCGGCGGCGGACATTCGTAGCCAACCTGTCCGGGTCTTTGCATGCGCAATATGCAAGGTAACCAATAAAGGAATATTACTCTTATCTGTGTGTGCGAGTTCGACAGAGAGACGGAGTGTGTTGGGTAATGCGGTTAAAAATAATAGCAATAAGTATATTTTTGGAATTTTTTTTTGTATAAACCGTATTAGTTTTTTTTTTATAATTTGTTACATATACATTTTTTTTTTGTTTTTGTTTTCAAACAGTTTATGTTATTGTTTAGTTATTGGATTAGCAAGTGTTTTTTTTTTGTTATTTATTTTTATTATAATTCGTAGTGTTCATAAATATATAATGAAATATGTCGTTATTCATGTTTGTTTCGTTTGTTGATGAAATTGTTACGAAACACGGCAGTCAGAAAATATTTTGTATGATTTGTTCATGTCCAATGAGAGATTTATTTATTTGAAATTTAGGTTTATTTATAGGAAAATCGTTAACGTTGCAGAATGTTAATAATATTCGTATTATTATTTCAGTTTTAAGTTGAGTAACGTTTAGAATATATTGTTTTGTTGTTTGGTTTTGGATTAATTGTTGTTGTTGTTGTTGTTGTTGTTTTGGTTGATGTTGTTGTTGAAGTTGTTAATAACACATTGGTCATATGTGATTGTGAGGGTGTTCAGTGAGTAGGAGTAGGATGGCAAATAACACGCGCGTTTCGTGGCCAAAAGCAAGTGCCGGCCACATTAAGAGTTGTAGATGTTGTTGTAGTTTTTGTTATTGTAGTTGTACGAAGATAGTTAGTTAGTTGCATAGTTAGTTAGTTGCATAGTTAGTTAGTTAGTTAGTTAGTTAGTTAGTTAGTTACAGGGGGAGAAAGAAATATTTGAAGAGGCAGTTGAGTTGAGTTTTTTTTTTTTTTTTTAGCGTTGAGAGTTGCCAGTTAACGTAGATGTTGTTGTTGTTGTAGATGTTGGCCAGAATTTTTGTTGGAAAAATAAAAATTTGGTGTGATTATTGTGCTTTGATTGTCATATGTACATATGCAAGTAAGTAAGTATAGATAGAAAGACTTATAACGCAATCAAGTATAATCTTATCATTCATAAAAGATACAAATCAGACTGCTTGAATTTACTAGATATGTAGATATAAATATATATATACGATATGCTATGGACTTTTATTTTAGAAGTTTAAAACAGACATGGCATAATATTCTATAATGCAAAGATATATAAGTTCAAAATATTTATTTAAAAGCAGTTTTATTTAATTGATTTTTTTTTTTTAATTATTGGCATTTAAGGAAACGTTTAGAATAATTTTGTTTAGTCGGGCTTGAAGGACACTATGTGAAGTTTTCGTTAGCCAGATTTTTATCAAAATGACAATTCTGAACCGTAAGAATTACAAATTTTGGTTGTCACTCAATCAGCTCTATTTGAAACTTTTAATTTGTTTTTAAAAAGGTATTAAAAACATTTTTTTTTTAATTAAAATTTATATCAGAAGCCGATTTTTGCAAGCATTTAATAGCAGAGGACATACAAGTGAATTAAATGATAGTTCGTTCTGAACAAGTTTTCACATATGCAATACAAAATATATATGTATATACATATGTATGTATTTTGTGCCTATAAAGCAATTTGATCATTTGATTAGGCTTTCCTTTCACATTTTGTTGTTGTATGACTTGCAATATGTTTTGCATGCAGCGTAGTTTAAAAGTAAGTCAGAAACTAGTGTGTGCATATGACTGGAGGGTAAATGTGTATGCGAGTGTATTTAAAGTTCAATTCATGTCTAACTGTTTAAATATGTTTAGTTTGACATTAGCATGTATATAGAGTTGGGTGGGTATATATGTAGGTATAAATAGTATATATACAATGTGATTTCCATTTGGACTACAAGTTTTATTCTTTTTGTTTGTTTGTTGTTTCGCCGAATGAATGTCTGGAGTGTGGACGGTGGGGTGTGTTTGATGTAAGGATTGGTATTTCAAATATTTTGATTGAAATGGTCGTTTCGTTTTGGAAAAAGCAAGATTGAAAACGTATCTCAGAACGCTCAGAAATGAAAATTCAAATTATGTAAGTAGTTCAACTCAAAAATGAATAGTTTTTTTTTGGTTTTTTTTTGTTGTTGTTTTCAATAAGTAAGTAAGTAAGTAAGTAAGTAGTTAGCAAGTAAGTTAGTTAAGTTTAGTAAGTTTAAATATAAATATTACCCATTCACTCATTTCATGCGTATCTGGATTTCTATGATGATAATTGAGGATAAGTATGGTTGACACAACTGATGAGGCCACCATAAACATAATGCAATTGAAATAAGTTCCTAGAAGGACACAAAAATTACACAAACATTGTGGTAATATATCGATTTATCGAATTCGCTTTTCGCTCATTCTACATGGTATACTATATTTTGTAATTTTAATTGATTTATTTTTTTTCTCTTTTTTTTGTTGTTGTTGTCGTATATGAATTGTACATTATACGACGTTGGCCGCCACGTCTTTAAACACCTATAACGTTTGGTTTAATGCCTTTCCCTGATTTATCGTTATCGTTAAGTAGTTGTTGGTATTGTGTGTGTGTTTGTTGTGCTGTTTGTTGTTTATTAAGTAAAAACTTTATACACATTAATGTTTATTTGCTGTTCTATGTACAAATTCGCATTGTATCTTACATAACATTTTGGAAATGACAAAAAACAAAAAAATAACAACAGACTGTTATTAAGTTAACTTTTTTTTTTAAAGTGTATTGTTGTTGTTCTTTAGTTCTTTCTTAATGCTTACTGAAGTTTACTTGCGGCGAGTAAGAGTAAAGTTAGAGAAAAAGTTCAAAGCAGTATATAAAAGAAATTATTAAGTATATAAACATATATGTATGTATATATGTGAAATATATATATATATAATTGTTGTTTTTGAGTTGTTGCTTGAGTGAGAATATTAGTTATTTTACAGGTGTTTGCCTATCGAATAATACTGGGTATATATTAGTAGTAAGATAAGATAAGAAAATTTAAAAAGCTCTGCGCTACACATTGAATACTGCCTCCCCGCCCCGAAGAACGCCACAAACTTGTGGCCCAATTCAAATGCCGCCAGGTTTCTCTTAGGAGTTGCGCCTTTGAACTGAACCGCGCGTTTGAATTGGTTCACCTTGAAAGCTGACTTCTAAACTCTGGGTCTTGCTGCTGTTGAAGTTTTTTGCTCAGTTCTTTTTTTGTTTTTTTTTTTGTTTTATTCCTGTAGCTTTTGGGTTTTGTAATTATTGAATAATTATTTTTGGTTTTTTCTTTTTTGACTTTGTGCACAACCAATTATCCGCAATCATCATTTTTTGTTAAAAATCGAGATCTGATTTTGTTCTCCATATTTGTTGAGCTGTAAATTGATGAAAGACTTGGGTCTTGGGCAAGGTGTGGGTATTCTGTATCGCTACGACTTGTGATACTTGTGGTTGTTATAGTGGCTGTTGTTGTTATTGTTATTGTTATTGTTGTTCTTGTTATTGTTGTTAGTAATGGCAATTAAATAGAAATGTATCTTGTAAGTTTCTTGTTTTTGTTTAGTGCGTTCAAATTTGACTGCTTGGATTTATATATACATATTTATCTTATACTATTTAATTGCATTTGTTTAAACTATGCACAGTGAGGGCGCAAAATTTGATGAGCAATTGGAAATGAAAATGATTACATTCCGTAAAACTGCGAAATACTTTTGTTATTTTCAATTATAAAAGCAACTAACGAATAGCTTTTCACTTAAGATTTGTATTCGATTTTTGATAAAGCCTTAGAGGCCTTGTTTCAATGTTTAACCCATTGATTTTGATCGAACTTAATTAAAAACAAACAAAAAAAAGAAAACAAATTTTGCCATTTCACTATGCATATTGATTAATAAAATTGCATATTAGCTTTAAATATGGTTAAGTTTAGATTTTGGTATTGTTGGTTGTTGTTGTTGTTGTTGGTTTTTGGGGCACATACACTCCACTATTTAATTGTAGAATTTAAGGCGCACAAAGCGTATGAATGAATGGTTGTTTGTATACAGCAACTAGTCGCATATGCATGTTGAATATTCTTGTGGAATTACCTTAACGATTGGGCAAAAGTTGGCATACATCACAGACATATGTACGTCTGTATATACCTACACATGTATGATTCTACTATGTAGATATTTATGTACACATATGCATATGCATGTATGTAAGTATGTATGCTAAAGGTAGGTATCCATTAAAAAAGAGCAAAACATAAAAAATTGAATAAATACAACATCGTGTGTTTTATTTACAAGTGTGTGTGTGTGTGTGTGTGTTTTCAGCTAATTGTGTTTGATACTTGTGATGTTCTATGTGTGTGCGCGACTGTGTGTATGTATGTGAGTATTCATGTGATTAAGCATATGTGGTATTTATGTACATGTATGTATGTATGGTACGGTAAAGAAGCGAAACACCATCAAACATATAATCAAACACGAGATATGCAGTTAGCAATAATTTTGTATAAGGCATTGGGGTTTATAAACAACAAGAGTTAGTCTACCCACTACGTCACAGAGAATTCCAACAGAACTAAACCAATTTGTAAAATTGTTAAAGCAAAATCGATAAGCAACACAAAAACTGTAAGACAAATATGTACACATACTTATAGTAAGAAATTGCTATTCGTAGAGCCCATACCAAATTTGAGAATAAGAAAATAACATATGTATATACAATCGCTAATCCACTGACTCGCTGATCCAGAAGCCGCCTGACACCAACCAAACTACTATAAAACTACCTCATCTGTATATATATATATATATATATATATATTTATGTTTATATTTATATATATATATATAGATATAGATATTTATAATACAAAAGAGAGTAGTCAGTTTCCATTCCCCTAGCAAACAGATTTTCATAACTTGAGCTGACAAAAATATTGCAATATCACATGCAAACGATTAAGAAAAAAAATGTTGCTGTACAAATATTGTATTTTTTATTTGTTGATTTTTGAATGTGAGTATTTGGAGAGCGAGCTAAAGATTAATATTAAGACAGACAGAGAGAAAAAGACAGAGAGAGAGAGAGAGAGTGAAGAAGATATAATTATAGAAACAGACGGAGTTTGTCGGTTTGGAATTAGTTTTAATTATTTAATTTTGTTTATTAATTACGGACATTAATTTATTTCTATATTTATTTACATTTCTGTTCCCATTGGCTGTCTATGTGTTTATGTATGTGTGTGTTTTTGTATGTTTGTATGTGTATATGTATATTGACAAGATTCAAAAAATCAATGCAAATTGGGCGTTGCGTTAAAAAGTTTGACCATCTGGAGACAGTGGTGCAAGTTCAATAACGTTTCAAGCATCAATTAACGACGGTCGCTGTTCACATTGAAGTTGACGTTAAAGTTGACGTTAACGTTAACGTTATCTATGACGTTGACGTTGACGTTGACGCTGCCTTTGCCCCCATTCACATTCACGTCCACACATCCCGAGTTGGAATGTGTATATTGCACGGATTGCCGCTTGACACATTCATATTCATATTCATATTCATATTCATATTCATATTTGTATTTGTATTCATATATTGTATGAATGTGCAATACAAAATTATTTGATACATCAAATGTTTATTTATCACATGGTTCACATATGTGCGTGAGTGTGCGTGTGTGTGTGTGTGTATGTGAATGTGTCTTTGTCTCTCTGTGCGTTTGTGTATGTGTGTGGTGTGTGTGTGTGTGTATCGGAACAGGGCGGAGCGTGGGGGCCGGGGCATGTCAACAGTTTATAGGCATTTGTGTTCTTGCATGCCAACAAGAACGTTTTTTCTTTTACATTATGTGGTAGTGGTCCTTGGCAATATCTGACACAGACATTAATAATGCGAGCACTCGTTGTACGCATAAAATCCAAAATAAATCACAGAATCGAAAACAAAGCTCTACACAAGTTGTAAATAAAATATACAGTTATTTGTGTGTGCGTGTGTATACATACATACTATATAAATACTTATGGTTAAGAGAGAAACTTGGTTAAGTTGCCTAATACTCGACTCGACTCGACTCGACTCTCTCGACTTTCTCGACACCCGCCGACTCATGAATCTGGCCTGTCACTTTTGTTATCTTTTTTTGTTTTTTTTTTTTTTTGTTGTTTTGTTTTGTTTTGTTTTGTTTTCGCAAGTTTTTGCTGGATTTCGATTAACCAAATACGAGAGTTTGTCTATCGAAAGGTCCAGAGTGCATGCTTTAAGTTTAATTGCCATACCAGTCCTCGATACGATATAAGATTCAACGGATGAAATTCAAAATACACATACTACATATGATAGGTATGAAATTAAATTAATACGTACGTATGTGTGTGTGTGTGTGTGTGTATTATGAGTTGATGTATACGGTTGTTAATGTGTGTTTGCGTATTTGTGTGTGTGTGCGCTATATGCATTATCATCTGTGCACGCTATGATATCTAAAATATTTTCAAATACTAAAGTACACAAGTAAGATCACAATCATATTTGGAATGGCATGCTTAAATTGATGACGGTGTTGGATTCAACGAAACATATATATTATTAAATCTGAAATATTGAGAATTTTTGTAATTTTTCTTTAACCCAAATGAATTGAGATCTCAATTGAAAGCAGATCAATTTTGGGATGATTGTTGTCTTCGGTTGTATGACTTACACATGACTTACCTTACTATTAAGCTACAAACGAAAGCATTGAAATCTGAACACTTCATTAAGGATTATTATTATTATTATTATTGTCCAACTAAATTTTGTAATATTATCATGCTTCAAGTTGTGATACTTAATTATGATAATTCAACAAGTTACCTAACTGATATATATTTATAGATATATATGTATGTATATATATATGCATATGTTTATATATCTGTATGTATATGCTTCGATACGCAAACTTTTCTAGTCATGGCATTAATGTGGCTTGTTGTGTGTATGTATCTAAATTGTGATGACGGCGTCACCTGATTGGATCGCAATCCGATCACCAAATGTGGGAGCATACAGAATGATACAATATACTTACATACACACATCATACATGCGCACACACATACACATGTATAAGTATCACTTTCACACTTGCGTTTTATCATGGTTTGTATTCTTTAATCTTTAATTAATGTGTTATCAACATTCTGTTCAACAATCCAATTCAAATAACGTTCACATTAATAATTATTAATTAAAAATCTAATTTTATTTACACGGACAACATATACAATGCTTATTTGCTTCAGTGTCTGTCCGCATGTTGGGATAAATCATCTAGAATCTATATCTTTGATACTAAATGCTGCACACGCACACTACACTAATCTAAAAGTAGTTATAGATTCATCGAACTATCCCCATAGAACTTTCTAGACCCTTTAAAATAATAAGTATAGGGAATACATGTACAAATATTTGAATAACAAAATTTAAAAATCTATAAAACAGCTTAACTTCTTAGCATTAAAAACAAATTTCTTAAACATAACATAAATCATTTTTTGACTGGAGAAAAGAAAATTATTAAAAATAACATAAAAATGAATATTTGGTACTACGTTTAATCGGACAAGGAACGGAAATAAATGTACATTTCTAGTTCGAGTTCTACGGGGCATATGATATCACAGCAGTCATCTACATTTCACATTCGTATTCATGGTAGGGTGGTGCTAAGGGATAGTAACAACCACAATAGGCACACTAACTAACAAATACCCATATGGTTATTATATTGATATTATTTGAATAGCGACTGGCGATGGTTTGTGCAAAGAGGGAACTATTATGCTCCGCATATTCTACTCTCATATCAGAGGGTGCTCTTAAAGTACATTAGACCACATATTGATATGCGTGTCATTATCAATCGTACACAGTTGAATTTTTACATGGCTCATTTAGCTACTTACTCTTACTCTTACTTCTATTCAAATTAAACAAACTTTGAAGCCATTTTATATATATTGTGTAAGATTCTCGGCAAACCATTGCCAAAACTGTGCCCCTCATGCTTCCATCTGATGTTTTTCAGTGACTATCTTGTCTCACGTCCTCATATTTATTCATATTTTATCTGAATTACAGACTTCGAGGCTTTAGTCTTCATATTAGGCATCACGAACAAAAAGTATCTTAATATTTATCGCTACACTTTCTTGAATACTTTTTAATGCATTGCGAATTCAAATATGTAGTTTGAGATGTGTGTAGATTTTTAAGCTAAGAAGTGGAAAGTTGGGTTATGCCATTTGCAACGGTTTCTGGTGTGCGTGCAACTTGGTTTTTGAAAATATATGATCTATGCACGTGATTGGTCCAAACTTGAGATGTGTGCGTCGCATACTACATTTTGAAAGTTCATGAAATGGCTTAAATCACGGCGAACGGGGATGTTCCCTTCCAAACCAAAAGCGATGGTGGCCTTGCTATCGATATCGTTTCCATTTGCCGGCCATTAAATGAAATATTGTGCAAACAAAGAGCAAACACCAGAAACTAGACACTAAAAGATTTCAGAATACCCGAGCACACCAGCATGACGGCATGGCAGCATGGCAGCATGGCAGCATAGCAGCATAGTCGAGAAAAGTTCTCCTGCGAAGTGGCAGCCTTGTTGTAGGTGCGTGCAGCTGTATGAAACTTGAAACGGGGCAATTTGTATTACGTGTTTATAGCTTACAATCTGGCAGCAACAATAAGAAAACTTCAAATTGGAAACTAATAGCTGTGGAAATCTTCACCGAGAGAAAGGACTTGCGCTCTGATTTCATAGTTTGTTGAAAAATAAATATTGCTTTTATTTCCTATTGCTGTTGGCAGTTGTTTTTGATTGTGGTTTCAATATAGAGTACTTTTAATTAGTTTTAAAGAAATATAGATACACACAAGTTCATCATGTCTAAAAGATAAACTTGCGAATCGCCCTTTTTATAATATTCCATTTCATTGTTTGCATTCATCACCATAGTATATTTCAGCTCTTTGCTGAAAATATTTTTAGCCTGCGCACAAGCAGCAAGCAAAAAAACAAAGAAAAAACCAAAACTGAGAGAGCCAAAAAAATTGTTAATAGTACGCGAAAACCGGTGGCGGCCGTTTTTGAGGCTGTGCGGAAGGTAAAAATCTTAGCTGATTAGTTGCAGTTGTTGTTGTTGTTGTTGTTGTTGCACTGAGTTGAGTGTGTGTTCATTTGAAGTCATTGGGCTTCCATGGCTAATTGTCAGCAGCCAACGCCAGATGGCGTTGCCTATACTTACCAAGCAGCGGTACGGCATCGGAAGTCGCTGGCATCGTTTCCGCTACCATGTTCAGGAAGACTGTGAGCGATAGTAATATAGTGACTCCTGCAAGTATGCAGCACAAAATTATTGCGCGCCCCGTTCGTATGTGAGCATGTGTGTGTGTGTGTGTATGTGTTTGTGTATGTGTGTGTTTATGTTTTTAAAAGATGCAGGAGAAAGAGAGAGACAGAGAGAGAGAGAGAGAGAGAGAGAGAGAGAGAGACAGAAAAGTATAAGGAGAAAGGAGATAGAACAAAGTAATATTATTATTAGTAGCTTTCTTTTTTAAAACAGGATGCGCTTGCAGAAAATTCGCCAAACTAGAAATGAGTACACGAGCACGAGCTGTTCCATCTAATCCTGCCTGCTGCTTCCTGCGTCGTCAGCTGCTGCATTTGCTGCAAGGATGCATTTATGATGTAATTGCGACTTGTCCCGCTTTTGTGGCATTCGTTTTGAATAAAAAACTACTACCGTATTTTCTGCGCTGAACCTCAAGAAGTCCGTCAATAATTACAGTACGAATTCCACATGTGCTAACGTCAGACAACAACAAGCTCACACCAACACACACACACACACACACAGAGATAATACACCATAACACATTTTCCATGGTCTTGAGAAGCCTTATGGAATTTATCATTATTTATGGGTTCTCTTGATGCTTCCTTGGGGCAGCTGGAGTTTGTCAGTGAGTGCTTAGCTCTATCAAGGATTTTTGTTGTTGGTCCCGTTTATATTATTTTATTGTATTTCTAATATTATTTTCGTTGTTCTCCTCGTCCTGTGCATATTTGATATGCTTGCGTTTTGAGCCTGTATAAATTATGTCAAAAATCAGTTGGTTGTGAGGGGGAAACGCGAAGTTGGGGACCTCGACGAAAGTGTCGGGCAAACATAAATTAGCCACAGAGTTTTACGCAAACTTGTCTATTATACATGAGCCACGGCTGGCTGCCATAATGCGTTTCCTTTAAACACACACATACACACACACATGTCGTACTGGGGATGGCGGAAGGTTTTCGTATGAGAATTTTTTAAAATATGGCCATTTTTTCTTTTTTGGCAGCTGCAAGCAAAACTTTTCTGCTGCTTGCGCTCATAGCCGCGATGTATTTATGTACACATTATATGTATATATGTACATATTATATACTCAAATAAGCATTTTTCTATAGCAGTATTGTATACGTATTGCCATGCACCATATGCCGCGTGTTCAAAGTACGTGATGAGCCGCAGAGGCAACTACTTCTACATCAATTCACTGTGGCACAAACTCTCAATAAAGTCTCTAAAGTCCTTAAAATTTTAACATTAGAAAGAGAGAGATGGCGAGAAGATAAGAGAAGAGAAGAGCATTAATAATCTCAATACTTTAGCAATTAACTTGCCCTTTTTATTCGAACTGAGCCAGTAATGATTTTAACACTTGATCATTTTTTTTTCCAGGAAGTTTCCCTCACTTTCAAATTCTGTTCAAAAAAGTAGACTTTGGTGCCACAGTGCAGTGGGCAATGTATCTTTAGAGTCGCACATGCTCAGAAGATGAGCTGCAAAGTATTTTGCCACATTTTCGCATTATTTTCTCAACTTTATGTGTGCTTATATGTGTGTGTATGTGTGTGTGTGTGTGCGTGTGTGTATGCGCACATTGTCTCGAATGTGTGCGTGTGCTGTCAGTTGCCAGAAACTGACAAAAACGTTGCCGAGAGAAGGCAACAAAATGATTTTCATCAATCGATCACAGTTTCCAGATCAATTTTCATTCAACTGGAACTGTAAAGTGCAATTTTTAATTTTAAGCAACTCTGTCAGATCCGTGCTTGTCAAAAAGTATATGCATTATATCTATCATATTATATTAGAAATATATCGGATATCAGAAGTTAACCATTAACCATTTTTTTTTTATTGCATGTAAGGAATTATTGAAGGCATTTTTTTCTTCAAAATATATTGTGAGAATGTTTGCAAAGTTTTCATAGTATCGATTAAAATCAATATCAAATCGATACATTCTTAGCATTGCAAATTAGCTTTAGGAAACTTGTTCAAAGTTCTCTCAGTGCAATTGAAATTCAGCGCATATTGTTGTTGTTTGTTGAGTTGAATGCATTAGGATGGAGAAAGTTTATATTGTAAATATTTGTATTTTAACTACGCTGCTTGACATGGTTAACTAGTAGTAGTTGCAGCTGAGGTTTAAGGGTTCAAGGCTCTGTGCTCATTTCACGTCCGTCCGCTGTCGTCTGTCGCCCCGTATTTGTGCGCTACTCTCATCCTGAAAGGTTGGCCAGCAGCTGTGCCATATTTTTCACTTTGCCAACGTTGACTTTGATTACAAATGATGGTGACTGTTTTGTGAGCCGTGGCTCACACTTGCGAGCTCTTGCTTTGTTTGCTTGTTGCCAGAGTTTTTATTGCCAACGGCCATTGGATTGCATTTGCATAGTTAGTCAAGGATCTGTGGCGTATATTTAATGTGGAATATGGTGGCAGTCAACTTGGGTCCTACTGCTAGCAGCACACCGCATCGGATTGCGTTCTGTTTCGAAATAACTTGATATGTTTACATACATGTACATGTATATGTGTTGTAAGCAATGTTGTTAAGTATGTATGTGGTAAATAGTAGTAGACGGAGTTCGGTTTGTAGAGCATGCAAAGATTCCTACAGAAAATCAACAATTAAACATATCGAAACACTTTGAAGCGTTAAAAGACATGGGATATCAGTTGCGGTTTCAGTTGTAGTTTGGTTTTTGGATTGTTTCTGCTGTGTATTAAATGGACACTTACCAAGCGAGAGCTTTTCACCAGAATCTGGTGGCAGTGTGAACCCTAGCAGTGCCATCGATGCGATCAATACGCACGGCACAATTAAATTGAAAAAATAATATAAAGTTTTGCGTCGTATCAAAATGGCGAATGTTATGTCAATATAAGGTTCTGGGCAGCAATTATAGTAGATTTCATTACGTTTACCGGGCACACCTGGTTGGGTATAATTTTGATGTTGTTTGTTGTTTTTATATATATTAGTTGTAGTTATTGTTGTTGTTGTTGTTGTTGTTGTTATTTGTATTGTTGATTGGTAATTAGATGCAAATGAGATGGGCGTATGCAAAAGAGAAGATGAGAATTATTTATAGTTATTAATTAGTAAAATATTTACTCTATTTTTTTTTTCGTTTTGTTTTCTTTTTTTTTTTAGCTTGTTTAGTTATTTACAGTTTTAAACAGTTCTTTAGTCAGGTTAACGACCTTAGTGAGTATGCATGTATGTGTATGTTGACAAGTTAAATAATACTTAGCACAGTTTGCACTGCCTAATTTGAGACCAACTCACCTAACAAGTCCCATTCGCCATTGGTTATGAAACTTGAGATGTCGCCACCAGCTTCATCCTGTAATTGCAGGTCCAGCTGTAAGTGAAATCGAACAAAAAACCCACAAAGGCTCATGAGATTTGTGCAAAACGTATATGTACAATATTAAGTCCCGAACGCTCGTACTTGCAAATAAATATATAATGTTGTCATTCTTATATTTTGCGGGGATTTGTATCAAAGTCCAGCATAGACAAAGTTAAGCTGTTGACCAAAAGGGCTGCAACATGTACGAATTTTATCACCATAACAGCAGCTTTGTCTTGAGTAACAGCATACTCACATACATGCATACATACATACATACATACATACATACATACATACATGTATGCTCGCACGTTCGTATGTGTAGATATACCATATACACATAGCGAAAAAATATGGATTTCTATATATTGTTTCAATTTTTCCAATATTAAATATAATTATAACGATTTATTTTCTGATCGTGGTTAATTTTAGTATTGAATATTAAATTTTTTGCTTGCACGTATCCCTAATAAACGCACAAAAAGAAGAGAATTTCAGTTTTAGTTTATTTTGTTTAATGGAATTTTCAGAGTCAATATTAAGTATATATTTGAGATATGATATGATATATGATAAAAACAAAATTAAACATTTCAATTTATCTTATTATATGGCACTGCTAAATATAGACTCTTAACTTTTTCTCTCTATGTATAAGTATATATAGACATACTAAATACTGCTTAAGCTCGCTAAAAGTTCTCATCAAGACCGCCAATCGGTTACCCCAAAACAAAAAAAAAAAACAAAAAAAAAACGTAAGTAAATCACATACTTATATTTGTGTTTAGGCACATACATATTTGTGGGATATAGACGAGGAGTAGAGCAGTCCTACTACCACTTGGGGACAGCCAAGAGGCAAGTGGAGTCCAACAGGAAAACGGGCGAAACTTGCCCCAATTACAAATTGATTTATCACACTTTTGCTTAACAACACTTTATGCGATTTGGTTTCTTAAAGTTTTTTATGGTCCATCGAGAACAGCAACTTGCTGTAACTAACATAATAGTATATAACGATATCTAAATAAGATTAGGGCCTACATAGCAGTAGAATACTCTATGTATACACTTGTCGTAAGCACTGATATATAAATAGATATGTTGTTAATTACTCATCATCTTATCTGCATCATCAAATACTTATCAAAAGTATATCAGATTCAAACAACTTTTTTTCTTCCTATTATTAATGACATTATAAATTAAAAGCGGACATAATTCACTGGTAAGGCTTTATGTGGTGTATCCAAGATTGTGATTTCCTTTAATAGAAATGTTTGCACAATTTTCATCATTTCTATTCGCGATGAGCCTAATTTACAGGGTATACAGAAATACGTAGTGCACTTGACTCGTACTTTAGTATCATTATGTGGCTGGCAGCTATATAATGCTGTCATTTTGTCAATAAAAACTCGTATAAAACTCACGCATAACTTGTGCGTAACTTGTACAGTTCAGAAAAGCAAACAAAAAATCGTTTTTCTTAGTTGTTTTGCGTTGTGTTTTTGGGTCGAAGCGAGACATTTTTGATACTCTTAGTCCAATGTGCGTCATTTGGTTGTTTAGTACACTTTTAGACCTCCTCTATATACGTATGCAAGTTTATCTAGGCATGTGTGTATCTGTGTCTGTGTGATCGTATATCTGCCAGTGTGTGGCATGTTAAGCAGATTTCGAGTTGGTAAATGTATAGGAGTGTAGAGGAGCGCAGCGGGTGGCGGGTGGCGGGTGGCGGGTGGCGGGTGGCGGGGTATGGGGCTCGAATAAAAGTTTTCTCATTTAAATGTGCCAAACAAAAGAGGGCGCTAAACAAACAGAAGCATCTCTTTTGCTTTGTACAAATCAAGTCAAAGCCAAAAAGTGTTGATGTAGTTGTAGGCAAACAGCTCTACACACACACACACACACACTGATAACATAACATAAATATAGAAACTTAATAGTAGTAGCTCTTTGTGTGTATGTGTGTGAATACGTATGTGCATACGTGCTTAAATTTCATTCATTTATTTAATTTGTATTCGCATAAGAAATTGCCGAAATGAAATTCAAATAGGGCAGCAACTCTTTGAATATATGTAGTACATACATACATACATATACACTTTTTAATTAAAAGTATTTAAGCTGCTTAGGCATTGTCATAAGGATGGCACAACATATAAGTTTGAGCGTGTGTTTGTGTTTGAATTTGTATGTGCTTATGCTTTTGATATCATAATTCATTATATTTCAAAGTCATTAACTCAGTGATAACAAAGACTAGAGCGATTACTCTATATATAGGGCGTCGTTTCAGTTGCCAAACTTTTTATACACTCAGACAAAAATATCGACCTGTATTGCCGAAAATCGTCATTCTTTTGGTTACGCTTGCTGCCTTATTATTCAAAAAGTATACTGCTAAAACATTAATTACTTTGAAAATTATTAAGCTTAAGCACTCATACTTGTTATATCTGCTAGAGATCAACAAATTGTACACATGTCAAACATAATCTCACAATACTTAGAAGCAAGTTGGAGCATCATCTGTCTGATTTGGACTTGGCTGATTGTATTCTGACTTGCGTTGCGAGCTTGTCTCAAGATGCCTGACAAGTGACAACGTCGAAAATATGATCCGTGTGCCGAAGTGTGTGAAATTATTTGGTGCTAAATTTTGTCAACAGGCAGTCAGAAATCGTGCATTTTTTTTTTGGGGGAACGTGCGGCTTCCTCGCCATCAGGACTTATGCTGTAAGATGCTGCAGTCGGAAATTGGGTGCGGTTGAATTGTTTGGTTGGCTGGCCCACTTCGTGTTAGTTTGCTTAATGGCTTTTGTTATGTCCGTTAAAAGTGATGCAACATTTCGGTCTTTCTTTTACCAGCTGCGGGCCCCTTGGCGCCAATTTCCCCCATTTTATTTTATGGCCATAAGGGCCTCGCTGCTACTCGCTGCGTTGGCTTCATTAAAAATTGAGACGCCCGCAGACAAGACATTTACTTTGGCTGGCATCTGATATTACAGTGTAACAAGTCGTCTCTCTAATGAATATGCAAAATTAAATTGCTTCCAGCTCAAAGGCGGGAAGGTTGGTTCAACGTAACCGATCTAGTTGCATATTTCACATAACATTTCCCAATATTGAAATAATATGTCTTAATAAACCATAAAAAATCGATGTAATATAACTTGAATACTGGTTAAAAGCTTCCTAGCTTAATTTGGCCAACTTTAAGAGATGGACTCAAGTCAATCTTTGATGTTCCTTAAATCTAGATCTATTTGAGTATGCTTGATTGTTTGATTTAATGATTTTTTGTGGCAATAGATAGAACTCTTGAAAAAAACCAGTTAAAGTTAGACATATTTTTTCCAGTTTGTATATGAATTTACTAAGTACTTGGATTTTGAAAGACACAACCTTCCGTTTTGGGGAATATACTTTCTGAATAATATAGTGAGTGAGTTACCCTTGGCAAAGTTCTAAAATGCAAGCCATTTTTTTTCTGAGTGTAACTAGTTATTATTCTCATTTGAAACTTCTAAGTTAAGCTTTTATTCCACTCATATATTTTATAGGTTAGTTTCTCGATAAGATCTCACTTCCTGGTAGTCAAAGAGTGCTTTCCATCTTAAAGTTATATCTCCATTTACATTAAGACTCCGCTAACGCTGATTAACCCCCAAGACAAGCTGCGTTTGTAGTGCTTAACCCTTGCTACCTATTTAACTGGTATACGCGCACACATGCTGAGTGTGCGAGAGCAGCGATTAGCATATTTTGCTGTGCCCACATAAATAGACTTGTATTTTATATTTTCATTTTCTTTATTTACCATGAAATACAAGTCTATTTTATATATAAATAAATACAAATATATATATATATATACTGTATATATATATATATATGTATATATATATACAGCAGCCACTCAATAAACTTGAGCACGTAAAGTTTTTACATCAACATAAAAATAAAACTCAAGTCGTTGGCAGCGCAAAATTTGGTAAGCTGCGTTTACGTATTTTTGGTAAGGTGTAACGTTGACGGGGTTATAGGGTAATCGGGGGATAAGGGGAGTAGTGGTAAAAGGGTACGCAGCTCCAGCTCCAGCTGCTGTTGCCATTGCCGTTGGTGCGCAGTTTTAAAGTTTTTTGTGCGCTGTTAAATTTGCCTTTGACATTGACGGCGTCATTTCATGGCAATGCCAAAAGGCCAATTGCGTACGTTTGGCCCCAAAAAACTTTCCCATATTATATAATTAGCTTTAAACAGTAATTAATGCTGCATATTGTTGTTATGGCTTATTGGTCTTCTGGGAACTATTTACCAAAGCTAACCGAAACAATGGCAAACAACTAAGCTCAGCACCTAAATCATAATAAACGTAAGTATGTTTAACTAATTAGAATCAAATATGAATGAAATATAAATATATTAATTAGACCCGTATGATTTAATGACTGTTGCAATCTTGGCTTAACAATAATGTGTGAGAGGAATTGAGGTGTCTTCGTAAACTATTGGAGCGGCAAAGTTATTTCATTGTTAATAAATTTACTTGTTTTACTGCAAGTAAGTATATAAATGCATTCAGTTCTTGTCTGATCAGAGGAATGCAACCACTCAAGTATTCATCATCATCATTATCATCATCATCAATAGCATCATCGCCATCGTCATTAAAAACAATGCGCTGGCAGGCAAAATTAATCTCTGGAATGGCAACAGCATCGAAATCGACTTTTTCGGAGTTGGGTTTGCGGAGGAGCGCTTGAGGGCAAAGTCAAATGGATTGAGGCGCCGTCTTTGGCTGCACAGATAAGCACTTACGACTGCAACGCAGTAAGAGCCATTGTCAAAAAGTTTTAGCGATTTCAAATGGCGCTGCCTCGGCAAACTACTTGTCATTTGGCACCCCGTCCCCCGTCCCCTGGGGCTAGGGCATAAGGGTGACATGCCCCATCCGTTTCATCGACCATATCTGGAATAAGTTAAAGCGTTGCTTCCCTTAGCCTTTGTCGCAGCAACAGTTCAACTGACATTGAATTAATTGCAATTGCAAAGACGAATACGAATACAGCTGCAGCAGTAATTAATGGTAGTGGCAGCAAGGCGTTCCAACAATTTACAGTAGCTGTTGTTCCTACACTGTTTGCATTTGTATCTAGCTATTGAAGATTAATTAACAAATTAATCAGAATATTAATAGCTGCTTTAGTTGAAACAATCGAGTTAACTAAAGCATACGGTAAATGTTGAAACAGTATTAATAACAATAGTAGAAGTGCAGTTTACTGTAAAAAATGAGACTGGAAAAGTAAAAATATCACCAGCATTAAATGGCAGAAGTGAGTCAATTGAAAGCATTAACAAAGTGATACTAACAGTAGCAGAGCAATAGATAAAAAAGAAGAAGAAATAAACAATGCGCATTCTTTGTTTATTGCTAGGAACGTCAAAGAGAGAAAAATAGTTATTTTGCTGGTAGGTAACTTTTGGTTCAGAGCCCTATTGTTTAATTGGTTCTTATTTGGTGATCTCTTTTTATAATTTGAATATGTCTTTCACTGGCTCCACGTGAAGTTTTTTATTTATCTGAATTGAGGTCTTGAAGTCACTTAAAACTGATTTTTGACCATTGTTCCTATGGCAGCTATTTGATATAGTGGTCCAATGATAGTGTAGTAGTAGTAATTAGTTTTTGTGCCATTATTTTCGAAATAACTTACATAATTAATAGAAAGTGTTGGGCAGTAGCAGGAGCTGAGCTCCCACTGTAAATAGTTTTCTTTTTGGACCAAGAATTGAAGAAATGTAAACGTACATTTGGTTACAAGGACACAAGCAAAGGACTCGCACCGAAATTGCCGTCAGTGGCAAAATAATTAATTTATGTAAATAATAGCTGCACGAAGTCTTAGATTGTAAAGCACCAAAAAAAAAAGGAAGAAGAAAGAAATTGTATTTTTGGTCGTTGTTGTGCTGAAATTTTGGTGCATTTGGCACAATTAAATGTGGCCAAAATGTCTTTTGCGACAGCCGCATATGTCTTGGCAACCCAAGTGGCAAGCGGAGCGAAGTAGGGGTAACTGGTATTGTTTGTAGGAATACGAGCACCGCCGGTACTTATCAAAGTTGTGTGGCAAGTACGAGAAAGAACCTACTTTTGACGACACTTATTGCTGCACTGGACAGCCGTGGGCTTTAGTGGTTTGTGGCTTGTGGATGGACGACCGACCCGCTGACCACTCAAGGTCGCTGCTCGATGGCCCAACTCACTTGTCGCATATTTATCTTGTGGCGCATCCTTCGGCTGTTAGCAAGCCCCCATTAAAATAAAATTCAACACACTTGACAAAACAGTTTCACTCTTGGCTCGTACTTGTGTTTGCCCATCCCCCCTTCATCATCATGTTCTCTTTTTGTTGGCGTACATCTGTTTTTATCTCAGAGTTATACAACGAATGCTATTAAAATCGTTGGGCTGTGTTCATATTGAATAGCCGAGATGAAATTAGTGATTAATGGGTATTGAATAAAGTTAACAGCTGCCACTATTCACCATCAAATTCAGCTTAAGAGTGTACGCCATTCGGTGCAGACCTGCAGTTATTCCACTTCATTGCTTGGCCGCCCAAGTGCTTCAAAATGCTATTCACAATGCAGTTTCACATCCAAAAATGTGTACACTCTCCAGCTATGCGGTATTTATTTAACAACGTCTGTTGACGTTGCTGTTGCTCTTGTTTGTTGTTGTTTCTAAGTTTATTTTATATTTGCATACACTTTCCTTACACTACTCGTAATTGGGCAACTTAAATTGTTCAAACAAAGAAAAGTTGTTTTCCAAATTTCTTTGCAGCTCACTGGAGTATCCACAAGGCCCTGCTCTTCTTAAGCAGTTCTCCTATTCTTTAGAAAAACAATTTACTAATGTATTTATTTATGTGAATCCATTGTTTTATGCAAAGCTACTTTCCATTTCCTATTTTAAAAGTACAGCAAAGGAAAAAGAAACTCAGTTTCCCATACTGCTAAGAATAATTTCTAAATTTATGAAATTATTTATTTAGCTGCCATGTCCTCAAAAACTGAAATCTGCAATATTCTTAAAGGTATGAAGCGTTTATCATCCTCCTTAATATTTGTCATAATAATTATGGAAAACAGATTTCTTACAGATATTGCTAACATAACATAACTTACCATAACTCAAGCTAGGCTTATAATCAGCCATTGTTTATAGTTGTTTGTTATTTAAGAATTATATTGATAAGGACAAAAAGACCTTGGGTTAAATAGCACAAAGTAACGTTTAAGTTTAATTGACCAACCACAAAAAGCTAAAAGTAGTTTTTGGATTGCTTATGTGTAATTGAGGAATCATCTGAGCTGGAAAAGAAAATTCTTAACCAAAATGTTCACAGCCAGCTATCGTCACATTATGTTACACTAATAAAGCATATAATGCTTGTGCAATGCTCAGAAGCAGTGGGTGTGACAGTTGCGACGACGACAACACCTACAACAACAACAACAACAACGAGAACAACAACAGCGACATCAACAATGCTAACAACAATGGCAACAGCTGTAAGTAAGTGGCTAAGTGAGTATGGCCAAGAGTGCTTATTTGTTCAAGTGCGCTTGAATAAGAACAGCAGCAAAAGCAGAAGCTGAAGCAAAAGTGACAGCAAAACGTAGTAGGCAAAAGAATGCTGAAAAATTATAACTACTCGCACTCATCGCTAGTATGAGCTGTGAACTCAGACTCTGATTTGAACCAGTCTATATATGTTTGCGAAGCTTATAGGCTGCTCATGGCTAGGTTGTTTTCTGTGTAAATAGCTGAGCTGAGCTGATGGCTTTGGGCTTGTTTTTTTGTTGCGATTATTGAGATGATGGCATTAGAATTGTGTCGCTACATGTGTAATGCATTCAGAGGTTTAGGATACGAATTTTCCAAATAAATCTTAAAATCACATGTATCAATAAATACGGATATCACTGAACAGAGAATATTACCTTAATATTGGTGTCTATTGTGCCTCTATCTATGTAAATGTATTAAAGTTCTTAATCAAGAGAAATTGTTAAACTTGTTATTTGAGCCCTCATTTCAGTAATATTGAGAATGCAAACACAAGCTCAGAGAGTCTCAGTCTGCTAATAGCATCCGATCTTTCAGTATATGCTCTAGAGTACCGTCAACTTTAAGACAGGCTCTGCACGTTTCTTCCCAATTTAAGGCTTGCGGACAGTGCAAAGTCTCGTCAGAAAATCTGAAGTGAATTTTTTGCTATATCTGGCTTTATGACAACCTTCCCAGTACACATATAACCTATAATATATGTAAATTTTAATCTAAATATTTCTTGAAAAATTCCCATAAAATAACAAGCAAATTGCGTTCTTTTTGTCTGCTACTCGGGTTAAAAAAGAGTAAAGACGAGAGCTAACTGTGTTTAAATGAAACACTTATGGCTTACACAACTACATTAATACTACATACATATATGCATCTTGTGTACGCTTGAAAATATGTTTGCGTTGCAAAAAAGAAGAGTTTGGCCATTAAATGACTTTAGGATGGTCTTTGTGGTCCACAAATACGATACATTCCCAAGCACATTGCGTCAAATAAAACTCAAATTGAAATTGCATCAGCTTTGGCAAATGGCTGAGAGTGTGTGCGAATATGAATGGGTTAGTTTTGTCCATGTCTGTGTGTGTGTGTGTGTGTGCAGAAATATGCACACAAAGTTGCTTATGACACATTTGGAATGTCAACATTTGGGTTGCAGGTTTAGTTGCTTGTCTTCCAATACCCCCCGCTTGGCTCATTCCAAAGCATTTTTGTACAGCTCTTCCAGCTGCCAGCCTGGCATTGTTTTCGAGCATTTTTCGGATGAACGAGTGAATAAAACACAACTCTCAGCTTAAATCATATAAAATACATATAGTCTTTTGATCAAACAATTTGCATAATGCATTTATTGATGTGCAAACAAATTGTTTGGACTTTTCACTTGTTTATAATTGGTTGGCCAGCAACCATCTGTATAAACACTTTGATAGTTAATATGGATTGTGATGTACAAATAATAACATTCAAGCATTGTGAGATCGAGTAATCTTAATAGCAAAAGTTTTGCAGAGATTTCCAGGACTATTGTAAGAATTGGTTCAACATTAAGCGGGCTTTATGTTTTTTATTGCCGCATTGCTTTTTATTTTTTTTGTATGCTGAAGCTTTGTATTTGGTGAGCCAGCTGACTGTGCTGCCAACGGCTTAATGACTATTTTGTTGGCGCCACACTCAGCACAGTTTAGGCAAATCCAGCACTAGGAATGGATGGAAGGATGCACATGATGGCCCGGATGGGGATTAAGAAACCCAACGGATGGTCACTTTATTTTTATGGCGATTATTTTTACATTACTTAATAAATAATAATATGAATTAAGTTGCAAATACAATATATTCCGATTATGAAAAATTATCCAAAAAGAAAAATATATATCTAAAATTTTATAATATATCATTTTTCTTAGGAAAGTTTTGGAAATATTTTTTGCAAATTTAGAAATTGTTGCGAACAAATAGAAAATGATTTATTTCTGGCTTTTAGGTTGATATTCCATTTTTTAGCTCTTTTTTTTTGCTGGAGTGTAGCCGGCAAGAAATAACATCAGCAGCAGCCTCCATTTCCTGCCATCGGCTTTCGGCCGGCAACCGTTGGCCGTTGCCCCTCGCCCTTCGCGCGTCGCGCGTCGTCCATCTAACCGTTTTTTGTCAGTATTCCAGTGCAGCTACAGCATTTAGGTATAAGTAAAAGTTTGCTAGATGCGCCTGATTACTTGCCACCCCTTTCGTAGAGCCGTATACTGCACTCAATTGCCTTGGCTTTAGCTGCTGCTGCCTTTCGATGGAATTCACGGAATGCTGCAGAAAAAGACAATAGCAGTCCCCCTCTTTCCATTTTGCACTTTCCCATTTTTCACCCGGCGCACCCGCACCCGCACCCAAAACTGTCGGTCCCCTTGTTCCGGTTTTGGTGCTGTGGATGAGGCTGACGCTAGTGCTGGGGAAAAGTCAGTGTAAATTATAAAAATACTCTTTGCTCGTAATTTTTTTGTTGAGCCCTTGCGCTAGCGCTCTCTGTCCCAGTCTAACACACACAGACAGACACAAAGGGAAAGAGAGCGAGAGTGTGTGTGTTCTGTTCTTGCAAGTTTTCACTTTTTGCTTTACGGCGTTTTTTCTTCGCTTACTTGTGTTATAATAATTTTCTCTGTCACATTAAAATGCGGTTGAAATGAGCAGGAAATGCGCGCGAATTCTACTAACCCAGATAATCTCGGGGCTGATTTAAGCATTTTCGCATTCACAATTTTAACTGCTGTAAAAAATAAACGAAAACAACCAGAGAAAAACTCAACGCACAATTTGTGCCATCAGTCAGTGCGCCTACATTTTATTATACTGCACTTTTCATAATTTTCAATTTCGTTTCTGTTTTACTGGCTTTTTTCAAACTTTGTGTGTGTGGTTGTGCGAGTGTTGCTGAGTGCGGCGCCTACGCCAGAGTTTTTTAATTTAATGCAACATGCAATTATGCGCAGCCATCTTCGGGCTGCCGCCTGCTAATTAGCCACCAACTGAGTTTCCAATGGGCGCCGGATAGAGGCGTGGCCATGCGCTTTGTTACCAACGATAACGACAACGACAGTGACAGCGATGGCGCATGCTGCGTATGAGCAATGCCTGCCTGTATGTACATATATACATGTGTGTGTGTGTGTTGATGTGTATGTGCATGATTGCGCACAACAACCTTAGATGTGCGTGTGTGTGTGCTTGTGCGTCTGTTTGCTTGAATTAGTTTCGCAGATGCGGGCTAGCAAAAGTTGTGCCTTGTAATTGGCCGACTCGGCAACGTTTTCGGCCAGTTAACTAGCCGTAAAGCACAGAGCGAAGCCAGTTCTTCCCTTTGTTGGTTTATTTATAAAGCTAAGCATCAAGTTGAGTTCTGTTTTGTTCAGTCTGCTTGCATGTAGTATACACGCTGTCAAAAAGTCAGTTACGCTGCATCAATTATGCAATTGCACTAAGAGCTTAACACACTGCCCAAATTCTAATTAAATATTTAAGTTTGCCTTTTTCTGTTACTGTCTTCCATTTTTCTTGTAGAGTCATTTAATTGCAGCACATTTTGCTCATATGTCCGATATATGTACATACATTTCTTCAATTAAATTGTTTTTTTTTTTTAGATATTTAATAAATATTTCTTGATGAAATCAGTGCTATAATTAAATTTAACTTTCAGTTCCGGGGTCACCTAACGCTTTGGTGAACAAAAATAATATTTTAACAATAATCGAGAGCCACATTGAATATCCGTATGCACTTCTTCTTCGTGTCTAATTTATCTGTAGTTAAACCATTTAAAATTTCGGCTCAAATTTGACTGCCTGTTACCTTTGGCCTTGCGATACCTTAGCGTCAGCTGATGCATAATAGATGATAACGTCAATCAATGGTCTCAGCTTGTTAAGTGTTGATGGGGCCTTAATACGAACTTTGCTGCTACCCCGTATCCTAAATTAATAATGAATAGCCCAAATTCGATATGCAGCTGACCTTTCACTTAATAGCTCAATACGATGTTGTGTTAGTTGTGCTATTTTGGGTACATTATCTGATATGCAGAGGTAATTTGATTGAATTAATTTCGTTATTTGATTTTTCCCTCGACATTAATCAATGCAAACTTTAATGAAGCTGTATTTTTACCACTGCAGCCGATGAAACTTTAATTCATATTGATTAGTGCGTGCATTCAACGTTTTCCGGAGTAAAATAATAAGTGCGCACAGAAGAAGGGCCATTGGTTGATAAGTGGCCAAGGCTCTGTGGTCCTCTTACTGCCAAATATGCTCCTGAGAGCTGGGCGACGAGCAACGAGCAACGACTACAACGTGCCGACCATCTATTATGTGAGTCAAGCACGTCCGGCCCAGAGCAGTGCTCTCATGTCCTTATGCTGTAACAAGTATTTGTGCGTACTTTACGAGCCGCAGTTAGCCGACTATTCCCCACAGCGGCATAGGACCCATTTGCGACCCTTTTGAGCCGTGCTAGCTGGCACAAGGTTTAAACCTCTTAAGACATTCCGTATTAGCCCGTCTACCTAGTCCCCAAAATAATCCCACATAAAACTTATGGAAGAACACCTTTCGAATGTGAACTGCTTCAATTAGGACAGTCAATAAAATATTTTGTGTTCTTAGCTTCATCAGAAATAAAAGTAATAAAATAATATTAAACTTAAGTGATATTTAAGGAGCAAAGAAAAAATACATATCATCTTTCAAACAAACAAAATATTACAAATATTTTTGTAAACTTAAAAATATGAATATTTAAAAGAAGTGTTCAAGTGTTGCTTAAAATAAACAAAAGAATCAAATACTTTGTATTTCATTTATGCCTTTTTCTTCAATTTACTGGAAACTCCATTAAAATATTTCATAAAATATATGTGATAAATCTGTAATCGCGACAAAGTCAATACTCATTTAATATTACAAGCCTGAGTGTGACACATATAATATGAAGTGAAGTTCTGCCGAGTCTGTATGCCGAAATGAATGCTTTGAAATGGGAGCACTTCACATTTGCTGTGCATGACGCGCTTTTTACCGGGTAATGCAATAACAATACCATAATATAAATAAACTAATTCACGCTAATGGCGCCCAATTACATTTTCAGTCAATATCATTCAAAATCCGAGTCACACTCGCTCTCGGAATCTGAATTAGAATTCAAATCAGAGTCAGAGCCAGAGTCAGAGACTCAAAGGCAACCTTCATTTCGATCAATTTGGCTGTACCATTTGTGCCTAACACATCCTATGAACTGGCAACGTCATTGTGATGATAATGTGTAAAAGAATGTTAATGTGGCTGTGGATGAGAGTGTGTATGAGATTGTGGATAAGTAGGACCTCCTACAGTTGCTGTTTGCCATTTGTGCATTTCACTTTTATGGATTTGGCACTCAACGTCACTGAGCCATCTGCACAAATACGCTTTTGACATTGCATGCGAAAAAACATGATTACTTTTGAGCATCTCGACTTCTGTATACCCTATGAACAGCAACGCCAATAAGAGCAATTGTTTGCTAGTTAAATTTCTCAATTGTTTGCAACACAAGCTGTTATAACGAATATAATATTTTCCACTCCGGAATTATTTTGTTTTCATGTTGTAAACGATAAAATACATTTATCATTTTTCATCTTTGGCCAAAGTACATGTCTGCATATATAATAATGCTGGTTTTATGTCTCCTCTGGTAATGTCGTATCGATACACACTTGAAAACGCTCTAAAATGAAAACCTCTCTGAAAACTTAAGAAGTACCTTTTAAATATTAAATTACAAACATTTTCTTTTCTCTTTTCCAATAATATTTTTCTTAATATTAGCAAATATTTTTGAAAAATTAAAAGAGAAATAACTATTTGTAGAAAAAATTCTTTCTGAAGACTGCTATGTTAGAGTAACCATAAAATCAAGAGTTTCCTGGAATTTGAATATATGTAATCTTAAAAAGTACATAAGATGTTTGAATGTATCAAATATTAATGTAATATTAATAACGTAAGAGGTCATACAAAACATCTTGGAGATTACACATACATTTCTCTAAACTTTACAAAATTATACCCTAAAAATATATACATTTTCGTAAAGGTTAGAAACAAATATCTCCAGTTTCAAGGTGCTTAAATAAGACCCATCCTTTCCGTCTAAAAATATTATTTCTGAATTATAAGATGAGCTAACCTTGGTCTTCAAAATGTTTTCTAATATACTGGCCGATTTTTTTTCAGACTGTACGTTGGTAAAAATATTGGATATAATTATATTTTCCAGGTTTATTGGCTTTATAATTATAAGCTAAAATCAAAAACTAAGTCGTAGTATTCCCCTCTATCGGATATCCTTTTAGTCATCTACTGTCTTTAGTGAGCAATGGGTATAATAAGCAGCAGCAGTGGATGCGTGAAAACGCTGATGGTTTGGGACGAGATGAGTTAGCTAAGAGAAAACTGGCTTGGGCAAGGCAAGGCAAGGCACAGTTGAGCTGAGCTGGGCTTTTATGTATGTGTGTGTCTGTGTGTGTGTGTATTTGTGTATGTGTGTCTGAAAGTGTAGTACTTTTAAACTTATGTATATGTGAAATGTCTGTCGGCGAAGCTGCTGCTGCTGGCTGACGAATTGTCTGACGGTCTTGAGTCTTGACATTAACGCGCACTGAGCTTGGGGCGAAGCCAGAAATTTTATTGCAATTAGTTAAAGCATGCAGCTGGTTGGATGTTGGGGGACTCCAGTTGGTGGTGGGGCTAGTGGATTGGTGGGTAATCTATTGGGTTGGCTGACTGCTTCCATTTTTGCACTTTCGAATGCAATTAAAAGCTTTGTCAATAACTGGGTCGAAAGGATTTATTGAATAAGCTTGGGCGCTGTCACGATTTCGTGACTTAAGCTACGATAAATTGAAATGGCCGCCGATTGACGGCAAAAACGCTAGCTGCCAACTGATTATCAAGGTTTTTGTAACCCCTCAGCCATTATGCTGATTGATTTAAGCATGTCGCTCATTTACGGTTGACTCTGTAACACAGTCGCCATCGTCTATGACAGCCCGACTAAGCGGCAGGTGCGTAACTGCCATCTGGGCATGACATTGTGATATCTGCCCCAACACAGCGCTGCGCCTTTTTGCCAGCTGACAAATGTAATATTTACGTTGATATTAAAATACTTGACAGGCCGATGCCAGGAGAGCACAGAAAGGCAGTGAACGTCTCTGTTTGGCCAACTGCTCCTCACCAACTGTCACCCGCCACACCACTACCCCCCTGCCAGCCAGCCAGGTGTCCTTTTCGTTGGCTGACTGCTTCATAGTAAAACGCTCTGACTGAGTTCGCTTTGGGCTGCCACACGTTGTAAATGTGATTCCATCATGGATTTTGCATTTTTGATTTGTACGCGACTCATATTTATTTTTGATTAACTTGCCCGTTTATTGTCTCGTTTATCAGACAAATCAAATAAAACAAAAAAACGATGAGGTTATTCACGCATTGACTCCAAATTACAGCACGTGTTGAAAACATCTTTCGATTGTTCAGTTTATGCACACATTCGATTCCACTCTTGAGTCTGTACAGAGAGATCATAAAAGAGCGAAGACATATCACAATATATAGCAATTTTCTTAGTAATGAGTACCATCTTTGGCCAACCCCTATCTGCTGAACTCTTAAATCATAAAATTTTTCACTTATTGCTTATATAAATGTTAAAATAGATTTCTGCAAGATTAATTTAAATTAGTTTCTAAGAATAAGGATAAAGCTTTTGTTTATTGGCTTTTATATTTTTTAGATGTGGGCATCTGTCCTTGTTGGTAGATATTAACGACTGCTTAGAACTCCAGTTAGTGCCAAATCTGTTGTTGCCCTTTTTTGCACTGATTCCGGTTTTTTATTTTATTATTACTCGCTGCGCCAAAGCAGCAAAGATGCAAGGCGCATCCTGTTAGCTAAGCAGTTTGGCATGTTTTTGGAACACAAGAATGTGGAATGCGTGTCTCTTGTCCTGTGTGTGTGTTTGTGTATGAGTGGGTGTGTGTGTGTGTGTGTGTGTGTGAACCGCAGAGTTGAGGCTTTGCGCTGCAAGCGACTATTTTTTTGTTGTTTTTAATAATATTTTACGTGTCAACTTTTGTGTGCCAAAAAATTTCCCAGGCTTAAAGAACGATGGCAACAATGTTGCGTAGACTGTTATGAGAAAATTCAAATCTCTTCTTTCCCTCCTGCCGCACTCTCGCACTCGCTCCCTCTATCTCACTCTCTCTCTCTCCCTCTCTCTCTCTCTCTCGCTCTCCTGCCCGACTTTGAGTTGGCAACAAACTTTTGGCTTGTTCTCCATACCATGTCAGCATCTTGCCATGCACATTAATGCACTGTGCAATGGTGTATGACAAGTCAGTGTGTATGTGTGTTTGTGTGTGTGTGTGTGTGTATATGTGTTAGTGTGCGCCTGCTAATATGTGTTTGTCTCCAGTTTGGCATGCAATGCCAAGTTGGTTGCCAGTTTTTCTGCCAATGAAATTTTGCTGATTAGAGTTCTCTTATACAAGCCACACACGCACCAACTTTGCATATAGTATATACACACACACACACACACACACACACACACACACACACACACACCACACATCTATATGTGAGTTCTGTTAATGTGTTTGTACCAAGTCTGGTTGCAATGACTAGAGTCCCAAAACTGTCGTAATTTTTATACACTGCAAAAAGCTAGTAGCGAATTTCTTAAAATGTGTGCAGCATACAATTCCTTAATATTAAAAAACAAAAAAATAATGTCAATATAAGTGCTGTAAATATTTAAAATGTAATTAATTAAATATTCAATCAATCAAAGTCTCTTTAATTTGATATTATTAATTGAAAATAATACATAATAATGGCAACACTGCAGATAGTCCACTTTTAGCATAACACAATCAGTTAGCAACGACAGCAAATAAGCTAATTTGTTAAAAGCAATTAACTAATTGGACTCATTATTTATTTAGCTTCAGATATGTATATATATATACTAATGGATGAGATCCGATTCACTGGATAATAACTTAAGCGGTGCTTAACTGCACTGAAGCTCGAGCTGGCGTCCTTTTGGCAAGGGCTTCACATGCTTACTTGCAGAGTTTTGCATTTGTATTAGCAGTGAATGTTGAAGAAATATATGCACATTTGAATTATTTAGGTCAACTGGATGCGGGATACTCTGTCTCATTCCGTGTCTGCCGTGTCTCATTCAATATTTATGGATGGCAATTCCGGATATCCGGTATTACAAATTATGCACGATGAGCGCATTGAATGACTTATGCGGATTCACTGTGAGTACATTTACATATTCATACCTGTATGTATTCAAATGTGCTTGTCTGTGTGTGTGTGTGTGTGTGTGTGTGTGTGAATCAGAAGGAGCACGACGAAGAAATCACAAGTGTGCGTAGATTTTTGTATTTGCTAGTCAATGTGGAGATTCGATGTGGCATATGTATATGCTAGTCATCATTGATTCGGCATGTGTGCATTTGGAAGTTGTAGTTGCTGATATTTATTATAATTATTGGTAAATACATATGGATGCATACCACTGTATGTAGCTGCCAACTCAATTAAGTTTTATTCAATGCCCCACCCAATTTCAATCAATAATATCATTTTATCAATGGACAATTTAATTTATACGATTGCAGCATCAATTGACAGAGCTCATTACTTTTATTCGTACCCACTGATTTTGGGGTTTATTATTTTATTTGATCAAAATGAATTAATAGTATTTAACTATTTTGCTGCAGGGTATATGCATTTGCACCATTTGCACTGCTGTTGAATTGTTCATTGAATTGCGTAAGCAAATGTTTGTCAATTTGTCAACAGGCTGCGTGTTTGGCATTTCACTCGGCCACTAATTGAACTGTACACGCACGCACTTAACCTAATTTGCACAAATTATGATTGCAATCAAATTTGAATGAAATCAATTTGACACCAATCCTGATTATTTGAAATAAATTAGAAAATCAAAGACATCAAAAAAGAAATAATCATTTCTGAAATTTCGGAAATATTAATGAAATTTGCTCTCCCGTCAGCAGTGCTAGAGCGTAGCAGCAGTCTTTTAATAGTAATTTAAGTAGCAAAAACTCTAATTTTGGACCAAAAGGAGCACAACATTATATTGAAGAGCAACAGGGCTTCTCAACATACATATGTATATTCTCTATGTCAAAAGGTTGATCGCATAATCACATGGCTTTAATGACTTACATAGCTATTGATGCTGATCAACAATATTAATATATGGTGTCGGCAACGTTTGCTGCAATGTGAGCAAATTGTAATACCCTCTGTGAGATTATGAAAACTGTTATAAATGTGTGCTGCATGATATATGATGCATAATATATTACAAATGTGGCAATCAGTAAATAATACGAGACGCTTTGCGCTTACCTGAAAGCCGTCGTACGTCCAGGAGCCAAACTTCATCTCACAGCGCTGATCATCGAAGGGGAACCAGGTAATGTCGATTTTACACGTGGACTTAAAGATGCCAGGTGGCACGTAAAGGCAGCTGCCATTGTTCCGCACCACCACATTGGTGGCGTAGGTGCCATCGAAGCCTTCGTCCGCGCTGCAAGTAGAGTTGCAACGTATATGTATGTAAGTAATGTCTTAAAGTACTTAAATATAATACATATACATATATTTGTAAGTATATATATATGTGTGTGGCTGTGTGTGTTGGCCACGTTGACGCATTTAGGACTTTTCCTTTTTTATAGTCGGATACCCGGAACAACGCATATGGAAATTTATATGGCACACTTTTGAGCATAAATCATTTTAGCACTGCCAACAGCTAACTGGCTTCTCCAAGCTGCCATTGTGGGTGTCTTCTTCTGTATGTGTGTGTTTGTGTGTGTGTGTGTGTGTGTGTGTGTGTGTGTGATTATTGATTAATCCATTGGCAATGCGATGCTTGTATTGTATTCTTACAGTTCAATTTTTACTTCTGGCCAACTAATTTAATATTTATTAATTGTACCCAGTAAATCCAGTCGCCTTCGGTTGGGTATACCACTCGCAAAGTGCCGACTTGTTAAATGTGTGAAATGCATATTTTTTTTTTTAGAAAATTTTAAAGTAATTTGCCTTTATGACTGCTTAGCCATGTTGTCCATTAGAGAACATCTTTGCTCAGTGGTAAGTAACTAAAGTAGAGAATGAAGGGTTCTGCGCTAGAATCGCCGTAAATTCTGACATTATTCCAAATTAAAATACATAAATTTTGTGTGTTTGTATATGTGAAATCTAAAAATATTTATGTTTATTAATAATATAAACAAAAAAATATGTTTAGTGTACGAGTTCAATGTACACATACGTATAAGAACAGTATCCTTGAAATCAAATATTTTTCTTTTCTAAATCTTAAAAAGATGTTCTATGGAATTAAGAAAAAAATCGTCAGTATTTTAGAAATACATAACCTTCCGTTTTAGATACATACTTAAAACTTTTGTATTAGGAAAGTAAGTTAACCTTTTCGCGATATTCTAATTGAACCGATTTATTTTCTAAGTGTAATCCTTGGTATTAAACAAAATATGAATAAAATGAAACAAAAATAGAAAGAGAAGAATTTTTGACTTTTTCGTCATATGTTGATTTGATGCACATAACCGAATAAAGTGTAGCAGCTGTGAAATATTTTTTTTGCGCTAATGTTTTTGTGTCTGTCATTATTGCAAGCCAAAACAATAGGCAGCCCCCGCCACGCACCCGTCCAGCGGACTGCCTGGTCATGTCAACAGTTAAATTATGATTCATTATGCTGGCGTGCCATCTACTCGTATTGTAGTCACATCATCAAAATCTGAGCCATCTTGACACTGAGGCACAGCACAGGGCACAACAAAAAGCTGAGAATGGCCGCTCTTGCTCCCATGCAAGTAGCTATCATAAAATCCTTGTAGTCCCATGTATATATGTATGTATGTAGGTATGCATGTTTGTGTGTGTGTGTGTGTGTGTATTTATGTTGGTGGCACTTACAGCCTTTGCTGGCATTGTTCTTGCTGTTCTCGCTGTCGTTGTTGCTGATATTGCTACTTTTCGCATTGTGTTGAGCACTTTTACAGCATCCCCTCTTAATTGCACCTCCCGCTACTCAGCCTTTGTTCCAGCAAGTCATTTGCTTTGTAATAAAAACTTGCCCAAATACGCATTAAAATTTGTGCGTTTACTGTGCGGCCAGCTGCTCGCTTCTTGGCCCCTCTTTATTTGTCATAAAACTAAAATGCCACTCACACAATTTTAAAGAGTATACCGCATGGCAATGGATTATGCGGTGGGTGCCATTGATTGACATTCTCAAAACAGCAACTTATTTTTAAGTGAAGTGAAAAATGGTCAAAATTTAAAGCTACAAATTGATAAATGACTGCATGTCTTAACAGCGCTGTTAGCTGTTTTTATATTTTAATATACTTATTTTGATTTTGTTGCGGCTTTGTGTTAAAAAGCTGCAAATATTTGGGTATGATAATACTTTAGTTCACAATACCCGAATATTTGCTAAAGGCAGTTAGCGTAAATATATAAATGAAAACTGACTTAAACATGTTCAGCGACATACATATATATTGAATTCATAAATACAAATGAGAAAAAGGTTTGGGCGTGTTGACAATCAAATTGAAACCAGCAAAAATAGGATAAACTAGCACGATTACAAGATTGCCGACGATAGCATACACTGATAAATTGATGTTTACATAAATAGCCTTAAAGCTAAGAAACTCATTTTCATCAAATCAAACCGAGAGACAGGCTGACTCAGCTGATCAAGTATACATATACATATGCATACGCTTAAACTTTACAAAACTAATGAGAATACCTACTGTAAGGATATGAAAAACGGAAACAATAAGTATATTTAGATAAATATATATATATAGAAAATGTAGACAAACAAATGTCAGCTCATAAGCATGGAAGGGCTTAGAAAAGAAAAGAAAAAACACATATTTTCATTACATATTATCAAAATGTTGAAAGTGCAAATAAAATTATATGAATAAAGCAATAAAACCACAGACACAAAGCCAATAATGATAGCAACAGCAACAGCAGCAACCGCACAGGGTTTTTATTACAGAATGATAAAGAATTGTATGGGCACGGGAATTGGCCATAAAAATAGATAGTCAACATAAGGCCCAATTGAATTGTTTCTCTCCCATCAAGATGGTAACATCATAAGTCTGCCAGGATAAGCGCAAGGTGTCTAACCGCAGCACCAGTCATAAAGAATGAAATAAAATTAAAAAATGTTTATATTATGCTTTACTTACCTATTGTACATGAGCACGTCCGGTTTCCACAAGCGATGAGGCGGTATACGTAAATCACGAACACCTCCAAATTCACTGGAATTCCAACGCAGATTCATGTCGTTCCATTCCTGTGAAATACAGAAATAGTTCAACATAAATAATATAACCTGTATATATACATACATATATATATATATGTATACATATTTAAATAAATGCGTTTCCCTTTGTTTCAACTGTATATAAGCCAGAAGGTCGGAATTTTGTTAAACAAAAGAATTTCACTCGTTGGCGTCCGGCTTAATTAATTAAAGTCTATTTGTGAAACGAATAATGGAAATGCGAATACGGAAATCATTTTGAAATGAGACCTGCTGACAAATTGATCCATTACTTTAAAGAACTGAACGTATTGCAATTTTGCCGATATAAACTTAAGTTTTAAATATTCATACCGATTATAAAAACGTAAGTTATACGATATATAAGATACTGGTAACTAACAGGTAAACTCTAATATATCGTGCGAGAGAGCAAATTTCATAACTATTCTCTGAACTTAGAAATATTTTCTATTATTAGGTTTTCAAAATCCTTTTTAATATTAATTATTATATTTCGGATATTTAGAAATTAGTTCCAAAACTAGTTTATTTTTCCAGTTCTCATTTTGTTTTTTCATTTAAGGATGATTTTCTTTTTTTTTTGAGTATTGCATAATTTGTGGATACATCTAACCAATAGCTTAATTCGCATCTTGAACCTGTTGTGTGGGCCATTTACAAGTAACGTATTAATTAGACGTGATCGATTATATATTATGCGCAGTGTCCACTGCCCGCCCATAGAACAAGTGGCCAAGTGTTGTGGACTGGAAAGGTGCGTTAACCATCAATCATCGTAATGTGCCCGCTTATGGATAGACGACCATAAACTAGAGCCGTATCGAGCATTGAATTGGGTGTGAATGCTTGGAGTAACTATTTTGTGGGGGTTTGGGGGCTGTCTGACGCTTATCGTAATTAAATTGGTTGCTTTTGTGACACTTAAGGCGATTAGCGCATTGATTCGATGCCAGGGGCTAATGTAATGGTAGAAATGGTCGTGTTTGCATTTGATCGCATCGATTAATCAAATTAAAAGCAATTACCATCCATGTACCTAGCGCCCAATTATGGGCATTAATCATTCATATATTATTTAATTGCTTTCGACTGAAACTCGCACTTGGCCAAGAATATAACGTAGGCAGAGCAATCAAATTAATTGGTAACAGATCTTAAGTGCTATGTCATTATTGCATTTAATTGAATCAAATCGTTATCAATTTGGACTACACCTATGCACATTTAAATATGAATTTCAGTTGAAGTTTAATGCGAGTCAAAAATCATCTTTTGAGGTAATACGTTTTTGTCTAAATTGAGTTTTAATATTTTTGGATGTTTAATTTGATCTAAAATGTAGGTTTAATTTAATTAATTAAATAATTAATGCAAGTCTTTGCTTGAAAATATTTGTAGAATAACTGACTGGTTAATTTTCCAACAGCATAGACATCTTTTGATAAATCGAAATTTACTTTTCAAAATTATTTTAAGAAATTTAATTAATTAAGTTGATTGAAAACTCCATTATTAAATTCAAAAGCATTTTTTGGATTTTTCTTTGATTTGATTTCTTAAGTTACGCAGTCAAAATTGTATTTATTTGCAGACATATTTCTAGCAGCTTTTAATTTCAACCAATTAGTTGGAATTATAAAATTTGCGAGCTATTTCTTCTAACCGGAGCTGATTTCAGAATACAATTACTGCTGTTCGTGGCATTTTTATTTTTATTTTTATATTTATTTTCATTTTGTATTAAAATGAAAGTTTCTTGGGCAATTATTTTGTCACTCGATATGCCAGTTATGCCGAAATAATCTTTATTTGGTGAAGCCGATAGAGCTAAAGCGGCAGAAATGACCAGCAGCTGGCTGCTCACTTGCATGGGGCACATACCACACATTTCGCTGACGCTGCCTCCTACGAATGCTGTGGGTATCACAGAAAAGAAATAAAGCCGACGAACTGACTAGACATGGAACGCACTTTTTGCCCAGCAGCTTGGATGGCTAAGGGGGTGGCGAATAAAAGGATTTCCACGGCTCAGAGTTGAAGCAGCTGCGGATGGGTGAAGTGCAAATGATAATAGAAATGGGGAAAGGAAAATTAAAATGAATGCCCAACCCCACGGTAGGCCGCATTTGTGGAATTTACGCAATTTACGCATTTTAAGCTATTAAGTGATTTCCTTAGCTTTTTACTCAAGTGCGAGTACCATTTTTTTTTGTCAGTCTGTCTTTGTCTTGTATTTTATTTTGTTATTCTCTTATTTGATTTGTTTTTTATTTTGTTTTTTTTTGGATTTGGCTTTTGACAAATTGGGGCAATTTCATTTGTTGCAGTGTGTGTGTCTGTGCGTATGAGAGAATTGAGTTTTAGACCGACACACAATTTATTGCCTGAAGGGCAACAAATCTTTGGCCAAGACTCGTGTGTGCGATGGAAAACCAAAATAATTTGTACTCGTATTTGAATAATGCTCCCACACTTATTATTGTTTAGTATTAAAAGTTGCCGAAGACTTACCAATTTAAGCCAAATATTTGTGATGAGTAGCTGATTCTTTTCGTCCTGCAATGAAAAAGAATGAAGGAACATAAATTAGAAATTACAAAAATGACTTAGCAGGAAGAGCATAAAGACTACAATTGTATCAACTTCAAATAAATTTGTTTGATGTCACATTTGAATATTTGGAAGGCACTTCGAATAAAAGACTGAATCACACAATTGAGAGCATGCTCGAGTTGCTACTGTTCGAGATGTAGTCGAGGTAGACCAATAGAAGGTAATCGAAATAAATTGAATTGAAATCAAAATAAAGCATTTTTCCTGACCAGCTTGGCCATCTTGCCAAACAGTGTTCTGTTTTGGTCCTGTGCAAGCACACGAAATCAATAAAGCATGCAAATGAAATTCAAACATCTCAAATACTTAACAAACTTTTTTGGTCAATTTGTAGTGCAAATATTACAATATTTGTTTCCGTTTAACTTAAGTCATTTTATGGACACATAAACAGCTCTAAATAAAAAATATTTTTATTTGAAACTATACCACAATCATTATTGTTAAATAAAGGGATTATTGGCTGAAAATGCTTTTCTTTAGCAGACTGGCAGACGTGTCGAACACATTCTTATAAAATTCCAATTTTGTCAACCACAGATTTCTTCAGAAATTTGAAATGCGTTTATAATTCGCCAGCTGCCCAGCTGCCCATCTGTCAATTTTGTTATGTTATTACAGGACACTCTGGTATTGATAATGAAATTAGTCGGAAGTGAACAGTAGCCCTAGAAAGAACTGCGTCATTTTAATATTAAACTGATTTCTATTAAAGCGCAATCATCAAAAGCCGACGGACCTGAAAGCTTCTGAGTAAACAATAATATTTCTCAATAAATGAATGAATAAATATGTATTTCGAACTCAATGATTACACTTGCCAACAAGAAAAGAAATATATAAAAAAGATAGCTATATACGATATCTGTTAAGCTTAAAAACTTTAGCTCTTTTAAATCCATTAAAATGTTGTATAAATAAATCAGATAATCAGCCAATTGTAGTTATTATTATTGCAATCGGCATTCCTTGTGCATTACAACAAAGCAGTTGCTATCTAGCCGGCATCAAAAATGCTGTCGGCCAGTGTAATCATTCAGTTATGTATACGCTCCGTTAGCCGCATTGATGATGAGTGCACACAAAAGGAGCCCAGTGTCTGTCAATGCCAGAGGTGGGCAAATGATGTTGTTTGTGTTGTTGCTCTTGTTGTTCTTGTTGTTCTTGTTGTTCTTGTTGTTGCTGTTTCTGCTCATTAAAGAACGGAAATCAAAGTAGACAATGAGATGGCTAAATTGCATTCGAGACATTCGCTCCGTTGATTCATTTAGCGAGCAAGGCCATGACGGCTATTTACATGGCATTTTCATATACAAACTGAAGACAGTTTTTTGGATTCTGTCTCTATTGTTGTTGTCGGATTTTCTGTAGTTGGCATATTTATGTAGCGCAATGATTAACATATAAATTAAAAGGGAATTCATCGGAAGTGACGCCTTTGTTGGACACTGCCAGGCTGCCGGCCATTTGCCAACGTGCACGGCATTAAAAGTTGGCCAGCTGACCGGGTCTACTTTGGAGCCAAAACAGGCAACTGGCCAATTGTAGAGTTCTCTCTATCTCTCTCTCTCTCTCTCTCTGATTTTGGCATATATTCGGCTTGTACATTGGTAACAATGTTTGACCTTTTGGCTTATTAGGGTTTTGCTCTGAAGTTTCTGCTGTTGCTGGTGCCGTTGGCGTTGCTGTTGCCGTTGCTGCGGCTGCTTTTTGACCAAACGAGGGCATTTTGTGGCCAAAAGCCAATTTGTAAGTGGCAACAACAGAAATCGACAAACAGACAAATGGCAAACGCCGCCCGCCCCACTTCGCAAGCCAAATCCTCAGTTTAGGTGACGAATGTGTGCTTGCGGTCTTTTAAATGGCAACCTAAAAGCGTTGCGCCCAAACCGGAAATCAAACCCTACAACAGCAGCAATAACAGCAACAACAAGGTTAAGGAGCTGTTTAAAGGCGAATGTATGCGTACCATGAGTAGCAAAATGCACATGATGTGTAATAAATTGTAACAAGGTATCCCCGACACATATACTTATACATATACCTACATGTATGAAATCACATATGCACTCAATCACAAAAACCCAAGCATCGAAGCGCCCCGCAATTGGCAACACTTAAGATTTTGCCTAATTTATTAAATATGAATATGTGATTTGAGCCAAATCTAAATTGCCTACATTTACTTGGCTATCGATGCTGATCAAGAATATACGTTATGTGGGGTCAGAGATGCTTCCTGCTTATGCTTGATGCATTCTGTAGCACATCTGACATAGTCTCCAACATTGATTAATGGGAGATTACTGCCATAAAAATAGGCAAGGCTGACAAAATGGTTGCCTTACAAAAGAATTCCAGCTTGTGTTTGTCTCATGGACAATTTGATATAATTAGAAAAAAATCGCCCTGAGTTTTAAGAACCCTGTAAACTGGAAACTTTTTCTTGTTTTGGAAATAATATTAAAATATAAGAAAACCAATTTGTTAAAATTAAAAAGTTTTCTGTTATATTTTCAGAAAAATACTTCTTAATAAAAGAAAAATCTTGAAAAAGTAGAAGAGTAGTGCACACTTATTTTGGAAACTATAAGTAACAAAAATATACATATTTTTGCTACGCTTTAGAAAAGTATACCCTGGAATTAAGAAAACAAAAATCCTAACTTTTAGGAAGACGCAACATTGCGTTTTAGACACACTCAGGTTAGTTACCCTTGGCGATTCAAGGTGATTTTTATAAATAATGAATAATATAAATAATAGGCGTTGTAGCTAGTAAATCTTACTTGTACTACTTACGACTAGAACTATTAGTTCTGTTTAACTTTGTTAATTGCTATGTTAAAAGCCTAAAATCTGGTTTTGTTCATTCAAAGGCTTAAAGCTAGAAAAAACGAAAGTATGTGTGGCACACAGCATGTAGCAACATCAGCAGCAGCAACAATAATAATAGCATTAATATTATCATTAACAAGTCATAATGCTCTATACGAAGGTGTGCGACTGGTAGATACCCTGTACCCATCTGTTAGATCTATATTAGAACGCTGAGGCCGCCGATTAAAAAGTCTTCAACACTCGAAGCATTGTCGAAACTGCCTGCTTCTGGCAGTTTATCAATTTTTAATTGTTGTAGGGTATCATAAATACAATCGTTAACAAATGTCATTACAACATAAAACATATTCAAACAACAATACCTGTGTGTGTCAGTGGTATTTCACAAGAATAACAGCAATCGCTTGCCGCTTGTGGCTCTGATTGAATTGTATAATGATTATTAATCAATAATTTTCTCTTTTTGTAAATTGGAAAGGGCATTACGATTATGAAGAAATTATTATTTTCTCAATACATAAGGCATACTTGTTGTCTTGAGCCTTAGTTTAAATGCTTAGCATCATGGACGAGAATTACGATTCAAAGATGGTAATCAACTTTGGCACAGGGTATTTTCGATGCGAGTCTGCTCGTCTGGAGCACTCTTAATTTTTGTCAGCGTTGTCGTTTCTTTCTTCTTCTTTTTTGTTTTCACAACTAAATGTATGTCATTTGTCATGCGACATGCGAATTACATGTTGCCAGCCTCCCAAGCCCTGCCCCCAATACCCAATACCCAATATCCAATATCCAATCTCATCCACTGCACACCATAAATCTCTCTCGCATAGTAATCAGTGCAAATTTGTTTTCCTTTTGTCAGTCTCATCTCCCCTTTGAAATACATACGTGTCTCTGATATGAGTTTGTGCTTGTTGTATTTGGAGCATTTAGTCATAATTACGGAAGAAGGAAAAAAATAAAAACTAATTACGAAACACAAATTCTGAAAAACGAATGAGAGAGCGAAGTAATCAGTAGAAGGCAACGGAATGGAATATTGTTATTTAACTTCATATGCAATATCTTGAATTGAAGAACTGTTTTGGGACAAAGCATTCCCATAATGAACTGAGGAGATGTACTGTTATTTCTCCGCATTGCTTACGCTTTTCACAGATTTCCAAAAGAGTAAACTTTCAATTTGGTTTTTCTTTCTTCAGATTTCAATTCAATCCAAAAATGATTCAAATGAATATCAGAATATTTAAATTAATTTGTAAATGATGTTGTTTGTTTGCTCAGCTTATTTACTTTTGATGGATTAAACGGTTTTATTTATGAATGCCAAGTTGTTTGGTGTTGCTGTTCAGCTGGAATAAATCAAAACATCATAAAATATTTAACACGCTCAGTGAACCAATGCCTATCAAACAGAATAGCTGTCAAGCTATTAAACCTGACTGATTGCCGATTATCAATAATAATGACTGTTTATCAACCCAAAGGGTGGAAATTTGGAGGGCTGCAGGCTGGACTGTATTATTATACTGTAACTTTGCCAAACAAATCTAATTCACTCACATTCTCAACTACACTTTTTGGGCAAGACATAATTAGGCGCATTCACTTCAAACGTACCTTAATTGTTTGATAGATTTATTCTTAAAATATTCTTTTTCTGAATTGGCTGAACATGCCAACGGATCTAAAATATTTCCAATTTATTTTCTCGCTAATTTACCATTCAAATTAATTCATCTGTGGCAAATAAGATGGCATTTAAATATATTTAAAAAAAACAAGAAAAAGGATCAGTGACGAACCTAATTCTACAGCTACTCGGACTCGGACAATCGACGCAACAGCTAAACTCTAATAAAGAAGTTGAGAGAGTAGATTTAATACCTCTTTTATAATTTTAAGATAATTTTAAGATAATTTTAAGAAATTATTAAGAAATATTAAGACATTTCTTGTATTAATAAGAACATTTGTGTAGTTTTCAGCGCTGTTTTCTTAAATTCAGGACGATTTTTTTGTTAGTGTAATTCAAGGAAATAATTTCTCTGTTGGATTGCTGGAATCTGCAGCCTGTGAATAAGAGAAACGATGCCAACATTTAGTATTGTTGAAGTGTCCAGTGACAGCTGCTGATGGCCAGCGTTGAGTTGGTCAAGTCACGTTACTCTTGGCCTTGTCACCCAGCAAGCGGTACTCGCTGGCCAAGGACTGTGGCTGAAAAGGAGAACGGATGTCAGCAGCGCGTGCCACTCGCTAAATACATACAAACACACAAACATACGTACAAATATACACTGGCCAAGCTTTCATTCACACGGGTATCAAGTGCACTTTTTAAATCACAAACTCAAAACACACAAGCTGCAACGTAGACGCCAGCAGCGCCGTTGCCATTGACATTGCTGTTGCTGCTGCTTCTATGGCAATAGTTGCTCTTTCCCTCTCACTCCCTCTCTTTCACTCTCTCTAGTTAGGTTACGCTTTGAGTTTCGTTGCCATCTCGTTTTTTTTATACAAAAGTATTTTTTTTTTCACTTTTTATTGCCATTTCTTTGGCAATTCGTGCAGGGTGATAAGTTTTCTTCAAAGGAAATTAAAAGCGAAACGAAGAGGTCCCATTTTGGTTTGGGGTTTGGCCTGCCTGCTTGTACATTTCCGCTTGTGTGTGCATGTGTTTGTGTGTGTGTGTGTGTGCGTGGGCGGACTGCTGACATTTGCCTTCACCTTGACTGGGTCGAGTTCACAGTGTGTGTTCAGCTACCAAACCTGCTCTCCTATTCCACATACAACCAAAGGTACAAATGTCTGTATACATACATACACATATATATATATATATATATATGATATGGCAAGACAAGCTGGCGATAAAAGTTGCTTATTGGAAAAGTTGAGCGCTTGCAGCTTTAAAGCCAATTGGTCGCCTCACGCTGATAAATTTCCAATGATTTAATGTCCGACTCGTCGAACAGTCGAACCAAATTCACATACATAGATACATCTGTGCAAACATTTGTCTTTGATTTCGAGCCTTTCATATGGCGAAACTGTGGCCACAATGCAAATCAAAGGCAATGCCAATGGCCGCCAACCAGACAGAGAACCAGAGAATCGCGCCTTTGGCCACAGTCAATGCAATGCAGAATATGAGAAGAATGGAGGCATTGCATTAGTGTATTGTACTATCTGACGCATGTACATATATACGCATCAAGCTTCTTAAGCTCACGTGGCGCGAGCTGTGTTTTACAATTGTCTGTGTAAACAGTAGCTGAACGAGATGGGCGGGCACAAAGCAACCAGTTGTGGAATGCAACGAGACGGGCGGATACCCTGTATTTATAACTTAACTAGATATTGTACGTTCTACGTATCTGACATATATCATTTTAAATTCGAATTTAACTATCTCTATTTTTTTGTTCATTTGTGTAAACCTTTTAATTCAGAGAATTGAAAGAAATGAATGATTAAGCTTTCAGCTGGATGCACTTACATACCTCTTTGAGCACATTATAAACGGGTACAAAGTATGGTTAAAAAAGCACGCAAAGTGGAGCAGCAACCGAAGAAGGAAAAGAAAAACGGATGCAAAGCTAAATAACAGCAGAAACCACAACAACAGCAAACACGGCAGAAAAAGTTACAACAACAACACAGCTGCACACAAGCGAGCGCAGCCAACAGATGCGGCCACGCAGCAAAGAGTGAGACAGCGAGAGAGAGGGAGAGAGAGACAGAGAGGGAGTGCATAAGAACTTGTGGGTGAGCAGTCCAACAGCAACAACTGAAGCTCAAGCTTTTTCGCTTTCTTTTCGCGGCTGTTCTAACTCTCACTGGCCAGCGATAATTGAATAAAACCAAGTGTGCTTATGCGTGTGTGTGTGTGTGTGTCTGTCTGTGTGTGCTTCTGTTTGCGTTACACATATGTACATATGTATATGTTTGCTTGCTTGAATATGTGCATGTATGTGTGCCGGCATTGCTTCATTTAAAAATAGCTCCTTTGTTTATGTTGCAGCTCTATGTGGGTTGTGTGGAACGCACACGGACACACACACGCACGCACACACACAGCCCTTTGCAGATGGGTTCGGCGAAGTTAGAATAGCATCACAGTAAGTCATAGATTGAAATGAAACGGGAATGTTTAAAGTGGCAATGGCCCAGTCGATGCTCTTTTTCTTAATCAACAGTTCGAGCAACTTGTGTCCTTCGGCAATAAGCCAGTTGTCTCCAGGACAGCCGCTACACAATCATGTGCCACGCTTGCTTTTGTGTTGCTTTGGGTCTACTCCCTGGAATAGCGCCCGCTCTTACGGATTATACGACACCTGAGCTGACAGTTAGCCTTAACATATGGCATGTACGCTTGACAGCTAGACGAGCGGAGGCAGGCAAACACACAAGTCCTGGTAGCCCGTCAATGCTCGACGAAACCAGGCTGCTATCGAAAAATGTCAATTATTTTGAAGTTAATTTAATTTTAATATTCTATAAAAACCCAGGCACAGACACAGACAACTAGAGGCATTCAGCAAACATATGTGCGCGGTTTTTATTGTTACAATATGCTTATACTTTTGTTTGCCTTGTACACTGACAATAATAAGCGTGTATTTTGTTTTGGATTTGATGTAAGTTATTTAGGAAACTGTAATAAGCTGTTGATAAATAATAATCTATGCCAGTGTGTGTCATTGTAACTGATAGACTTTAGTAGTCTTTATTGTTATATTATTAATTGAATACAACTTATTTTGTTTTATTTTATTTTTCTCGCTCTCTGTACATGTAGGTTTGTGTGTGTCTATTAAAGTAATGGATTGATGACGGCGCCCAAATGGTTGTTTTCGGTAAGCGCTACATTGCCATGCCATAAATTTGCAACTTTAAATATATACGTAAACAGCCATAAACAGACACCCAACCCAACAAACGTCAAGTGGACTAGGGGGTGCAGCTCCCCAAATAAATTATTGTGCGGTTGCCCTTATTCTATGTGCCAATAATATATTTATTGCTCTTACACTTTTGTTCACAGAAAAATGTTACTTTCAAAATTTGGAAAGTTTTTTTTTGTTTGTGTTATTAATTTCAAATACCGAGGAACGATTTTTTGTTGTAGTACCCACATCAAGTATATAAAAATGTTTGTAGAAAAATTTTGTTTTGAGTTACATTGTTTGGCTGCTGAATGGATAGAAAAAATAAATACAGAGCCTTGCAGCGAGTGTGTGTGTGATGAATTTGAATCTCAATACAACAAATAATTGCGATTGATTTGATGTAGCAGCAAAATTAAATTTACCACAACGACCATCAGGCTGGCTTATTTATTTATTTTAATTGAATTTATTTTGGCCCACACCAAAACGGCAGCCACAAAAAAAATGTGGTAATCGGACTTCCCCCTCGTCTCTTGGCTTTGCAACACTGATTACGCAATTATGCACTAAATTGAAAGCTTTCCCATGTGTGTGTGTGTACTATAAATTTGCATAGTTCCAATTGCTAAGCAAATTTGTCCCAAAAAAAAAGAAAAAAGAGAACGTTGCAAAAGCAAAGCAATACTGGCAACGAAAACGGAAAATGGCGATAGGGGGCTGCCTCCGTTGGGGGGATGGCGAATGGAATGTTGGGTGGCTGGCTGGATGGCAGAAATGATTGTTATTCGGACGAACTGTAAATGTATTTTCGTGCAAATGGTAAAACACACAAATGCCAAAAGACAACTGCTTGTGGAATGGGCCAAAGGACAAAGTACAAAGGGCACAATGCAAAAGAGATGCGATTGTGTGTCAATGTGCGAATATTTGTACTCTAATGCCAAAGTTAAAAGAGTATATTGGTTTTGTGCAATTCTTGTCATAAAGTCCCTTCATCTTTCGTCTTTTGAGACTAGGAACATATACTCTTCTGTGCTGTCAATAGATAAATTGGAGAAAATCTTATGCTACGTCCAATGATGGGCTTTAAAGATTGACACCGCCGCTAGTTTTTAATAACCTCTCTTAAAGATAGATGGAGAAAATGAATGGGCACGCCCAATCCCGCCCGCTTAATTGCAAAACAATCTATATATCTGATAGGCCCAATCTATAGAACTGCATTTTAAACAAGACTGCACTTTAAAATTACAGCCATCAAAATTGGAATATATAATTGATCTCTGTTAAAGGTCGACATATTAATTTTCGGGCCACGCTCAACGTGACGGCGCATTACGAGTAAACTCCTCCCAGGATTGGTAAGATTTCATGGTTATGATTACCAAATTTGAAAGGCTTATTGACGATTATTCAGTGGTCGAGGCATAAACATCCAACCCCATAAGGTTACTTGCTGGCATAATGCTGATATTAGAGTATTCCGCAGTCGTTAGTGCCCGACTGAAACATTCCTACTTGTCTGCTGTTTCTTTTGTGGGGCACTGTGTAAAATGCGTATGTGTATGCGAAATTGAACGGACGAATTCAGCGTGGGGTTTATGGAATGGGTCAGATGGCGATGGACATGTTGCTATTGGCGCTAAATATTTTGTAAATTGGCCCGCATTTTGTTGAGCGTCAAATGCAATTTTAAATTTACGTCTGCCACACAAAGGCAGCCAGCAGCGTGCGGTGAGGCAATGTGGCAGTGTTGCAATTCAACAATTAATTAGAACGCTGAGCAAACCACAAAAACACACACGCACATCACGTAAACACACTCCAACACACACACACACACACACATGTGGCAGTCAGCCTCCATTAAAGTGGGGAGTGGAGAGAGAATGTGTGGCAATGTCCCAAATTAAAATTGTTTGCATTTGCTATTCAAATTGGTCGGCTGCCTAATTTGAAAATGCTCATATTATTTTATGAATTGATGTAAAGTTTTTTGGAACCAACTTTTACCATGCACTTTACGTGTGTGTATAAATAAATCTGTAAAAGTTTTAATAAATATACGTATAAATATGTACATATATATGTATGTATATATTTTTTAATACTTTTAAAGACTTTTAATGCTACTGTGAAATTGAAAATACATACATATATATACACTCAAACATTAAATCATATTTTTAATACATTAAATAATAGTATCGCTTGCCTCTTGCAAAATTGATAAACCATATTGATAAATAATCAAAACAAAATAAATAAAAATAAAATTGCTTTCGTATATATAAGCTGACGGTGCATTACGGGTAATTATACTTTATAATGAGGATGGCGACTGTTTTAACACTTCATTGCCATATTATTATGAATATTTATATTTCTTTTGTGCCATGAAGCATTAAATTAATGACATAAATAAGCGATCGGCTTTTAAAGCGTTTATGCGAATGGCATGCAATTAATTTTTTTACATTTTTTTTTAATGATTTCTTTTTGCATTGCTTTCCAGCTCGTTGTTGGTCTTGTCGGTTATATAAACAAAAGTAAACAAACGAACGATCAGTACTAGGGATGCACGTTACGACAACAGAAACAGCAACAGCAACAGCAACAACAACAGCAACAACAACAGCAACAGCAACAACAACAACAACAACAGCAACAACAACAACAACAGCAGCAGCATAAGTTCAATAAAAACCGCAATGACAACAACATCCAAAAATTGCGCAAACTGTAAACAAGTCGAGCAAAAGTGCCGTTAATAAACGCCGCACTCTCCGCATGCACACCCAATAACAAACGTATACTAAATAAAAGAGCACAAAAATTGAGACTGCGTTATGTTTGATTATGTATATACATATGTACACATGTACATATGTACATATATCAGAATACATTGAATGCGTAGAAGTATGAGTAAATTCTTAAGTAATTGAATAGTTGTGTGTAGAAATATCTGAATAATTGAGTTGTGTTACATCATTATCTCAGCTCCATTACCTTCTTCCAGATTCGATTAACTCTATCCGCAGCATCAAGACTTGCAGATTAATATCAATATGACTAGATCTTGAAACAAATCGTTGAATTATAAATTATCAAATACAAATAAATGGAGCTAGCAATGAATTTTAAAGTAGCTGAAGTAAATATAGCGGAAAACGAAAGCTTTCGAATTCTAATTTAGAATAGAACTTTTACATCATCTAGACTTTTTTTTTATAATTAAAAGCTATTTTTAAAAACAAGAAAAACTTTATAGTTTTCAGGCCGAATTTCATTGTAATGTATTTTTCTAAAATTCAGCACGATTTATTTATTAAGGGGCTCAACCAAATAAATATTGAGAAGTATAGATTATACTGCTATATAGTATTTAAAAACTTAAACAATTAGACAATCGGGCAACTTGAGTGCCAATTAAATATATTAAGGCATAAAGTATGTTTGTATATGTATGTCTATAATTTATGGCCACTGTCCATTTAAGTGGGCGGCATGGCCAGTCTCTCGCACAGTCTGACATGCAGCCATAAAAACAGGAGAAACACACACAAACACACACACACACACTTGCACATGCAAATATTACGCCAGAGTAAAATGTGTAGCATACTTATATGCCGCGTGCGTGCTTTAATAATGCCCTTTATTCTTTTAATATGTTAAACAGCGAAGGCATGAGATAGGGATACGAATGACAAGTGCACATGGCGCATAGGTTTTACTGTGGTCAGCCACCGACAAGTGAGGGGGCGTGTCCGAGAGAGCTGTAGGGGGAGGGGTGTGCGGTGAGATATTGCCCGGTACGTGGGCATTTCACTGCCATGCGCGTATGCGTACTGGGTGTGTGTGTGTGTGTATTGGTGTGTACTGGTGTGTGTGTATGAGCGCGTGTCCTGTATTTGTTTGGTCATCGTGTAATTTGATATGGCAAAGTTTTTCGACACTCAGTGAAACATATTTCAGCGACGTGCCTTCATCCATATATAATTGCTTTAATGCTGCCAGGATTGCTATCCATCCTGCACAATGCCATGAGTCGGCCATGCTCTCGAACCTTGTGGCACTCCAACAAAAACAAGAAACAATAACTCAGGAGGGGCCTAAAATATAAACACAACTCGATTATGAATTCATATAGCAAAAGTCAACAAGCAATTCAAATTCTGATGAGCCTGGAAGGTTCACTCATCACATTTATAAGGATTCGTTAACTGTATTACTATTTACAATAGACGAAAAGTGCTTGAGAAAGAAAGACTTCGAAACTTACAAATTTCTTTAATCAAAGAGTAGGGGGTCTGTTTGCCATAATTGAGTATTTGCTGTCCGGCTTTGTAATTGCAATTATCTCTCCAACTATGGCAACTATAGCCAGTTTGAGCACAGCAAATTTGCTGACCAATCTCAATATTTAAATATGGCATGTGTTGGAGCAGCCATTACTTTCAACTGTCACTCAAAGTCAGGCTTTGTGTGTGTTTACCAGCTGCATAACGATGCGTGCAGGGACAATTACACGCATTGTGTGCGCCGGGAGTGTCACACATACGCACACGCACAACCACTCACACACACACACACACACACGCACACACACATACTACCATAGAGCGGAATAGACATGCAGAATAAGAACAAACATTAGGTTTGCTAAACATAAACGCCACATAAAGTGTCAACAGTTGACAGTCTCAACTTTGCACAATTTACGACATTTTCTAGGGGTTGGCCAACCAACCCCCAATACGCCCCATCTTCACCTAGCATTCTGCTGGAAGAAATGTAGAGTTGCCAATTCGGAATTACATTACCATCATGCACACTCGCACACTAACACATATGCACAATGTCACGAACGCATGTCAAACCGCAACAGCTCTGCTCATCTTGGCCATTGCATTGTGACAGAAAGGGGAAGTAGGGTGGGGGCGGGCGTTATGGGTGCTACAGCTTGAATAAGCCTTACTGTTCGGCTGGTCATTTATTATAAAACGACAGAAGCACATCACGTTAATTGCCAATTAGAAATGTGAAGCATTAGTTGGATATTTATTATATTCATGTATACATATGCATATACGTATGTATATAGTGTGTGTGAATGTTTAAATGTGTCATGTTCTTACTGGTTGGCTAGTTGTCGACGCATGATTGAACGTCCTCAACTAGTGTAGACAGCTGCGTAATTAATACAACTCCAACATATTTATTTGACGCCTGTCATTTCTATTTCTAAGCTTGGACGCCAAACCAGTCCACATCTCGTCTTTCACACACTGCTCATCACCTGTCGAGCAGCCCTGCAGTGAGCGTGATTAGTTAACCACACATAAGCAATTCTGGTTTATTTTTAATACAGCGAATTAACTGTTAACTGTGTCTAAGTTGCGCTGATTTGCAGTCAATAAATGTTAAAAAAAAATTCCACTTGAAGATGTAGGAAATCTATTTCAACAAAATGGGAATATAATCCTAAGTTGTCAAGAAGTACCCTTTTGGTTGGTGTTATATCTCTCTTTTTTTAACGGAAATGTATTACTAGACCTTATAGTTGGTCTGCTGACATCTAAATTTTAGTACGGTGTTCTTATGTTATGTTTTTGTATGTATATACATATATTGTATATAGTTATATTATATTTTATTTCGATCTCACATTTTAAATGTCACATATCTCTTAAATCGAATTTACCTATGGTAGGTGTATGTTTTGGTTGTCCGGTCCCTTCGGTTCCCTCACCAAAAGATTTATCAAAATTATTAACGAGATTGCTTTTAAATTAAGGGAGTACAGCGCATATGAACATGGCTATATCGGTTCGGCTGGAGATGCTGATCAAAAATATATATATATTCTATGCCGTCGGAGACGTCTCCTTCAAAACGTTTTAAACTTGAAAATATGATTAAAATAATCAATAATTACTTGAATCACGTTTGCATTTTACCAAAGCTCTAAGTAAGCTAATATGTACATATACATATATACATATGTATGTACATATATCATCTGTCATTTGGTTACAGTTGTCCCTTTTTGAATTGTAAACAAAATCACACCCACTTCCTGAATTGAAAACTGAAATCTCCGGAAACTCTATTTAATACGGAAGATTTCCAAACTAATCCTCTTTAATTAAAAATATTCCATTTGTAAGATCAGCTTTTATAAGTTCTTAATTGATTTATGTTTCCAGGAATAAATAAGTTAATTATTTTATTAATTTATTTATATTAACTGTAATACATTTATATACAAATAATATTACAGTTAATAATGCACGTAAGATAAGTCAATAATATATATCATTTGAATTGTTAAACAATCTATTCTGCTGCCAAGCTTATCAACCAATATTGTACACAAGAAAAATATTTAAAGGCATTTCGACATTTAAATCCTTGTAAGAGTGTGTGCCTACTGCTAACTAAGTGTGTGTGCGCATGAGCGTGTGTGTGTTTGTGCAGCACATAACGTATTCAATTAATAAATGATACTTTCTGAGGTAAAAAGTTACGAAAACAACAGCGACTCTGAGAACAAAACGGAATTGCGTAAGCGCCAAGTATGCCAAAAAAAGGTTTGCAGCCAAATTATTATTATGGTGTGTGTGTGTTTGTGTGTGTGCGTAAGTGTAAAGATTTGCCTGCATGAGGTGTGCTACGTGATGTACATGCGAATGATGCCACTAAAATGATAAAGTCAAAACAGTGGAAGCCCCATCTAAAGACACCCTATCCAAGCAAACTATGGCTACTCTACTCATTCGACGTGGAATCTGGACAGTTTATGCTTGAATTGAATTCTTTCTTTTAAGTATGTTTCAAAATGCTTAGAGTTTGCTTTTCAAATTTGTTACTTAAGCATATCTGAAATAGTTTATTTAGTTGCTGACGCTGCTAAATATAACACCAGTGGCCGGAAAGTAAGTACAAGGACACTCCTCAAATCTTCGAGCAGATGGGGAACGAGGTGTACCTGCTTGGGTAGTGTATTTGGATTAGCCGGTAGCAGGTCCATGTTAACTAGGCTTACCTTGGCCATAAAGAGTTCTGGGTAATAAAGCGCAAGGCGGCAACTTAACTCACATATTCAACACAATAAAAGCTAACAAATCTGGTGAGAGCTCTGCATCTTATCGCTCAGATAGCATTCGATTCGATACATAAGAATAAGCCCATGCACATCCACACACACACACACACACACACATACGCAGATACGCACACGCATATACACACACAAAGTAACATTTGCCAAGAACCGGAAACGGATACAAAAATTTATTTTTCGGTATTACGAACTTCATCTTGCTAGGATTTGCTGGCATATCCATACAAAAGACGTCAGCAACGAGCAGGTGTTGGTTGCTGCTGTGAAGCTTCACATCGCAGCAGGGGATGAGCTGCTTAGGGGGTTGAAGGGTTGAGGGTCGGAGGGTCGGAGGATTACGCATCAACGTAGACAAATTGCGTATAAGGCACGTCCTACACAAAACATTTGAAAAATTACTTTAAAACACTGACAGACCGAATGGAGAGCAAACGATTTCCCGCTGATTCTGCTATTGCTGTTGCTGTTGCTGCTGCTGCTGCTGCTGCTGCTGCCAGACATAAATGTGGTTATATCTTGCGATATGACCTACGGATAGACGGCCAGACAGAGCAGAGCAAAGCAAACAGAAACGCATAGTCGACTAGCTGCTGAAAGTTGAAAGGTTGAGAACGGAGCAGCGCGAATAACTCGCTCGGACAAAATGGCAAAATGTTCTTTGACGCATTCTGTGCGAAATTCTCAGAAATGAAATGTGGCAAACAAAAAAAAAAAAGAGAGCAGCATTTTTTGAAATGTTTTGTGCGGTAGCGTTTAGCTGGCCTTGAACTCATGAGCGCTTTTAAAAATAGAATAATTTTCAGCGAATGATGTCATTAAACAATCAGCAGTTGCCACGCCCATCACGTCCACGTTGACGCCCATGCACTTAAGCGCTCTGCTGAAGTCATCTCAAGTGTGACAAATATTGTTGATGCACACTTTCGAGCTATTAAAATCACTCATTCGCAGCGTGTTCACTCGCACTGGCTTCACCGTTCCATTCCGTTCCTTTTCTTTTTTCCTTTTTTTTTTTTAGACCTCATCCTTATGGAAAATTGGTTATAAGGGGGTAAAAATCATAACATCTAGTGAGTGAATACGTGGAATAATGGTCTGCAGATTTTTTTATTTTTTGTTCTCTCTGATTTTAAATTTGTTCTCTCACTTCAAAAATATCGGTCTATTTCGTTATCCATTTATCAAGCAGATCTGAAAGTCTTTAGGAATAATACTTATCAAGCATATTAAACTGGAGATTCAATCCTAAACTTAAGATATTTCATTAACAAATTCTATTGAAATATTATTACGAAAATAATTATTTTTTTTTTTTTGAAGGAGAAGAAGAAGTATTTGTGTGTGTTGTATGTAGTATTCGCTGCACTTAGTTTTAGTTTGACGCACTTACGAAACTACGAATAGATACTAGGCCTGGCAACAGAGTATCTCCTCGCATGCATTTTGGATTAGAGAACTCTGGCATTTTTGTTTTTTGTTTTTTGCACAATGCTGTATCCATTAAACGTCAAGTGCAAAGTGCAACAAAAGTGCTGCAGAAATGACGGTGTGCGTGTGTGTGTGTGTGTGTATATAATAAAAAGGCAAGATTATAGGAAGAGCTTTATATAGAGAAGGAAAGAGAGCAACAGAGAGAAAGTTTGAGGGATGGAAACTCCAGAGATCTGGAGGGCTTTTCGTATAAGGCTTAAGGCGCTGCAGCTGCTGCTATTGACAATTCTAAAGAAATTTATGTTCGAGTGAACTTAACAAAAAGATGTGTAACTGCACACACATATACACACGCCCACATGGTACAACCAGAAGGATGAGTGCTTGGCTGTTGCTTTAGCTGACCTGATTGCTGTTTAGCTGATAAGCTCCAACATCCTCGCGCCCAGTTCGCACATGTGGCACAGACAGCCTGGCAGCCTTGGGGAAGCGGAGGCGTCACTTATCAAGTGATTTATGCTTGTAATTTACTAGTGCACTTTACACACATACACACACACACACACACACACACACATTCAAACATACAACAAGGGCGAGCCAGACAGATAGAGAGAGAGAGTGGGAGTGAGAGAGACAGAGAGAAAGTCCCAAAAGTCTGCTATGGCAAATTGTCAAACAATGCAAAGCTTTTATTTAGAAAAGTCAAAGCACCGAACTACTACAGGCAGTGACCAGCGAGTCCCCATTCCAACCCCAGTTCGCATCTCAACTCCCAGCTTCAGTCCCTAGGCATTCCACATTACTATTACTGTCAAGTGACTCAGCGACGCTTCCCTCGCCCAGAAAATGTTATTAACTGGCTTACGGATTCGGCTAAGGCTACTAACTTAATTAGCAGCTAAAGCCAAACACAGCCAAGTTGTAATCGCTGTGTCCTAACCGGAAAACAGAAGACAGAAGCAGGTTATCAAAAGTCACCAACTTTAGCAAAACGTGAGAGAAAGACAGCTGTATTTGGAGAGTTTTATTTCTAATTTTAAGCGCTTAAATAACAATGTCAATTGTTGGCTAAAAATATAATTATATTTGCAGGTAATGCCAATATTTTGCTTTGTTTTGGATACCATGAAAAATTGTATAAAGAAGTTGTGCGAAAGTGCTTAACACGTGGAAGTATTTCCCACTCCATAAGGTATATGTATTCTTGAACAGCAGCAACAATGGATACTGCCAGAAAAATGCTTGATGTACGAATTAATCGTAGGTTGCGTATGTTTTCATAATTTTGTTAACTAAAATTAGAGACAGGTTTCTTGAAAGTCGATGACTTCAGTTTGGGTTTGCGTTGCCATGTTTTTTCTTTTTTCTTTTTAGATCCTGTGCTTTAGTGGACTTAATAAATTTAAGTTCATCATCCAGCTGGGTTTAATTTTTGGTTTTCACTCATAAAACTTAAGCAATACTTTACTGCATTGGCCTTACTGATTTTAATTGGGGCTTAATTGGAATTTCTTTTCGTTAATTTGGCAGGCGCCTCGTTACTCGTTACTTGATGTCTGCTGCTCCTATTTTTCGCGGTTTTGGTTAGTTCTGCTGACTGGCACATCTCCAGGTACTTCTCTCCTTTTTGCTCTAGTCTCCATTCAAATCACAACTACCTGCATCTCCCCGCTCTCCACATTACTCACCCCAGCACCAACTGCACTCGACACTCATCGTTCAACGCTCGCTTTGTGATCAAAAACTGTTTGCAAACTGTGGTGAGTGGTGGTGGGGATGTGGGTGTGGATGCGGGTGTGGGTGTGGATGTGGATGTGGGTGTGAGCATTTGTGTGCGGGCAGCGGCCCTTTTAATTAGCGCACTTCGCCACTCACTTTATCGGCTGCAGTGTGCACAGCACCATGCGCATCAGGGTTGAGCCTGAGAGAGGAGTGGCAGCTGCAATCTGCAATTTGTCTGTCAGTTATCTTTTATCTCATTTCCGTTTCACCAAATTACAGTCGCTTTGTTACTGTGTATACTCGCTTTCTCCAGTTGCGGTTATTCAAATAATTTATTTGTTCCCAAACCTACAAATGTACTAACACTCATAAATACACACCAGAAAATGGGTGCTTCTGTTTCTTAAATGTAATCTTCTTCGCGATCACATATTGTCATGTTAAATATCAACCCTTGAGAACGGTGGGTCTAGTGTTCGAATTTTCATTAAATCTGCATTTTTTTAAAATTAAATTATATGCACTTGTAAGTTATGTACTGAATTTGTATGTTGAAAACCTAAAATTCCAATGTTAAATAATATAATACTTAATAAAACTGTTTTCTTACATTTTTCTGGACTTGAGAAAAATACACCGAGTCGAAATTTTCAATAAGAAGTCGCCAAAGTCCTTAGTGCCTGAAGTTGTAAAGTTGTCGGTGCATCGTGAAAATATGTAAGTCGTTGTTTTAGATAGTCAAACATTACATTGTAAGTCCAATACTCATATTTCACGGTAAATTACTTAGACCTATAATATTAATAAAAAGAGGACTTAATTGGTCCCTCGTACAAACCTACAAACAGGTTTTCGAATTGATGTCTGTATTTATGCATATGTGACCTCATAGCTTTTGCCATGCAATAGGTATTAGATTTTGTGGTAAATCGTAATTGTAATCGTAATTGCAGACACGATTTGGTAAACTCGGCTATAAACAAATAATTGTTCCTGAATGAAAAATGTATTATTCAAAATTCATATTTCGTTTGAATTATTGCTTTCTGGTCACCCTGCCATTCGATATACGGTATCCGTTTCGGTTTACTGGAATGCCATCAAGTGGAACGATTTGCAGCCCATTCACATGCTCGATAACAAAAATCGTCATTGTTTCTTAACTCTTGACTCAAGCATATATAAAGTACGAGTGAGTAAATTTGACAATTTTAGTTTTGTGTGTGTGGCACTTGGAACGCCTCCGTTTGCCTGCCCCTAGTGCTTTCGCGACTTGCCGCTCCAGCAGCTGTTGATGCTGTGCTGCCGCATAATCTTCGACAGAAGCAACTTGGCACTTTTGGCTAATGGCCATAATCTGCACTCATGGCATAATTTTCGGTTGTCTTGCACGCGTCGCTTGTGTATTTTAGGTTGTGTATTTGGAAATGTTGGCATCCCTGGCGCATAATGTCGTTCCTTGGCATTGCCGGCGAAAATCACATAAATACGCACGCAAACACTACACCAGAAACACACTCACATGCGAACACGAATTGGGTCACAAAGTCAGTACTCGAAGTTGGTGTTATGCCATCATTTGCCAAATGGTTGGCGACCGTCAGCTGAGCTCAGCTTTTAGTCTTAAATGGTCCCAATCCACACACAACAAAACATGCCTAAGTTCGTGTTACCAATACTAATACGAATCAAGAACGAGACTCCTTGCATCCATATCCATATTCCTTACACTCAGAAGAAAATCGTCATGAATAGGTCTGCTTGCCAAAGGTAACTAACCATTTTATTTCGAAAGTATATTTTTGAAACGTAAGAGAATATTTTATATAAGAAAACGGAGTTTTTCTTTTCTTATATGGTAAATAATCATAAAATGTAACAAAAACATGTCTCATTTAGAGAGTGTTCTTATTTTACCTGACATATATAATCATTTTAGATAGCACATAAATTCATCAAATTTAATTTGAAAGAAACTTCGAATTTTATGACGATTGAAGGGGAGACTTTTAATTTGAGAGTTGAGTCGAAAAAGCAAAGGATTTGTTTTTTTTTTAAAATGTATTTCTACTTTCTAGACAAATGTTGTTTGATTAAGAAATATTTTTATGGAAAATATAGAAAAAGATTTCTAATTTTCATTTTGCATATATTTAAACTTTATTTTTAGAAAGAAAAACTTTTTAATTTTTAAGGCGATTTTCTCAACTGCAGGGCGAATTTTTCTGAGTGCATTGTCGTTACTATTTTATGATTTCAAATCATAAAAAACATATCGTAAATATTAGATAACCAGCTATTGAAGACTATAGTGCTGCAGAAATAAACATTTGCCACATATTTAATCCCAATCACAGAAATGACAGTAACAGACAACGAAAGGAATATGTAAAGGAATAAAATTAATCAAACTCTATCTGTAATTTTTGGAGAATAAGGAATATTTTGCAATAATTTAATAACTTGTACAAATATTGATTTTGGGTGAGATTCAATAATTACAGATTGCCTGTGCAGCTAAATAGTGAGAACACTCAGTGGTACAATTCAGAAATAGATCTTAAGGACTCACCACATCTATGATTTGCATTAGTGTTAAACCGAAACTCAGTTGCAATGGATCGGATTCGTTGACCACGGGGCGCTCCAAGCTGTTGTAGTTGTCCAGCAGGGCGTGCAGTAAACGCTTCTCGTGCGGTCCAGCTGAACAAGCTATAAGTAAAAAGAAACGAAAGTGTTACTATATTTATTTTTGAAAGACTCTCCTTAAAGGATGTGTAGCAAGCTCTGGCCGCTAATACATAAGTCGCTGCTTAAGGCCAGCATGCAACAATGTTATGAGCCCAATAAGAAGCTTGAACTCAACCTCGAACTGTAACTCGCAACTCAATTCCATTTAATGAAAGTGTGGTGTGCTTTTGCCGTGTGTATGGGTGTGTGTGACAACGTTACAATGACTTTTCTGGGCTTAGAGTCAGGCAGCCATGGTGGCAGTTAACCAGCATTAACGTATCGTTGTCATTGTTGCTGTCACTGTTGCTGCTTGCCCCTGCCACCTGCCACCTGCCACCTGGCTGCTGCTGCCAATTAAATTTGTTCAACCAATAAGTGGCATTGGTTTGGTTTGACGTTGCCCACAGTATTAGCCTGTGGCTGGGGCAACCCAACAGCTTAAGCCACAGCCACAGCCACATCAGAAGCACATGCTTCTGCTTCTGCTTTTGCTTCTGTTTCTGTTTCTGCCTCTTCAGCTTTTAAGGGACGGCTACAGCTCCATGCCATAGCAGGGATTTGGTTGGCTTTTTTTCTTCTTTAATTTTAAGTTTTGTATTTTTTTTTTTACCCAACCTCATAGCAGCAAGCAAGCATTTTCCGTATACACGTACACAGATACATTTGAGCGCAATTTATATTGTCATTTGTATCGCTACCGAAGGAAGACAATGAAGAGGAGCGGTTTCGCATAGATTCGATTCCCGGTCAGAGGACAGTTGAGCAAAATTATTTTTCGCAATTTCAAATTTTCTTTCCATGTCTGTAATGCTGTCTGCCCGCCCAAATTAGCAAAATATTTTCTTTTTGTTTATTCGTGTCTACGCCACATCAAATGGTATAGTTTTTAAATCATGCCCATTGACTGGCCTGTTAAAAGTAATACTACTCATAGAGGAGTTTGCCCTTGCAATAATTTGCTTGAGCTGATAAGAAGAACAATTCACGGAGACTTTTAATCTACATCAAATTAGAATCTTAAAGTCCTTTTGCTGACTTTACGTTAATTGTTTTGTTTTCACATTCGTATACTCCAATATAGTTCTCTCCCTGAACGAATACCGATGGGAATCTAATCTCCCTGAACGAATACCGATGAGAATCTCGTCTCCCTGTATGAATACTGATGGGATCCGAAATATATACAAATATTTCGCTAGAGCCAACGAACAACATTTTTTTTTAATTATAAACAGAGGTCACCAAAAAAAGATAAAAACGATTACATTAATTTAAATTGCAGATTAATTGACCCTATGGGCGCCATAGGATAGAGTCGTTTGATATTGACTTTTAATTTTATTTTTACTTTGACTGCCGTCGCTAAGACGAAAACAAGGAATATCAATTGTAATGCCAGCTGGCGCCCTAAGAATTGTCGAAGCCACAAAATTGTGCAAACATTGTGGGCACTTTTGCGTTAAGTCGAGAGCCTTGGGTGCCAATTTGGTGCAGCTACTGCATCAAGTCAATTTGGACAATTAGGACAATTACTTATGGTCTAAAATGCAAACGGAGCAAACTCCACCGTCTTGCGGTGCACATTAAAGTACAATCAAGGAGTCGGCCAGTGTGGAACGTGCTCGCAACTGACCAAAGTTTGGACTGCAACAGCCAACGGAAGGCATCGATTCAAATCAAATGGAATGGAGGGGAATCTAGGGCAAGTGCTAAATAATTCATGGCATGCTTAAGGCACATTTCAAACTGTTGGCGCCCCATACACCAAGCAAGTTTTGTTTATTGATGTACCAAAAACTTTGCATCATCCTCAAGCATGTGGAGCTTGAGCTGCAACAGCTGCCTGAGACAGGGAAAAGATCGAACTACTTTACAACTGCTCACACCTACTAATAATAATAGTAGTGGCAGTAGTAATAGTGTGCGTGTCTGCAAGTACAGTTCATAACTATTTGCATCCCAGCAAAGAACACTCTTTTCTTTGGGCCAAAAAGTTTCCCACTGCCTGTGTGTTAAGTTAGAAATTTCCATAAATATACACATTGCTGTTGGGTAAATATTGATAGATTTTGAATGGTTGCTGACTGCCACATACGTATGCGCCAGAAGCAAGAAATGTTATAGTTGCAGCTCGAGTGGCTCCCAACTTGAATACTTAGTCAATTAGCTTAGTGATAGATTGACAGTTATTGGACATAATGGTGATATACCCAAGTTAGTCTGAATATGATAAGTTAATATTTAAAAATAAATCTTTTAATAGAAATCTAATAGTTCAAATAAGGTACTTATATATATATATATACTTTAAAAAAACTCACTCTTAAACGAAAATTTCCCTGAACAAATAAGAGATCATAAGCGACTAGTTGACCTTGAAACATGTCAATGAATATCATATAAAACGCCTTCTTTCTATCATATAATGGTCCTTGCCAACAAACACTCATACACCCACATAACTGCGCAATCTGTTGGATTACAATTTGGGGGCAATAAACTGGGCAAATCACATCACGTCGGCCACGTTTTAATGTAGATTCTGGCTCACATGTCTACATACAGAATATGTGATTGGGTTGTTTGGCTAATGCTTCTCGAGGCGGAGGACGAGGAGGAACAGAATCTAAGCAGGCTTGAATACCCACTCCATTGTTGTTAGCTGCTCGTGAAATACATCAGCAATAGTCTCTGGGCCTTATTAATGAATGCATTAACGGGCTACGTGCGGCTTTGTCCTTTCAACTGACTGGGGCACACTCGAAGCCAGCTCGTTGGCCATGACAGCCACTAAAGTGTCGGCCATTAACGATTGCATGTCAGATGGCTGGTACAAGAGTACCAAGAGTCTGAAGTAATTACGGGCAAAACAATGCCACGTACTGCGTTGACTTGCATGGGTGCATGGCAGCTGATGAAAAGCCAACAGGCAACAAGAAAGTGCGCATTAACTTATAATGGCTAATTGCAATTAATTGCTCAATTAAGTGCCAACACTTGAAGTGGGCTCAAGGGTTGGGCCGGGTTGAACTGGGTTGAGTTTGGGTTTGGGTTGGACTTTGCCAGTTAGTTGGCAGACACTTGAGCACTAGCGTCAAAAATTGACATGAAACAAATCTACGCGCATCTGCTGTGCATTTGTTTGGCCTAAACGTGGGTGGCCAAAAGGGGCTGGCTTATACACTGGCCAACGCAGAGTGCCCTAGAGCTTGCGGCTGCTTGCCATAAATTATGCATGCGACACACTCTGTGGCTACTTGGCCCCACTTGACACTGGCAGTGGCAGTGGCAGCAGCAGTGGCAAAAATGGCACTGGCACTGGCCGTGGCAAGTATCATTTAGCGAGAAGCAAATGGTAAGTGGCAAATGCAAAGTAGTGCATTATCATGCAGGATATGTTACAATCGCAATACATTTGATTACCTCTGAAATAAGTTGAGTGTGTTTTGCCTGTAACCAAAAAGCCTAACAAACAGCTGCAGCTAAAATCTGCTTTGTCGGGCCTAATTATGCGTTTAATATACAAACTGTTAATGTAACTGCAACTGCAGCAGTTTGCAAAGTTGCCCAAAGTTGTTTGGCGGGCAGAGCATTAAAATTGTGCGCGTTAACGGCCAAATTATACGAAATCATTTTCGGAATGCTATAAATGAGGCCACAAGTTAATTCGACGACGCTGCGAAAATAAAATGTAATGTCTTTTGGATGGCGCTTTAAATGAGCATCGAGCAGACGCACACACACACATACCTCTTCATACACCCCACTGAGTGCCTCCTCCCTCTCCCACGACACACGCTTCCATGTTTGCTAGTCATGGCCGATAAGCTGCGGCCGTGCCACAAATTTAATCGAAATTGCTCTATGACTACATACACGCCCCCAGAATGCGATCTGTGTGTGCTTGTGTGCGTATGGGTATGTGTGTATGTGCGTGTGTGTGTGTGTGTGTGTTTATCTCTCACGAGTATTTGGCCAGTCGTCGGCAAACATCGCCAAAGCATTGCGCAACTCCCCAAGCGGGCCCACATAATAATGTATGATGTGCAGGTATACATATATATATATATATATATATATATATATATATATATATATATATACATATATATATATATATTTGTGTTTGCATATGTATGTACGTAATAATTGTTATTATGTGTGGAAAATTACTTGCATGATAGAACAAGGTAAATGAGCGAGAAAGAGCCCAATTCCGTCTTTGATCGAATGTATTAGGAAAAACAAAATAACAATCATAAGTCATAAGTACATAAGTACAACAAAACATAAGTAATCATAAACATCAATTCAATACTTCATTTAATTTGTTAAATCAATTAGTAGACTGTAGGTTTCTGATATTCTTTGTTCCCTGAAGAACCTTTCAATACGTTGATCAACGTGCAAAATAAATATGTTTTCCAAATTTTTTATAATATGTGTTGGTAAAACACTTAAAATTAATATAGCATATAGAAGTGACATCAAAATAACAAACTAAAAATGTGTTCAAGCTCCAGATATGTTTATAACTTCAAAACTTCGATTTGGCATCGACTCAACAACTTTTTAGAGGTCAGATAGCGGGATTTGGGACCACTCGACGGCGCAGGTTTCCCCATATGTTTTCTATTGGATTCAGGTCGGGTGATCTTGCTGGCCACTCTAAAAGTTTAAAAACACAATCCCGAAACCTCTCACGACTGGCCAACGACACATGTTTTGCAGCATTATCCCGTTGAAATAATGCATTTGGGTCTGGTTGATGAACCATAAAGTTCACTAAAACTTCGCCCAACAGGTTTATATCATGAGCTTCGAGTTAAACAAAATCTCTCAGACTTCTTTAAATCATGCCAGTAATAATGTAAACCGTTTGGATCAAATTAAACGTTATCTTTTAAGAAAATCCCACATATTGACACTCCAGGGTCCAGGACATGTTTTCTTTTGCAAAATTGAATGTGGCATTTGGTGCACCTAATAACACCAAATAATCCAAAAATCTTGGAAAAAACGAACGGAGCTTGCAATCCAATGCATTATAATAGAGTAAGAAGAAGAAGCATCGTTATATGTTTTCAGTGTATATTGCAGCTTCTTATTTGTCAATAGCATACATAAATTGTGTCTTATATTAAGCCAATATTTGACGAGCTGTGTTTGTGATAGTGCTACTAGTACTAAGCAATCGTTTATAATTAATGTTTAAAGTTGTTTAATTACAGGAAATGGCAATATAGGAAGAGCCACCTGTCTGTCTATTATAAGTCGTCTAAAAAGTGCTTATTCGAAAATAGAAGTCCATTGTGAGCCTTGGCGTTCCTAACTCCTGTCCAAGTAGACGGCTCTCGTTATTTATTTTATATAACTGCCAACTGTGCCAAGGCGCTCATTGGCCATTGTCGCTAAACTTAACTGACAACTGGCAAGCAGCAGGCGAACATAAATTACACCACAATACGCAGCAGTATTAAGCAACAGCAGCAACAGTAACAGAAGCAACAGCAACAGCAACAGCAACAACAGCCACAGCAACACCAGCATTAAACGCTAAATAGTTTCTCTAGGCAACTTTGTGTCCGCTGCCGAGCGCCTCCCCCCTCTTTGCAATTGCTAGGCTATGTGGCTGTGTAGCTCTTGGCCGACTTGGCCGTAGTTTATTGCAGCCACTGTGTCTGTCTGCGACTGCAACTGATTTAATTTTAGATACGCATAATAATTGGTTCACGCAAACGTGGCAGTTCGGCGTCTGATACGGATAGACGGTTGGGGCTTGGGGCTTGGGCCTTGGGGTTTGTGAGTTGTGGGTTGGGGGCGTGGCATATATTTCAAGGCTTGCATTTGCATTTTTCAGTAGGATACCCAAAATATTTGAATGGGGCGTAACCAGATTAAGTAGTATCGAGGCTCAAGAATTAAGCATATGGCAGCTTGATGCACAGCATTTAATAATGACAGCAGCCGGTGAACTGGGGCGGGGGTAGGTTGAGCTCTTCGGGTGGCAGTTGGCAGCACGGTGTATCGGTCACTTCCGCCACATCCGTCAGAATAACATTCAGGCAAGCATTTCACCAGCTTCCGCTTGGACAGGCGTCGCTGTTGCTGTTGCTGCTGATGACAACTCGTTAGTGTTGGCCATTTGCACAGTGGCAAGCACCGAAATACTGATGCCTACGTCCAGGTGAGTGTTGGGGCATATAGCAATTACCTGACGCCGGAAACTGTTGCGTCCAAATTAATGTTAACGAGCCAAGTTAAATGGTTAAATTGTTTCTTGCCACATTGCCACACACACGACAGCAACCAGCAAACAGCAACAGCAACAGTAGCAACAGCTGACAGAGGCGCAATGCGGGCCAAGGGTTAAGTGGCAGCCACACACATAGCATCTTGGCCCCACAATGTTCTCAGCTCGCTGTCAACTTGCCCACCGTATCAGCTGCAAAAGTTTTGTTTACTCTCTGCACCTTTTTGTTTCACCTGTTTGCATGCGCTCTCCACTCCACTTCACTCCACTCCGCCTCACTCCTCTCCTCTACTCTACTCTATTCTACTCTCCTCTCCCCGTCCCTCCTCTGCACTCCAACGTTTGTGCTCTTGCCGCTTTCTTTGCGCTGTTTGTCTGTGTGCGTGTGCGCTTATCGCTTACAGCCTTCAATTTAACAATTTCACTTTGTCACGCGCCCGGGCTCAGATTGCACACCTGCCACACCCACTACCACTCCCCACAGCATCCACACTTCACGCTCAACCCCAACCAGACAGTTGTCTCCTAAAGCCAAATATGAATTTTTTTTTTTCTCTTTTATCGAGTTTGTGTGTTTGTTACTCTTGTGCTGCCAGGCCACGAATATCAAATGGCATCTTTCCAGTTGGTCATTGAATCAGTTCGCTTTCCACGTATCTTCGGCCCTCTGTCTGTGTCTCTCCATTTCATCTACTTGAGCTTCTGGCAAACAATTTCATTCACTGCAGTGGATCTGTCTTCAGACTGCAAAATTTATTTTGTTAATTGAAAATTTGCTTAAGCCATTGATTGAAATGTTCGACAAGAAAGATTTCTATCAAACAATTACTTTGCTTAATCCAAGCTTTTCGTACAACTTCCATTCGAAATCGACAAAACACTTATTCAATGAGATTTTGATAGCTTTTTTGTGACAGCTTCATTTATATTTGTTCTCAAATTTGTCGGCTAAATAATAATAGCAAGTGTGAAAAGTTGAGCTTACAAGCTCTCAATCAATCAAACAGCAATCTACAATCTACATCAAAATACATACACCCAATAGAAGTTGACATCGGATTATGGAAAATGGATAAAGTAAATAATTAATATGTGTGGGCAAAGCTTCATATTTCGTTAACGTTTATATGTATGTATGTCTATTTTTATGTATATGGCTTACAACTGAATTTATAAATTGGCTCAATTACTGGTTTTTCGTATTATAGCACAATAGCAATTTAAAGACGTTGTTTGTGTCATAAAGCAAAGTGTTGACAGACATCAAAGTTCAAGAAACTTATTAAACGTCTTAGAGCACACACACACACACACACACGCCCACAAACACACACACAGATCCACACACGGACACACACAACTGCTTTTAGCCACTTAGCGTTTGACATGAATGTGTCACTAACGAGCAGAGTGTTGCGAGTGGCGAGTGCGGCAAAAGCCAGCGAGACGAGAAAATCCCAAGCACATTCACACTTGCAAGCATATGTATTTGTGTGTCTGCCTATGTGTGTGTGTGTCGCTTGAATTTGAGACGACTGAATAATGTCGTTAGCTTGTTTATGCAAAGGCATTTTGGTTGTACCTATAAGCAGCCAAGTCCCCATCAATTTAGTGACTCCGACGGGGAAGATCACAGTGACTGCGACTGTGATTGTGACTGATTGTGAGTGATTGTTGATGTAGCAGCAAGAGTCTCATAAATCGGGGAAAAAGGTGTGACGAGTGATAGTCTGAGAAAAGAGCAACTTGCGCATACGACTAGAGAAGGAGAAAGATATTGCGCGAGAGAGAGAGAGAGAGAGAGAGAGGGAGAGATAGAGAGTGCAACAGAATCAAACAGACGGAGAGCGACTGATAATTTAAAATGTGTGTACTGATAAGCGGATGTGTGTATATAGATAAACATCAACATGTATTTATAAATATATGTAAGTATTTATGTGTGTGTGTGTGTGTGTGTGTGTTGGGTAAGTGCATAGTTATAGAATGTGTGTTAAAGGAAGGGGAAGTTGACATGACAACTATGCAATTGCAGGCAATGAGTAGTGCAATGTGCAACTGTTTGGCAGACAAGCAACACGCAACATACAACACACAACAATGTTAATACGCTTAGGGAAAGCCAGCTTAAAGCTCGCAGATACTACGATGCATGTGTGTGAGAGTGTGCGTGTGTATTGCATAATGGTACACTCTTCAAAATGCGTTGACGCTGACTCTTTTTGTTCTCAAGTGCCCAGTCTCATTCTCCCTCTAATTCTCCTTCTCTGTCTCTGTTTTTGTCCCTGTCTCAGTCTCAGTCGCAGTCGCCGTCGCAGTCGCAGTCGCAGTCGCAGTCTCTGTCTCAGTGGCAGCCTCAGTTTGCCACGTTCTTTTTTTCTATTTAACTTCGTTTTGGCGCTGACTATCTACCGCTGTCTTGCTCTCTTCTATTGTATATATCTTCTCTGTCTGCTGTTCTCTGGCAAGGCATAAACTTTAAGGCCCGTGCTAGAGAAGTTTATTATGCATGCAACTGCCAATGTATTTTTTTTTTTTTGTGTTGCTTATGCATTGTGGCACAGCATTTTGTTATTGTTGCTGTTGTATTATGTTTTTTGTTTTGTTTTAAGTTGGCTTCCAAACGGCGCTTCACAGACCTCTCTAGCTCCTGCTTGAGTCTTGTCTGCGGTTTTTGTACCAGCTGCCATTCAAGTGCGGAAGTTGTTTAGCGGCTGCCATTCAGCCATTCAGGCGCAATATTAAGTGGCATACCACCATACATTCCATCTTACCCACCCATCTAATCTCATCCCTCCCTACCCTCTCGCTCGGCTGCCTATCTAAGCTTTATAAACATAAATATATGGGGTTTCGATTTAGTCCGTGATCCCGATTCGCCGATCCTGCACTGCGCGCCAATGAACTTGAAAATTAAGCTGACTTTGTTGCATTTTGTTTTTGTTTGTTGATAGTCAGTTAGTCAGACATTCTTCTTACTCACAGTTGGCTGCTCAATTTAACGAAATTCAACTCCTGATCAAGATAACATTCTGCCTTCTTGTTGTATACATAAATTCAATTCCAACAGATGTATTCAATTTGGATTGCACGTTTCAATGCAAGCATTTTTAAATAATAATCCATCGAGAGGCAGACGCATTGGCAATACTTTACAAAATAGTGGACGAAAGCAAATACATTATAGCAAAATAATTATTCAACTTTTTGCATTATGTGCAGTAAAAAACAGAAAAGAAGTAAGAGTGCTGTAGTCGAGTGAGCTCGACTACGATATACCCTGAACCCAGTTGTTAAACGTATTATATTTTATTGGAAATTTCCATTTAAAAAGTTTTGAACCCAAAGGTGAGCAGCTCTGCAAGTGCAGTCATTTCTTTTATTCACAACCCCGAACTGGCCCTAACGGGCTGGTGTCAAACGCATGCATATACATATGTATGTACATACGAACAGGCTATCGTCGGTAACGGGGAGGTGGAGACACACAAACATATTTACGCTTGCGTTGATTATCTTGCCGTCCCTTTCTCACAAATACACGCATATTTATGCATACAGAAAATGCTTGCGGGTGCTGATAAAAATGATATCAAAATGAGAATGTATTTTCTACCATTACTTGAGCGTTGATCAATAATACGCATATGCATATTATATATTAATTAGAAGATTCTGTCTTTAAAATTGTAGCATTTATAGCTATCGGAAATCGAAATGTATCGATATTCCTGAAACGGTGGCAGTTATCGGTATATCAAGCTTGCTTTGCGCCTGGTATTCGAGAGTCTATATTCCAAATTTGAAGTCTCTAGCTTTTATAGTCTTTGAGATCCGCGTGTTCATTCAGGCGGACAGACATAGCTATATCGACTCGTCTGTTGATCCTGATCAAGAATATATATACTTTATGTGTTCGGAGATGCTTCATTCTGCCCGTTTACCAACATTTGCACAAAACCATTATACCCTTTTTGCCCATTTTTAATGGGTTAAGGGTATAAAAAGAGTACGTAAGGTTCGTGTAATTTGATGTAGGGATTATTAACATGATAAAAAATTCAACTTTTTTGTTTAAAAAACATTTTTGTATTTCATTTCATTATATATGAAATCATTTTCATTACATAAATGGAAATTATTTAAATAAAACCAAGTTGCTAAATTCGAATTTTAAAGTTTTTTTTTTTGAGAATGTACACAACGCAATCAACGCATGTCAGAGAAGGTTAGTACAAATAGAAATGATTTTTTTAGTTGTAATTTTCTTTATTAATGAATCGGAAAATGCATTTTACTACTTTATGGAAGCCTTTTAACCACATGGGCTCTGTCAAAGCACTTTAGCACCGAAAGCAGTTCAATAATCTTTCATATCGTACAAATATAAAGCTATAAATATAAGTGCTTAATGTAAGCCATCCATCAAGTTGGATTTCTTTCTTCCGCCTCGCTTCGCTTCCATTATTTTGTGGAGTTCTTGTGTTGCTTTTGCAGTTTCTTGCAGACATTTCGTAAGGGCTTCTTTTTTATGGACAACATATTGAGGACGCTTTATTTGGTTTTAATTTAGAGGCAATGCTAAATGCATTCCATTTTATTTACACACACCATTTGATGTTGGCGGTTTTTTTTTCAGCTGCAGTGTTGCTATTGCTGCTGCTGCTGCTGGACAACTTGAACTAAGAGTTTATTTACATTAATTTTTTTTTATTGTTTCTCTCTACATTTGCTGTTTGTTGCCCTTTTCCGGCTTCCTTTTCTTAGGTGTTGCATTTCGCCATCGCGTCGCGGCGCCAGGACTCTTGACTCTAACTGAGTACGCGTGGCAACATCCACAGCAGCAGCAGTGGCAGCAATGCTTACGAACAAGAACAACAATATGATGAACAGCAAGCCCAAGTAAACAACAATAACAGTGCTGAGTCCTGCTGCAACGTAAATAGTTGCTCGACTGCACGTTAACATTACTGGAGCCGAAAGCACAGCTCGTATACTTCATTTAATTCTTTTCTTATAAAATTTGCTTTTATGCTGGCATTTATATTTTTTCTCATTTATTTTTTCGCTCTCTCAGAACTGGCAGGTTGCTTGGGCATTGCCATGGTGTGGCTGCTGCTGTAGCGTTTTTATGCTTATGTGCTCGGAAGGCGACGTAAACCGACAGGCAAAACAGCAGCAACAGCAGACGGACAACAGTGCGTATGATTAATGCAGCGCATTGCTGTCACGGCCAAGGCAAATGCATTTGGCCAGTCAAGTGCTGCCCGAGCCATACTCTGCCAGCAGTTACTACCATCCCTCTCCCTCTCCTTCTCTAAATCTCTCACTCTCTCTCTCCCTCTCTCTCTCTCTCTCTCTCTCTCGCTCTCTCTCTCTATTTGTGTCTAGAACTCTCTGTCGTGTCCCTTCGTTTGGATTAAAACAAACTTCTTGCAGCCAAAGTCTTGGCAGCTGCATCGCTTGAGGAAGGCAATGGGGTTTCCATTGTGTTTCGATTTTGCCTTTCGAGCAAAAGTAGTCGCTGCACCAAGAGTGAGATCGAAAAGGACAGCAGAGACGTTCACTTTGTGCATGTGCTATTATAAATAAGTTATGTTACTTAATAATGGAGAAACGACAAGCCTAGAAAGAGTCATCTACGAAATAATATTATATTTTTGCACTTTAATAATTGAGTATTGAATGATGCGTACTTGGGATGATCTATATTTTAAGTTTTTCACTAACTGGGGCTGCAGAACTGATGATACTGTTGAGAGCATTACAGTTTGCTCATAAAGTTAATCAAACGTTGGCTGCAGTGGCTTCAAGTGTGTAAACGAACGTAACAGTCATATTTCAAATTATAAATCGATCTGTAATATCTGTATGTGCAGTTATCAAAACATTTTTATGTAGCTTAAATTTAAACAATAACTTTTCCCTCATTCTGGAGATTGAATCGTTTAAAATTCCGTCTTAGTACCCACATACATCATAAAACGAAACTAGTTCTGTGACAAATGCAGTCTTTTAAGTAAGCTCTTACGTATCTCTTCAGTATACAGAAAATAAACTCGCTGAGCAATTGCAATTCTTTTTTTTGCGTCAGCTTAGATAAAATCCGCTGATTTTCATTTGAGTTGCATCTCAGCGATTCTGTTTTTTCTTTGACACACATTCCCTGTGCATAGCACTTTAATTTTCTAATGATGCCTGTTTGCTGACTTGACCGCCACAGCGCCAACTTTGAGCACGAGTAATTCACTTGGACTTTTTTTGCTTTTGTTTTTCTGTGGCTGCTGCCTTGTATCTATCAAATTGTTGGCTCATGTTTGCAAAGTGGGTTTTCTTGTTGGCAACAACCTCAATGAACTTTGGTATACGCATATACACACAGGCTCACACACATGCACAAACATCGTCATCATCTTCATCATCATCCTCAACATGTAGCCGCTTCAATGTAGGCAATAAAATGTGAACCCCACACAAGCACACTGGCAGCAGGCCGTGCCAGTCCTGCCAGAGTCCTGTTAATAACAGCCGTTATTACTTAAGACTCTTGTTTCATTTCAATTTAAATCTTTTTTTCCTCTATGCTTCGCTTGCACATTTTTATACTGGCTCACATTTACATTCTCCATCGCAGTGGCAGTCGCAGTCGCAGTCGCAGTTTTATTTTTATTTTTTTCCTGATTTAAATATTAATCATACGCCTCATATGCTCTACTTATTTGTGCATATTACAATGTCAACTCGAATGACAGCTGCCTGACTGTTGGCTGCTTTAGCTGGTCTGCTGCATTGGTTGCTCTTACTTAGCTGTTATGCAATATATGTATGTATGCTTAAATTGCGTGGTACCCTTCGCCCTCTCTGCTTCCGTCTGTTGCCGACTTACTCTCAAAGCACAGACCCATGTCGGTTTTGTCATTGCATTATCATAAAAATGTTAAGTTAAGTAATGGCAACAGCAGCAGCAACTGCTGCTGAAAAGAAAAAACCGAATGGAACGCTTTCCATCCTTAGCATATTCCGTTTTTGGTTAAATGTGATTCTATCTTAAGGAAATTGATTTGGTTTTGGCAGTAGCCGAAACCTTAATTATGCACGACTGCCATAAATGCTGTTCATCAGTTCTTCATTCTAACCCTACTTTTTTTATAACACGCACAGTCGATTGACTGTTAAATTAATTCCTGTTATTAATATGCCATCGACGAATAGAGGAATCTGTCAATTGGGTAGCTGACTGGCGGACAGGAGTAATTAACTCATTCTATGTCAAGAATTTGTATAATTCAATGTATTTCATAATATATGCTCTCACTAATATACTCAAATCGAATTATTGATATATCTGCCGCGATTATCGTTGCAATTAAAGCGACTCACCGTTGGCTGTTTTCCAATTATAATTTTGCAAAATAATTGTTACATTAATTTGCGGTTGTTGCAGGTGCAGATATTGCATTCCATCCAAACTTGTGTGGTTTATGTATATATGCACGTATATACATTAGATACAAGCACAGAAACACACACACATACATACACATACGTATCCGCACGACCTCAAAATAACGCCAAATGGACTCACACCCACTGATCATCCAGTTGATAGACGGATTAGTGAAATTCCAATATTAATTTACATACTTTGCACTTCATTGCCGACTACCCGCGTTATAGTCAACCCAGACCGACAGACAGACAGAGAGAGAGAGAGAGAGAGAGAGAGAGAAAGAGAGATAATGCACCATGCAATGCATAAGCCTATGAACTGAGATACAGCATATCCTCCCGCAGCAGCCCCTATCATATCACCCAACCGTCCACAGCCGCAGCTCTCATCCGGTGCCGACAAAAGTAATTTGCATACAGAGTCACAGTTGGCAAATGACTTGGCAATTTCGGGGCCCCGGAATGGTTTAGAATGGACGTGAATGGAGGTGAAGTGGGAGGCCGCTCTGAAGGGGGGCATACAAGCTGCATGCAAAGCTCAAATCGTGAAGTGCAACAGCGCAATTAATAACAGGCAAACGGCATCTCAGCATCGTCATCCTCGTCAGCATCAGAATCAGTAAGCCACCAGCAGCAACACCAATACAAACACCCACCGATGAACCTTTCCCCGGGAATAGCCTTAAGCCTCATCCACAAACTCACACACACACACACACACACTCCTACTCATAGGCAGCGCCAACCCAATCGAGTGTCCTTGCCTCAGTTGTATTTCCATGCAAATGGCTGGTTAGATTTTTACGGTACAAAAAAAAGTGGAGAAAGGAAAACTTATCCGTTAGGCTGCGTTTTATGTGCTGGTGAGCTGCAAGCCGATTCAACCCTGAGATTTGTAAGTGCCACCAAATAGTATGCTAAGGTATCCATTTAAAACTGAGATCTACATCAGATATTTTTCTGCTTACTATCTAGAATGGAATCACACAAATACTACAAATTACAAGTCGTTTCAGAGCAGAGCAAGCAGGTTTATCTATTAAAATAATGATAATAATTATTATTTATTCTGCTCTATTCTGTGCAGTGTGCACGGCGTTAGGGACGCTTCCTACTTACACAACTTCATTCAATTCTTTTCACACATTTCAACTGTGTCAAGGGTATACAAATTATCAAAGCAAATGACATTCATACCTGACCCGGCGATTTGAGGCCATATCATCGCTGTTTGGTTGACTGAGTCTCTTAGGCAACCCATTTACTGACTGCACAGATTTTGTTGGAAAATAATTGTTATTGGTTACAACGCAGGAATGCGAATGTCAAGCTATTCAAAGCTTGGTCACAAATACCATTTACGGGGAGAAACGAATAATGAACTTAACTTAAACTTTTTAAAGGTATTCAAAATATTGTCACTAAATTGGCTCTCTGTTGAGAAAGAATTTTTCACAGAACTAAATATTTGCATCGACAAATAAGTGGACCAAAATGATTTTATTTTACATTGCAGTAATTACAATTGGAAATATTTGCATGGCAAATCTATAAATTCTTATTACGAAATTAGTTTTGTTGAAATTCATGACGATAACAGGGGAATACTGTAACCAGTATCTGATATGCCTTGTTTTATGCATGTAATTTGCTCTTAACTTTTGTTCATTGGGATTTCACAGTACTTAAACTGAAAATGAAGCAAGTGAGCAATAAACTTAACAATATGCCAGTGATATGTAAATGTTATTGCTATAGTTAAGCTACATCTCTTATGAAGCTCTTTGGTATTAACACTTAGGAATACCCTTGATTATTTTCAAGTTGTTGTGGCCGTAAAACAAATAAGTTGACAGCAATTGAGCTGATAATTTATGAACCGTCAAATACATACTTAATGTGCATAGAGTTGGCTTATTGTGTTTACATCTCGGATTCCATGGACCAGATAAATATATCAGTTAGTCGAGCACCAAAGAAGAAATTGAGATAACAAATTTGTTTAGCTCCTTTCGCAATTCTATTTTTATTTTCATGCTGGCTTGCAGTAAATGCTTGTTACAGCCAGCAGATGTGTATTGGGTGAGTTGTTTTTGCTTTTTTTGCTGTTACTGCGTTAATTAAATTACAACTGCTAGCTGTTGCCAGCGACATCTCGAAGAGATTCTAATCGACAAAATGAGAAGCCACCACCACCCGGTTTATGGCGCTGCTGCTGCTTTTGCTTTTGCTGTTGCTATTGCTGTCTGATCTTATCATGAATTTCCATTTTATTTTTAATGCTGCTTACCTGCCATTTTGTTGGTGCAAATGCCATGTAAACGCCCACACACACACACACACACACACACACAAAGCTACACATCAGCAGACCGACAAAAGCGCTGCCATTGAACCCAGCCCATCCCTCCCCACGTTCCATTTTCAGTTTTAGTTTCAGTTTTAGTCCCTGTGCGGTATTGTCGCCTGATTGACAGACTTTATGCCCGTAAAAGCAAAGACACACCTACGCCCACAGCCACATCCAGACTTACACCCACATCAACACCATCGCTCACTCCAATTGTAGTCGACTTACATTATAGTCAGACTCATAATTAAAATGTGCACAACGACAAACAACAACAAAAACAACAACCAAAACGAAATCTGCTCATGTCTGGGTGCATTTGTTTGTGACATAAATAATCTGTGCAACTTCAATACACTTTGGCTGTTGCCCATGGGCGTGGCATTATTGAAATATGTTAACATGAATCCGAACTCAAAGTTCCGCTCGGATTTGGTCTGAGATTGCGAGTCGATGGATTTTTTGGTCAGCCTATTTCAAGTTTGTGCTGCACATACTTTTCTAGGGTCTCCTCCACACTTACATGCAGCGTGGGCATCCTTTGGCATGCAACAAACAGTGTGATTACAAAACCCAACCACATTCGAGCCGCCCACTCTCTGACTGTGGGTTTGTGTTGCATATGTTATGGCGCGGCGCATTTGTAAGTCTTTCCTGTTACTGCCACATCCACAGCATGGCTTACAAAAGAAAAAAAGAGGAAAAAAGCCGTTTACCGCTGCCAAACCAATTTCAATATTCATTTTCTTTTCCCCTTCAGCTTCAATGTAAAGAAATTTTATCCTTAATCTAGGTTTATGCAATTATACTCTGCTGTCGAAGCTAGACGAGCATATACATACATATGTTTTGATACCTTATATACATATATACGCGAATATGTGAGCGGCAAACTAACTGCTGAAATTGATTGAGGCTAGAGTTGGCTAATTTTGAATACAGATTTTTGGGTTACATTATTCAAAGATTGATTCAATATATGCGCCATTAAATGTCGGACATAACTTCTAATTAAGTTTGGAGCGCTTTGCTGTTCTTTTCCTTTATTTTCCAGAAGCCCATTTTTCTTTTGCTTTAACGTAGACACATACGTAGAACATACGCATTTTTGTACAATGCTTAAAGTACGGAACGGAGTAAAAAAAACCCATTTAAAATGAGTGATAAGGGTAAATTACAGTTATGCAAAAGTTTATAATAAGTTTAATAAAAGAAAGCATGCCCGTACGCATAAGGTATATATTTTGTTAATCAAAATCACCGAGTCATCATGTCATGTCCGTCTGACTGTCTGATTCTCTCGTATACCATGATTATAAATCAATTTTATTTTATTTTTATCTTCGTAAATATCGAAAATATGGATACAAATAGAGCCCATATTTTGGGGGTACAGCTTTATATTTAATAGCTGGCTTCAGGGTATGTCGTAGTCGAGCTCTCTCGTTTTAAACTTCCTCATATGTTTTCTTTTTGCTGAGTGTAAGCGAGGTACCCGCTTCCTCAGTACACCACTGCCCAGCACTGTGCTGGTTGCAAGTAAGTCAATGCCTTCAAATTGTTCGAAAATCTTTGGGTTGCTTACAGCGCACCCTCGTTGAAAAGGCAAAAACAGGCAGTGCCAGCGCACAGTGGCACTGATGTAATTTTCAAATTCCCAAATACGGTATTTAACACTATATATAACATTGTATTTTCTATATCTATATCTATATCTATATATAAAAAGCTCTGAGTAGTTTCTAGAAGTAATTGAGTCCCAAAAATCTGTTAAATCTTTAAATACTTAAGAAATTGCAGAAACCTTAAGTTATAAATAAACTAGCAAATTTTGTGGAGTATTCAGAAATCAAATGTATTTTTTGAATGTCGCTTTTTCTTATGTATATAAATACACTTGCAGAAATAATTATAGAACAGATAGTATGAAACTTTCGCTTTGAATGTATATATATATGTATATATAAATAAATTATAACCGCTGATCTACTTCTTACTTAATTTTATTACAGGCTAAGTACTAAATACTGAAATCAAAATAAAAGCGTTGAATTCCACACGTTTGGTGGCACTGTGCACAGTTGCCATGGCTGTTGTTTCTGATGCTGCCATGGCGAATACTGCAAGATTAAAAGCAAACTGCTTCAACAGTTTCTCAAAAAAAGAAGAAAATATAAATAAAAGATAAGAGGAGAGGCCGAAGCGAAATCGGGCGCACATGAAATGAAATAAAATGATGGAAAAGTCTTAAATGTCGGCTTAGTGCGACTCAGTAAGACGGCTAAAGCGAAGCGGGTGCAGGACCTGAAGCTGTGGCCGGGTAAGGGGCAGGCTTGGCCAGTGGCAGAAACTGAGGAAGGGGTGTTGCAATTGGACTGCCACTCCCTTAGCATATCATTGCTTTGTGGGGCCTAGCCTTCACTATTGACTACGGCTGTCAGACTGAGAGCCTGAGAAGCTGGCAGGTAGAGGCCAGTTTAGCCGGCTGCCAGCTTTGCCTCAGTAAAGTTGCTCAAGTTGCAGCTGGTGCAGTCTCCCCATTTTGTGCATAGCAAACATATTTTACAATTTTTGTGATTAGCTTAATGGATTTATGTGCCACAGCAGTCGCCAAATTAGCACACAGAGTTGCAACATGGCCAACACTCGACTGCAACTCTCTGCATTCTGTTGGCCGACATCATTCCCAAAATTGAATTTTGCTCATCTTTTGAGCAGCCACATTGGCAGTTCAAAATACAAAAATAAATTTAATAATTTGTCTGTGTGGGTGTGTGTGTCTGTATAATGTACACACACAACACAGTAAGCCAATGCGGCCGGCCCCATTCAAGGAAACCAAATTTATATGTTGTTTCAACTAACACATATACTGTAGTTATGAACTAATCTAATCCCAGACAGTCTAATTAGGGCCAACACCAAACAGTTAAACAACCAACCAGCTCGTAACAAAGTGTGCTGTGTGTCATATGTGTACTGGTATGTATTTTGGGTGTTGCAACATGTATGCCACAGCCGAAAAGAAAAATAGCAAAGAAAAACATACTTCTGTCTGCCAACACAAATCAGCTTAAAATGCAAATCTGTATATGCATATACATAGGTTTGTGTGGGCGTGTGCTGTTTGCAAGTTGGAGTTGCAATTGTTCTCCTTTTTTTTTGATCTTTTTCCTGATTTTTATCCGCACATGTTTTTTGTTCTTTATTAATATTTTTATGGCTTGACGAAGTTACTTTTTGTTGCCACTGCTGCTTTGATGCCACAAACGACGCTCAAATATAACAAATTTGTATGTTGCTGTCACAAATGATCAGTTAGATACCCTTTATTCCGATTGTTATTAAATTAAAAATTACATTTATTATTATTATTTATTATTTATTTATATAAATGAACGCTCATTGAATATTGTGGCCATAATTCGTTCCCATCAGTGTGCAAAGCAGATCAAATAAATACAATAGTCCATATACTAAATATTGTATTCCCAGTTGAGACTAATATAAGACTAGACAGATTAGACTAAAAGTGCCAATCCATAAATATTAAAGATCAAAGCATACTTAACTACTTTTGTAAAAATTTGCTTTTAATTCGGAAGGTGAATTGATTTTAACATATTTTTTGTGTCATTTTATTAAATCACAAATTTTACAAAGTGCAGAAGCTAAGTACTTGTATTGCACTTTCATCTCTGTTTATCTTCTGTGAAGTTTCTATAGCTGGCAGCAAGTGTTCACTAAGAGTGTGGATTATTTTTTTCTTTTTTTTTGGGAAACCAAATCTTCTGCACGAAGCAGAGACGAGGCGCTTATTGTTTGATATTTATTGTCCGTATCTTGACTGAGCGCATAAATGAGAATATATTTCAGTTTGCCTTGATTGAAGCTAGTTTCAAGCAATGTAGTTTTCTATACAATATGCAAATATGATTGCAAGCTATAGTTAAAGTTCATTTTATTTATTTATTATTTGTTGTTGGCACAGTTGATGTGGCCGTTGTTTTCGTCCCTTTTCAAATTGATTGAACGCCGCTTTGTGCGCTGTCTATCCGGTATTGACAACGGAGAGAACGGTCACAATTGGGGACAACGTTGCCACAGTGTTGATTTTTGTGCTTATTTATCTTTCGACTTTTTGTACCCTTGCCGAGGGTATATCAAAATGCTGACCCGACAAGGCATTTATATATATTCTCGATTAGCAATCGGTCGATCGATAATGTGTCGTCTGAAAAACTTTGTCTTACTTTCGATATGTTAATCAAACTCGCTCGTGTAACTTGTATATACATGTATATGTGCGGGTATCGAAAAGTTAATATAGATAAGGGTATGTAATCTTCGGTGAGCCAGAGATAGTTCCTTCATGTTCTATATATATTTATTTCCATTATGTGCGGAAGCCCCTCTCGCAGTCGCAGCAGCTAACAGTTTAATGTCCATGCAGCGATAAATGCGGATTGAGAATGGGAGTGGGATGGTTATGGCAGGAGCTGAGCTATGTGGGCTGCAGGGCAAGGGAGCCAATGGGCAGGAGCAGAAGGCAAGCTGATGATGAAGGGCACAGGGATTCGGTGAGATTGCAGGGGAATTGTGGACCACAAATGCAAACGCGGTCGAGGCAAACGGCGGTCGCTTTATGCGCTTAACGGTCGAGTTAAGGCTGGCTATATATATATATACATATATATATAAATATATATGTGTGTGTGTATGTGTGTGTGCAACATTTTGGCATTTTGCCGTTGAATTTAACAACTCCGTCCGTTTATTCATCTGTCCCCGTGTCGGACCGTTCATCTGTTGTCTGTCTTTGTCGCAGTCAGCGCCTTTCGTGAGTTTCGAGTGCGGCATTAAAATTTATGTCAGTCGCGGAACGCGACTCTCAACGCGTATTGAGTTATTTATGTGTCCGTTCAGCAGCTTCCCCAAACTGCAGGCAGTCAGGACAGCTGCTGTTCCATGCCAAGTGTTCGCTTTGACTGCCAATTCCTCCCCCCCCCCCCCCCCCAAACAACCCACACACACACACACACAATTGCTGCATAAACTTGTTAAGTGTTTTTCTTTTTTCTTTTCGTCTGCTTTTGGCCAGCCAAAGGCGTTGTGCAGTTATTCGACAGCTCGCTTCATATTTTTGCAAGTGAAATTATGAATTCTTTTGTCATTGCCACAGGACAAGCACACAAAATGCTGCAAGTAATAAGCGGCATCAAAATGTTGCCGAGTGCTTCAAATCGAAATGACACAACAACAACAGTCGGTAACAGCAGCAGCAGCAGCAGCAGCAGCAGCAACAGCAACAACAGCAGCATCAACGACAGCAGCAGATGCAATAAAATCTATTTTGAACTGTGTGACAGCAATGAGAGCAAGAGAAAGTCTTCGAGCCAGCAGCTATTTTTTATGAGTCTTGGCTTATGCCTGAGCCCTTAGACCAGACCATGGATAAGGATGTAGAGGGTTATCCGGCTGTAGCCGAGTAATATTCATGTCTATGTTGACACAGATATTATTATTATTATTATATTTTATTGGTTTTTTTTTAATTTTAAATGATGATTCCTCTCAAAAAAGCTTGAATATATTTACAAAAGAGGCATAATGAAGTTGACAGGAAAAGTTTGTAACTGGCAGAATGAAGCTTGTCCGAACCCATAAATTATGTATGTTCCTGATCAGTTTTAACAGCCGAGTCGGTCATACATTTTTAAGTTTTTCAGAAAGGTTTTGGTTACTTAATGTACCACATGAGAGTTACAAACAAATTTTGTTCATTTAACGCTCGTTGAGTTAAACCTTTATTTACTGCAACTGCAACAATTGCAACTGCAACAGCAGCTGCTGGTGCTGTTATTGCATTTTACCAAGTGGGTCTTTGACAAACATAAATCTGGCCATTACTCACAATTTGAGCGGACCCCGCTGACGGATGTCCACAAAAAGAGCTAAGGATGAATGCAACAGCCGGCAACAGCTGTACACAAAATCTTTTTACATATGATGCCAGCAAATTTTGTCGACATGTGGCAATCAAAAATGCAACGACCAACAGTCAGATTCAGTTTCAGATTCAAATTCAGTCTCCAGCTTTGGCAGTTGAGCTCGCAGCCAGAACCTTTCACTTCTACCTAAACTGATTGTTGGTCATTAATGCTGTGCATTATTTTTGCCTTACATCGGGTGGTTTGCATTACAGAACACGCACAGCTTGTAGGTAGATCCAAAGTAATGTGCATAAATCATGCCAGCAAAAGAGCATAGCCCCTAAAATATACAGTCTGATATTGAGACGGTAACTAGGAGACTGTTGCCGAGATGGCCTAGTCATTTGTTAGAGGATTTCGCCAGCCAGCCAGCTAGCTGTAGTCTGTCCAAAAGCAACAGAGCTTGAGTTGAAGAGCTCTGGCCCAGGAAAAATGTGCATAGGTATTTGGCCAGCTGACAGCTGTTCCATCTGCTGCCACATTTGCCAGCTGCCTGAAGAATATATATAGTCAAGCAAGCATTTGCCGCATTTATAACCAGGCAATTCACATGCTGTGCTCGTCAAATTGATTTGTTGGACAACTTACTGTGTCAGACGGTTTGTGCTGTGCTGGCTTTTGCTTTTTTTTTGTTGTATATTTTGGCTGATCTGAACACGTATCGAAGCGAATACGAAATGTGAGTGCAATTAATGGGGATATGCCCAAAGCACTTAATCCCCGTCCTCTAGCTACATTGTCGTCTGTTTTGCTTGCGTTTAATTTGGCGACTTCATCTTTATCCTGGTTAATGCATGTGAGCCTCTCTGGCCAAGATGCTTGCTTCTCTCTGTGCGCTCTTTTGGTTAAATCGCATCAAATGCCGTACTTGTGTTGGCGCCACAGCAGCAACAACAGCTGACAGGCCCAGTTGGGGAATACTGCGCGTACGTGCTAGGCTTTTGGTTGAATTTTAAGTACACTTGCCGTCATAAAAAATGCACCAAAATGCGCATTTGTGACAGCTGTACAGCTGCCGAAGGGGTAACGCTACTGGACCAACGGTTCTTGGGCATGGGCCACGTCAATTCAACGCCAAAGCAGCAGGCAACGCCCATTGAAAAATAAAAAAATATTATATTTATGGGCTTAAATGATTTACTATGGTATATTTGGTTCATATGTGAAGCTTTCGTGGGAATTGCATTGGATATCAGTGTAAAAACGTTGGAATTGATGCTTAAAGTGAAAACGAACTTGGTTAAAGAGCAGTTTGAAACGCACAGCTTTGAAATGTTCAACCAGTTTGAAAATAAATGCTAATGCCCCTTTTGTTTAGTCAATTGTAAACAGTAAGAAAAATATCTGCTGAGAGATATAGTAAGCAAATGCGATTTCTTTATTAAGACTTCATTCTGTGCAGGTGGCTAAGGGAACAGCTAGCTTCCGCTTAAAATCTGATATGCAAACGAATCGCATGGTATTTCATAATATCAAATTTAAGAATATATTATTTCTTTTGAAAGCAACACAAATATTAATATGCTGTGTAATTGACCAATGCAAACAAATAAAGTTCTAATTAAATTTCAAATATTTTACTTTTCACTTGCAATTGAAAGGTCATATTAAATAAAAATTAATAATAAAATGTATTTATGTATTATTTGTGGCAACATAAGCATAACACTCAACAAACATATACATATTTAATATGCGCATTAAATTTGTAGAACGCTTAATATAATATGACGCCTCTCGAAGCAAAGCAGAGATATACAGAACGGTTGGGAATTACAGCACTACTATCACAGGAGGAGCTGTTAGTGAAGCTGCTGCCGGAGTAGCAATGCGGCAGGGCGCTTCCTTGATTTGATTTATGTGTCCACTGATTCTGAATTCACATAAAATGCCTTACCAGTAGTCCTTGCGTACATATTCTGGGGCCCAGAGTGGCGGATAGAAGGGGGGTTGTGTCAGAGCTCGACTCCAGCAGAGTGGCAACAGTAGCGGCCTGAAAATTGTTAGCAACATCAACGGCAACGTTGTTTGTCCATGCGCCATCCACTCCCACCAAGGTGAGCTGTTGGCGGTTTGCGGCAACAGAAACAGAAGCAAACAAAGCAAACCACCTAACCACCTAACCCAACCAATGGCAATGACCGCACGAAAGCTGTTATCTTTATGGCGGGCTGTTTAGTATTTATAATTTTTATTTTTGTTACCAAAATTCAAGCCAAATTTAACACTTAACAATTGCAACTGCCGGCCATAATGTGTATGAGTACTTTGATATGCTTTTTGATGGTCTGTTGTAAGCCAACTTTTTATTTGTTGAGTGACAGTTGTTGACTCCTTGGCGTATGCGTGATGCGGCTGAAAACAGTTTATCAGTTTTGTCAGCTGGTCGAGCACTTAATAAATGCATTGTTGCAACTGGCAACTAATCTGCTCGCTGCAAGCCCCACACACAACACACTCGTTGCTGGGTTCAATGGCCCGCGGCGAAAGATTGCGTGCAATAAATGAAAATGCCAAAACAAAAGTTGTGCGCGCCGGCACAGTGGCAACGACAATGTCCGCTGGGTTCAGATACAGTTTTTGTTTTTTTGTTTGTTTTTGTTTTTGTTTTTGTTCCTCTTTTTTGCTGTGCAATCTCCGCTTCTTTTGCTGCATGCCACAGCAGCTTTCGTCTGCAGCGGAAGCTTGGGGTGTTGATAAAGCGGAAGCTGTGATAGTTGTACCGCAGCTCCTGTGCTGTTGCTCCTAAAGCTGTTGTTATTGTTGCTGTTTCTGTTGCTGTTGCAGTAGTTGCAGTTGTTGATGTTGTTGCTGTTTCTGTTTTTCCTGTTGCCCACTACGCTCCACTCAAAACTCGGGGCACTTGCGTTTTGTTGTCGCCCCGTGCGAAATTCTGTCGGCTGGTTTATTTGTGCCACACGTTGCCATTCTGCATCATTTTCCCGCAATTTTCGCAGTGTTTTTCTGCGGTGCACCAACCTGCCCCCGTTTGCGCCATTACTCCACCCAATGCCCAACTGACCAACAATTTTTGTTGTGTCGTCTTTTTTGTTTTTGAGTTCGCTGCGTAACTTTTTCAGTTCTTTTGGTTTGTGTGTGGGAATTTTTGTTTTCTTCAATTTTATTTGTTTTGTTTTTTTTTTCATGTTCTGCATTCTCAACGCCATAACTGTGCAGACGAATTTTATTTAAATTTTCTTTGCTGGCCTGGCCGTTCTCAATGTTGTTATTTTTGTTGTATTGCTGCGTTGCTCGTTACACTCGAAAGACATGCACAAAGGACAAATTGGAAAAGTTTTATACAGTTTTACACACTCATGCTCACGCATGCATACACACACAAATATATACACACAGGCACAACCTCACGCCTTACAGCACACACGTGTATGAGAAAGTTTTGAGCTGCTGCAAGAAATACTCGGGGAAAGTTAGTCTGATGACATTGATAATATTATTAACCAAAATATATATCTCTGCAAAATCATTTAACAGTCCCCTGCCCGCCTGCTTCCTTGTGACTAACATTTTAAAAAGCTTGCAACAGCCATAACAACATCATCCAGCCAGTTACAAGTTCTAGTGTTAAATTATATTTGATCACCTATCGGAATTAATGTCACCATCACCATCATCGTCATACTTTATACTTTACTTATTTCTATTGTTGATCGTTGATCTTACAGCTTATTTTCGTCGATCAACTTTTGAATTATCTGCAGTACCACCAAGTATTGTCCACGACTTGGCCACCATTTTCATTTTATCGGCTTATTTTTCGCTTATTTTTTGTATTTTTCTTGCCCGCAATGAAGTAGAGCTGCATTCATTTGGGGGGAGGGAGGACTAACTGCAATTGCGTGTTTCATTGTTTTAAATGCTCGCCGAAGTTATTCATAATAATGAAGGCGGTTGCCAGTGAATATTAAAAGGCATTTACCACTCGTCAGTCAAAGACGCACAATGTCTGGCTGAAGAGTTTTAATTACGAGATATAATGAAATCCGCTTGATTTATATGCATGAAGTGACGGTACGATGTCTGTGGTTGGGTGGTTGGGCGGTTGGCTGTGATGGACCCACCTGTCAAATGCATTGCCAGCATGCTCGTGTGGCGGATGTGGGCGCATTAAAGCGCCAGGCTGAAGAAGAACTATTCGCTGACAGCAGCTGCCGCCAATTGCCAGTACAATGCGACACGAAATGCGAGTCTGTCATACATGGCGTATGAGTTATGCAAACAGCGCCACAACCGCAAAACCGAAGCACCGCACCGCCCACGCTGCCCGCATGTATGTAAAACGATTAGGTCGCCCGCCCATTGTGCAAAATATAGAGAGTGACAGATACATAGATAATGTGTGAGTGAGCAAGAGAGAGAGAGAGAAAGAGAGAGAAAGAGAGAGAAAGAGAGAGACATAGGACTGAACATCAACAAACACTTGTCAGCACAGAAAGCAACAAAACATATTGAAATTGCATTTGACATGTAATCGAGTGCTGGCAATTCTCCTGCTTACGGAAAGTGCGCAGAATAGTAAACCTAGTTTAAGAGTATTACTTTTACAGCTGTACTAAACACAAAAAAGTTGCTCTGATATTTTTTCATGTTTATAGAAATTTTCCAAATATACGAAAATAAAATAAAGTAATTATAATGTTTGTTTTTCTATTTGTTAGCAAATTTATTTCGTAACAATAGAAAACATATCTAAAAAGTACCAACGATAATCGACTTTATTTTTAGAAACTGAAATTCAAAAAATACTAATGCTTGGGTGGAAGGCTAATCTAAGTATTGCATGTACACATACAGACAGATGTTTTTCTAGGAATGAAGAAAATGAAAACCCTGATTTTTAGGACACAATTTTCCAATCTAGAAATCTAAACGTAAGTTATCCTTGACACCAACAAAAGTAATATCAAAGTTCAGGGCGATGGTTCTTGCCAACAATCGAATTAACATTTTGGTTTTCCACTTACGCAAATTTGGAAGTGTCTACATTAAAAATCATTATACACAGCGAAATCATCATCTGCAGCTGCGTTACAGGGTAACAAACGGCAGTCGTGACATTTCTTGCCACTGTCACAACACTTATGCATCTTGAAAAGCGTGTGGCAAATGCGTTAAATGTCGCTTATCGTGATATATTCAGACACACGCAGTCATCCACACACGCATACACACTAACGCGCACACACACACACATCGATAGAGAGCTTAACACACGTGTTAAGGCAGTAACATAGTGGCAATGTGGCACTTAGGCAAACATGCAACGCCTGCAGCATATTTCCAATTCAAATTGCGAATATTGCAACAAATTTCGCTATTTCGCGCCCACAGACCCCGTTAGCTCTTGCCAAACCCCCCATTCCACACACGCTCACAGAGTGTAGTAGATGTGAAGAGAAAAGTTAAAAGAATGAAAATCAACTGCAAAATATACGCTCAATTTCTTTTTAGTTTTCCTTTTGGTTATGAGCGACGTTCGGAATTTTTTGATCAATGGTTGAATTGCCTGCTGAGCGTGTTGAGCATAGAGAAAAGGAGCAAGGGACCGGATGAAAGAGAGATAGAAATGAAAGATATTGTTAGGGATGGTCGTTGGTTAGCTGCAGTGCGTGTGTGTGTGTGCGAGCGTGTGTGGGGCTTTTGAGGCAAGTTTGGCTGTGGGCGCTGCTTTGCAGCGGCAATCATCACAATCGCACGGAATCAATTTTTATGAAATGTTGCATGCGGTGCTTTGCATTTGCCATGTTGCAGCTGTTGCAGTATCCATAATTCAAGGAACCCCACTCACCCCTCAACCTCTCCCGCTTCCTCTCCTGCTCCCACTCAACCGCAGCACACTTTGAAGTGCTGTGTTGGGGAGTCGTGCACATGCTCATGTTTACAGCAAGTGACTTCAAATTGATGTTTATAAAGTTGTCGTTGCCAGTCACCGAGTCAAAGTTGTCAACAAGCCACAAGCCACGATTGGAGTCGGTTGAGTCGTTGACTAGTTTGGCGTCGAGTTTGAGGCCAAATGCTGTTTACTTGATTTTACCTTGGCTTTTTATTACAATTTGTGTGTGCTTGCTGAAGGCAGTCAGTAACAACAAAAATTGTAACAACTTCTGTTAGTTTGTTGCCAGTTTTTGTGGGCCTTTGACTGCTCCCAGGTGAAATTATTTAGTTCTCTAACCATAGTTGATGCTCTTTGACAAACTTAAATTGAATAGACTCTGGACTCGTTAGCACCTCAAGGTATCCAGTCCCAGTTATTATAAGAGGCTAAATTTAATGCCACTAAAAGTATTCATAAGTGGCATTCACCAGTTTGCGCAAAGTGTGCAACTCACATCAAAATTCAATGAATGTAACATCTGAGTAAGCCTGCATTTTTCCATTGATCACAGCTTACAATTTCAGAACACCAACAAAAAAAAACCATTACATACTGTTTTGCAAAACAAATACAAGTAAAATGCAAAATAAATACAAGTAAAAATATATAATAAATATTGAAATAAAAAAATTATGAAAGCTTAAAAGTTATCTTTTGGTCGACTGTGAAATTAAAGAAAACAAGTAGAGCTAGCATATTAAAATGTTCTGACTATGTTCAAGCAAAGGGCAGTTTTAAACTGTCAAGCATTGAAAGACTCATTTGCGAAATCAAGAACAAATTGCATCGTGCAAGTATAAAGTAGCATACTTAATGCTGTGACCTATTTACGTTGGAGGTAAGTGCATGGCTGCCACATCTCAATTGGCACAAATGGCTCATCATCAAAACTGTCAGAATAAACTGAGCGTTTTTAGTTTGTTGGCTAATTTGGTTTTGACACAAGCTGGCAACAGCGATAGTGGCTGTCGTTCACAGCACACAGTTTGTGGCTGCTGCATTTTCTCTTGCCATTTCTATCAACTACGAACAGGTGGTAAAGCAAACTGTATAGCGAGCAGCAGACGAGGCGCAGCATGCAGCGTATAACATGCAACGTTACACGTGCAAATTGTAACATACAGTTGGCAGCGTTTAAGGCGTCAACTAAATTATTCAGAGGAGGCAAAACACTTGATGTCCTAATGGTGTTTACATGCCCGCTTATAATGCCGTGAATGGCAGCGATAATGCATTTAGGGGTCGACCCGACCGATGCGACGGCTGCATCAGAACGTGCAAAACGCCAAGCAAGTTGAAACAAATGCAATCGCCCTCATGGTGCACTTTGAATCCCATCTCTGTCTGGGGCCAATTGCATATGCAACTTCTGCTGCTGCTGCTGCTGCTGCTGCAGCTGCTGCTACTGGATGTGGCTATGTGTGTTTGTATTTGTATTGTGTGTGTGTGCGTCTGTGTGTGTGTGTGTGTATTCGTTTGTGCAACGAGTGCTATTAAATACTCAAACTTTGAGAAACAGAAAAAAAAACTGCTGAGGTGGCTATGCTTAGCTACAAGCGCGAGGACGAGACGGAGAACCAGAAAAAAATGTTAACTGAGCAAGTAGCTAAAAGCTGCGATTTAAATAAAACGAATGCAATCGCTGACGTTGTCAGTTACTCGCAAATACCCTTAGCCAGTGAGTCGGATTATGCCAACTGAGAAGTGAGCATAGGCATAGGGTTTATAGAGATATATACCAACGGCGAGTTTAGCGATGATTTCTAATATTTCACTTGTAATGTTGTCCTGAAGTTTGCAATGAATTGAGAAAACTTAAATTGTGGTCAATACTTAAAATTTCCAGTCGCATTCTACAATTCTCTGAGACATAATATGTATATCGACTCATTGCTGATTCAATTTATTTATTTAAATTTATCTTATCTCGTTCACTGCGCTGCACATCTAACAACTAAATTAAATTATTCTCTACAAGCGTGTACAAATATACGAAATACAATTATTTTATTTCCCTTCATTTATTTCCAATCCATTATTGATTGTGCACTTCCAGTGTTGTCTTGGTTTGGTGAAGTTCCTACTTTTCATTCTAGATATTCTGGGTAGATGTCAGCTCCTCGTGTCAGAGCAGTGAGTGCCCATTTTAAACTCGTGAGGAGAGAACAAACATTGACACGAAATTAGCCCCAATCAAAGAAACCAACTTCGTTCTCACACATATTTACCTCAAATCCTCGAAGCTGGGCAAATTAATGACTGAGTGGTGGGTGGTAAATAGGCTACTGTCAGAAAGACAGAGAGAGAGAGAGATAGAGAGGCAGAGAGATAAGGAGATAAAGAGAAAGGGACAACAAGAGCAGAATATTTCAACTTCAAATATTTTGTTGAGAGTCAGCAATGAATTGCACTCAATTACAGAGGCGTCAATCTTTGGTTCGTACATTTAGTTGCCCCTTTGAATTTAGTGCTTGCATCGTGCTTAATTGATTGTTTGATAAATTGATTAGTGAATGAATTGTTAATTCAAGACAAGCTAACAGCACTCAGATAAAAAATGGCTGTCACATCAACTTAAAAGTAAACGTTAACGTAAATGCAAACGAAAATGTAAGCAGAACCGAGAACCAATTGAGGGAAGCGTCCACTTTGCTGCTTCAGTGGCTGCTGAGCGAGATTGTGGGTCGTGGTCTGCTGGTCGGATGGGTCTGATGCTGGGCCAATTAGTCGACTGTCACCGTCACCTGTCAGCAGCGACGGCAACGGCAACGGCAACAGCAACGGCAACAGCAACGGCGAATGCTAACAATGACAACAGCAGCAGCAGGTAACATGTTTAAGTAGAGCGTGGCATTAAGTTGTGACCCATCTCTTAAAGTTGCCGCTCACCGCTGAATATAAATGGCTTTTTGCAGGTGGAGCTTTCACAGTTGCAGTTGTCGGCTATAGGACAATCGGTTGAAAGCCACCTGCCACCTGCCACCTGCCACATCTGCACCCTTTCCCTTAACCCGTCAGTGCAATTAAAAAAAAAGCGCCTGTTCTATCGAAAGCAGTGGCACGGACACCGTCAACACACAGATAACCAGCAACAACAAACACACAGACACAGACACCGTCACATGCCTGCACACCACAACCCACACCCACACACACACACACTCATATAACATAAATGGTTGCCTGCTGCCGTTGTCACCGTTACAATAATTTCGACAGCCATCTTGTCGCCTGACCGACACCACCGCCGAGCCGAGAGGTCAACGACACAAACAATGCCAACAACGAGTAAGCCAAAAAGTAACGAGAGCGCGCTCTACGTTCCACTCTCTTTCTCCCTCCCTGCCCCTCTCTCTATCTCTCTCTTTTTCTCTCTCTCTCTCTCGACCACTGAATGGTCTGAATGAAGGACCAAGCCATTTTCCACTTGCACACCTTAAAAGTTTGCAGAGCTTATCATAATTTGGGATGAAAAACAAATAATAGCATATACATATATATAAATGTGTACACATTAGAATTTATACACTCAAAAAAAAGATCGAACTGAATATGTATTTTTTTTGTTTTTATAAGTAATTTCTAAAACAAGTGTCTTAAAATTTGCAAAGCTACTTATCAACTTTTCAAAAATATATTTCTTTATAAGAGAATATATTTCTGAGAAGATAAAATAAAAAAAGGTTTCTGAAATTCCAAAATAGTAATGTTTTGACCAATTTAACCATAACAAACCCACGTTTGGTGTTTAATCAAGTAGGGATACTTTTAAAATTTACTGTTGTGAGCAGCATGATGAAGGATACCGGTCTGTAAGGTTTTGTTATCCCCGACGGTGTTCTCTGCTTTTTGTACTTTATTGTGTTTTTGAAAACCTATAATATTTATATAAATTAAATAGGACTTACTAGAAATAAACTTAAAAGCCTAATAAGACCCAACCGTGCAAGCATGAGTTAAGAATTAAAACCTTTAGGTTACTTATACGAACATATCAGCAAGGGTATTGTAATCTTCGGTTGCCTACAGATAGTTGTGATTTCCACTTTTCTTTTGGGGGTTGTAAACATACATATATTATGGCTCATAAGGATACTGTTTTAATATTTTGATTTTCCCAACGGAACTTTAAGTGAAATGGAGTGCTATGGTCGCAGTAAATATGGGTTTCTTTAGGCAAGAATATAGAAATATAGAAATGATTATACTCGTATGCTTTTGTACGGACTGCAGAAACGATTCCGCAAAAACATATTTTGCAAACAGTTTGTTTGCAAACTGATGTGCAGCCCCATCTTAGCAATGCTCTTGTTTTTGGATTACTCTCTGACCTCTGCTTAAATATACGATTCATTAATTCTAAGCGTACCACTTGGCATAGAGCAAATTGAGTTCCGACCACCGTGAAATTGATAAATTCAAAGTTTTGCTCATTGCATATAAATGCGGAACATTCAGTTTCATATTCATGAGATTCATGAATATTATACATTTTGTCTTGACTAAGATATTTGTAGAAATTTATGTATTTGTGTGTGGATAAGCAAACTTATACACATATGTGTATGTATGTATTTATATGTACACATATGTATGTGTTGATTTCACATAATACAAGATATTGCTTTCTAATCCCTAATTAGTAAATAAATATAGCAGAATGATAGCAGAACATGCACTCTCCGTGCGATGGTTGCACATCTGATACACATACATACATATATGCTTATGTGTAAATGCAGATATAGATGTACATACATACAGATATTGCACATACATATGTGCAGAAATAGTTAATATTATGCGATTGTGTATGGCAAATCTAAAGCAACCAACTGCTGCTCTAAACAAGTGGCAATTAAGTATTCCCGACTTGCAGGAACCCTAATATACATTCGTATGAGCTTATGATGAGTTTATGCGGACAGGCAGAAGGACATGATACTGACTCCTTGCTAATGAAGAATATTAATATAAAAATGGCCATTTCTCTGCACACCTTTTTAGCAATTTGATGACTCTAGGGTATGAAAATATAGAGGCTTCATAGCCACAATGCGAACAATTGTATTTTTTTCATTCCCGTTTTTTTTTTGCCATTTGGTGCACAGCTCTTAGCCATGGCTGTTAGCCTGTGGCCCCTCTAATAGCTAGAGTCCAACTGGTTAACTTGCTGCTATAATTGCGGGTGCTGCTGCTTGTTATATTTGTGAACCAGTTTTTTCTGAGAGGCAGTTGGTTAAACTACTTCAAGTTCAGCTGGAGTGGTTGTACTTTAAGTTCATAATAAGTTGGAAAATGCTCAAGGCACATACAAAGAGCCGAAAGGTATTCAACTAATTGGTCGGGTTAACAATCAATTTCGCAAGTCATTGAAAACAAATAATCGTTATTCAGTCATGCTTTTAAAATTCAATTTATCAAATATTAATCGGAAACGAAGTGCAGGCATTGTTGATCCACAGCTTTCTCACGATTATACGTAGTAGAAAATACATTTATCTCAGGCGTGGAGTGCGTATTTTATTTTTCATTTCGGCTGTCAGTTGCACTTGACTTTGGTGAAGTACTTGGCCTAAATACATTTTATAACTGTTTCAAATTGATTGGCAAAATCGAGAAATTTTGATTGCCTTTTTCATTCATTTGGCTAAATAAATAAATAAGAAATCGAGCAAATCAATTGCTTTAACTAATAAAGAAAATAGTGAACTCATCAATAACTCTTCTAAAAAGTTATTAAATTCAATAATAATAATGTTAACATTGCCAATTGTCAGTTTAGCAATAGATATGCACAGCCAGAGGAATGCTGTAGTTTTAGTCGAACTGATTCTTCTCTAACTGAATTCAAGTGGGTTGGGATGTTAAGACGGATAAAGAGAGCGAAAATGAGCTTGTGAATAAACTTAAGTAGTCCGACATGTCGGAAAATTAATGGCGAAAACATAAATGCTTTTATGTGCGATTCACTAATTATAATTTTAATTCGTAATACGCACTGTGGGCACACTAAAGACCACTGGGAGAGCTTCAACTTAAAAGGCGATGGGGCGAGGGATAGGACGGATATGGGCACAGTGGCAAAGAGGAAGTAAAGCATAAGGGCCGAAAATACAAATTACAAGCATCAGGCAAAAGAAGAAGAAGAAGGACAGCCACATATGATGCTGCCCTTGTCGTTGCCGTTTGCTGACTGACTTGCGCCAACATCAAAATATTTAAGTCTTTCTTATCTCTCTGTGGTGTATCTTGTGTGTGAGTATGTGTCTGCGTGTGCTGAAATTACCAAAATTATAGCTACTTATGCGGCTTGGAGTTCTTTTAGACATTTGTGAATACATTTGGCTGGCCAAAGAAGACGCAGTCATTAAAATGCTAAATGCGAGTTGGCAGACGATGCCTTCTACAGTCAAATGACCTTACGCTTGAATCGTTTTTGCTGCCCTGCAAAACATCATACGAAAAGTGTATACTTTCCTGTAGTGTCTGTACTTATGCATATTTTTTTATTAAATTAAATATATTATACAATAAAATACGAATGACCTAGAGTACTAGCTACAAAGGGTTACAAATCTACTCTTAATTATAAGCTCTGATATCTTTCACATCTAACACAAATTAGTTACGTGAGATTGCGAAAGAGTGCATCTATAATTTTTGAAATGAGTTTCAATTGTCAAAAGCATTTTTGTAGAAAACCAACAATTTGTAAAACTACAAATGATGTTCACACATTTGCCGAAAATTCGAATATTTCTAGTATTTAAATTGTCAAATTGTGTCCCAGAGCATGCACTAGTTCAGCCGCAACGAATACCTATGAAAGGACGCACAGTTCACCTGCTGCACTTGTATTCTATATTGTAGTGGCTGTGGCAGCAATAAAATGTGTTCGGTCAGCCGCTCCCAAATGGGTCCCACAATTGATTTACTTGCACTACTGCTGTGCTGAAGCTTAATAGGCTTTGCACAGCCAAACAGGGTATGTGCTAGTCGTACTATCGCACCCTCTCCGACACCCTCTCCTTTCTGTCTGTGTGCTTGCTCAATAAATATTGCAAATAAATTTAAATTCAATTGTATTTTTTTATTCTGGCCGAACTTTTATCCCTCGCTCACTCGTCCCCACGACATGCTAGTCTCATTTATTTATACATCGGACTGTCTCACTCACACTATAGCTAGTATAGTATTTGAATACGGATGTGTGTTTGGATGTGGGTGTTTTATTTATTATTTACATATCCGTTTACGTTTATTTATACAAAATTGCTTTCTGTTCGCCTGCTAACGAATCTTTTTCGGTCCGTTCTCGCAAAATGTGACGTTTTATATGCATATATTTGTATGTATGTTTATACATGTACATATATTTTATTTTTTATTTACTTTATGAGTGTTTTTTATTACAAAAATTTCCATACTCTCGACTTTGCCCACAATTGCACGGATTCCAAGTGCAATTCCCTACTGGTCAGAGCTCGTTCTCTGCCTTTCATTGTTTTTGTTTTATTTATTAAGATTCTTTTTTTTATTATCTAAAAAAATTTAAATATATTATTTGTGTCCCCAGATGTCCAACCACCATAACTCCATCCAAACTTCATAATTAAAAAAAAAAATCTGTAAGACTTTTTTGTTTTTTGATTCTCGAAATCTCAGTTCAATTCGTTGCCATCGTTTATCTCGATCATTTAATTCCGTAGTTAATTTGTTGAGTGCCCAGGTAGACCAAGCATCCACCACACAAAGTACGTCACAGCAGTGGTCACTTTTATAATTTGATAAGCGTTTGCATCATCACTGAATGACGAGCCTTCCTTTAGCTGTAAATTCAATCTTCATTTCCTGCCACACTTCCGCAATTTAAATACCATACACCTAGGGCAGTATGGGGTATGTACGTCTCTTATTTAAGCCTCAGCAGAATATTTACCTTATGAGTAGGTTGAGCATTAGAACTGATTCGCAGGGTATCTTAATGTGACTTATAAGATACACTATGCTTCAGGCACTCGTGGTGTGAAAAGTGATAGCGAAACAAAGTGACACAGAACCAACAGGACTCTCTGAACTGAGCTGAGCTGTGCTTAACTGTGTGTGTGTGTGTGTGAGACTCATCAGTGCGAGTCCTTTGTAATGCGGGACTGTTGCTAAGTGGCGGCCAGGCAAATCGCCGCCTCAGCCCTCATTTGTCAGCCGTTTAATCCATTAGATATGCATTCACCATTCACAAAGAACAAAGCACTCACATCCGCCCAGCTACAGATATGTGGCTAAGCCTATGCCAATGCAGTTTATCCTGAATGTGGGCCACTCCCCTTTCGCCCACAATGCCACGCAATATGCGCATGCAGGCAAGCTGGCAGCCGGCTTGGGTTTTGTTTGGTTTATTTTCATTAAATTCATTCAGCGGCTGCACAAAAAAAAGAAAGCCTTGGTAACTTTGCATAATTTATTAAATACGAGCAGCGCTTAGCCCAGCTCCTGGCTAGCTTCAGCAGAAGCCCATCAGCCGTGGTGTCCGCATCCGTGTTTCAGTTTGTTCCGAGCCTTTGTTGCAAATCTACTCACGGCATATACTGTGCTCTTGCGCTTTTGCTCCTTCGGGTTTTTATCAGTTTGTTCAGTCCCTCTCCTCTTTATTTTTCATTTTTATTTTTTTTATTTTATGGTTCCTTTTGGGTTGTTCTGGCAATATCCACAGTGCCTGCTTTTGCCTGTTAGTTCTTTTTTTTTTTTTTTTGATTTTTCCTTATATAATTTGGTTTTTTTGGTGGAAATGCTTATGCTAATGTTTGGCACATATTCCCCCCCCCCCCTCCCCCCGGCTCCCACAAAACACGTGCAGCCACAGCAAGCGATGGAAATTTAATGAAATATTTACGGTGTGTGTGAGTAAGACTTTAATGAGCTTACAATGCGGGCCATTCAAACACAGAGATACTCATAGAGACACAGACAGAGACAGCGAGAGAAATAGGAGGAAGGGGGATTGCCCGCAACCGCTTTCGTATTGTGCTGAAAATGTGTAGTTTAGTTTTTATTGAAGTCTTCCGGCACTGCAAATAACTTCCTCATTTGACGCTAAGTCCCTTCAGCTGCAACGGCAACGGCAACGGCAACGGCAACAGCAAAAGACTGAAGAACAAACACCAAACAAAGGCAATCTCTGAAGACGTTTTGGATGTGTATGAGGGGTTCATGAGGAACTGCGAGGGGGCTGCGGGGGAGCTGCGATGGGGTTGCTGCCTGGGAGTGGGCTATGTGGCTGATCCAAGTCCTTGCCTACTTATGCAAATGTCGAAAATGCTCCGCAGTACAATGACAGCGGCACGGCATCAGCTGAGACTTCCTCCAGTCAACTCATTGCACTGCAATTGAGGGTGCCAATACAAACTAATTTTGTGTATCTTATTCGCTATTGACAAAGAGTTTCAATTAATTCTGTCTATATTCTCTTTTAGCTGATTACCCTTGTAGCGAGATGATCATTAGGATCATCGGGAATCACACGGTTTTATGAATTGTTTTTTGTATTTTGCACTCACATACACAGGCTGAGTAGAGGAGTGGGTGGGTGGAGAGGGCGTGAGTGAGCAAGGTGCACAGTTTCAGAGCAAAAACAAGCTCGAGATATTTTAGTCGACCGCCAAGCGTTCCAACTGTGTTTCAACATTGAGGTTATTTAGCAGCTATTTACATTAACTCCACCTAAGACTTTAGTTAAACCAAGATAAAAGCAACCCAAGCCAACAGATTGTCGTCCAAGGGTAATAGAATGTGTAGCGGGCTGGGAGAAGTGATTGCTGTTTCTGGTGCCTGTCAGCCCGGTGATGCGTCACATTCTCTTGGAGGAGCATCCGCTCCAAGACATGCTTGAAAATGTTTTTGAATTAGTTTTAAGGCATGCCACATTCTCCACTTGCATGCTGCGGCCCCTTGCGCCGCACTCCCCTGTTCGTCCTCATTTTATCCGCATCCTTGAGCTCGTCGTATCGTTTGGTGCTTTCTTTTCAATTTAACTGCCGCTCAAAATCGATAGACATAGAAGTTATTTTGACTTTGACAAATTTCCGTCGCCCAACTTCGGCGAATGAGCTTCGCACAGTTGGACATGGGTGGCAGGCACCATGTGGTGTGCGGCAAGCACTGAAGATTTTGCAAAGTCAAAATCAATGTAAGTAAGGTTGTGGCCCTGAGGTTTTGAAAATCCGAGCAGCGTGTCGCTGCCAGCAGGAAATTAAGGGGTAGTATAGTAGATAAGTTGTGAACTGAAGTTGATTTCCCAATCGATTGCGCTGCCATTTAGCAAATCTGGAATAAATTTCATTAATTGGAATATTCATTTTGAAAGAAGCGAAACTCGTGTTGCAAACTGCAACATCAGTAGCAGGGTTCAATTAAGGCGAATCTGTTATTTTGAGCTCACAGACAAACGGTGTTTGCTGAGGCACAATCAGAGCTTAAAATCAAATCACTGTCAAAGGCTCATTCAGAATGCAAGACAAACAAGCAGCTGCTGTGTGTGGCAATAGTCTACACAGCTGCAACATCAACAGTAACTGCTGCAGCAACAGCAGTACAGCACCAGTAACTGAAAAAGCAAGTTACAACTCAATTTGATTTGATTTCAGCTCTACAAAAACGAAAGAGTGTGTGTGTGTGTGAGAGAGAGAGAGGGGTGGAGAGCGATCCATTCTATTTCAGTTGTATCTAATGGGATCTAACAACTCAATAGCTACTTATACTCAAATGTTGGGCCTTTTAGTTGCACTTGCAGCTATTGTGCCACTTTCGGGCAAATGTGTGAAGCAGCAATGATTTTAACTGAGGGTCTCCTCTTTTTGGGGAACGTTGAGCAGTGGGGTAGCAGGGGATAACCGTGACTGTGTCTTTTGCCGCACTCTGCAAGTGGATACGGTAACAAAACAGTTTGATTTATTGGGACAATCTCTGCCGCGGCAAAAGGAGCAATCAAAAACACGCGAAACTAAGCCGCAGCCAATGTGGAGCCGCACAGTGGGGCCAAAGCAGATGATAATGATCATAAGGTTCAAATTATGTGTGTAAATACACAAAAATTGAACGCCCACAAGCAACTGAACAGCAAGTTAAGAGCACTTTCGGTTTTCCTACTTATCGCGGACCACTGTGACTGAGCTCCGGAAATAAGAGGAGCAGTATTTGAAGGTGAAGTGGGACATGGCCTGCTAGCCGCGTCTGTGTTCGACGGCTGCCTGCACTTAGCTGCCAGCATTTACAGCCGTTATTTCTATTTGGCGTGAATTTGATGCCAGCTCATGGTTATGCATGTACCATAGATAGTTACGGGTGTGTGCTTGCGCCTGTGTGAGTGTTTGAGAGAGTTGATCAGTTTGTGTCCACACCCCCGGTCCATGGGCAGCAACACCAACACTAACACTCACACTCACACTCACTCTCACATTCACATGTTGGCGCTCACACATTGCCGACATGCGTGTGACAGGATAATAGAGGATGCTTTTGTCGCAGCCCAGCTGCCAGGCTTCTAATTTATTGCTCTTGTGCAAATGCATGCATTCCAAACAAGATTTGAAGATGAGCATAGATAAACTGAAAAGACCAACAAGCCCATATCTATTTGAATTCTAAACCCAACTGCATTCATTCCTATTAATGCTTCAATATACTACTTGGTGCACATTGAATGGACTTACTTTAGATTGTTCCTATTGTTCCGTTGAATGGGCGCAATTTGATTCTATTGTTCCGTTGGCATTCTATTGATCTCTGCACTTATAAAAATACATGTATTTCGATAGATATGAATTGACTTAGAACAGCTTTGCTGCTTGATATATTTTACGCAATACAAGTATCCAGCCGAACTATATTTTGCAAGAATCTTAGCTTGTTTTTCCACCTAAATGCATTGCAACAAAGATGGGGTTAAAGTCGAGAAAAAATTATTCTCTTGTCGTTTTTATCCTAATTTCATGCCCCATCCGTCTTACAGAGCTTTGTCCAAGGCTAACGTTTAGCAAGACATTCATGAGCGACCTGTATCGTCGAAAATATCGAAAATATCTTAAATACTTTACTAAGAAAATAGCTGCAAAGACTTATTCTTTTGCAAGAATTTTGCAAAAGCCAAACGTATTGCACATGTGTAGCTTAATTGCGTAATCCAACCTTTACTTATTTCGACATGAGCAGATAGCTGATAGATGGTAAAGAATGCAGTCAGTCAGCTGAACGGCGAAAGCGATACGGAGATACCGGATATGGACATGGACATGGACATGGACATGGACATGGACATCAACATCCAGCATACCGACATGGAGAGAGGTCCGTTTCTCATAGAAACAACAATTTTCTCGACTGTGTGTCCCATACATAAAACTTTGAAAAGAATTGCTAGCATGCAAATTTGATGATGCCGCTGCATTGTGTGCGCTTAGTCCGGCTGCATTTCAGTGAGCACAAAAAAGAAAGAAAAAAAGGATTGAATTCGGCAATATTGGATGCAAAGCAGTGGCGGTGGCATCGTCAGGGGCAGAGACAAAGACGGCGGCAGTTGCACGTGCGCCTGCCGAGCTGCAAACGCATTGAATAACGCAGCAGCGCTGCCAACTTGTGCTTAAAAATATTTGTTGACAAAAAAAGAAGAGCAAAAATAGGTTACGTTAGGTTTTAACGGTTACTGACCAAGGTCGGCACACCAGTTTGGCCCGTTGTAATACCGTAGATCTCAAAGAAAGAGTGATAAAACAGAGAGAGAGACAGAGAGAGATAGAAGAAGAATAAGAAGATGAAGACTAAACTACCAAACAACGCCAAAAAATACCATGCCTGCAGCGGGATTCGAACCCGCGACTTGATTTTTCGTATAAGCGATATGAGTGAGTTTCTTGCACCCTCAACGCTTCCAACCATCAAGCTAGAAATAAATGCGGCGCACGTTTGCCAAATTGAAATTTACCACGCCGAAGCTGGCAGTTGCAAAACCATTGAAGCGCGCCACAACAGACAAAACTGGGCGTGGCAGCTGCAGCCTGTAGCAATGTGGGGGTGGGTGGGTCAGCAGAGAGTGGTTTGCTTTGCTTTTGCCGGCTGAGAGTATGCAAGAGTATTTGGCCAGCAGATTCGTTGACTTGACTATAAACATTGATGCGGTCCATTCGACGGCGACACTCGCTTCACCAAAGCCATCTCCAGGGCTCAGTATGTGTGTGTGTGTGTGTGTGTGTGTGTGTGTGTGGGTGCTCAGTGTGTTTCTGCCAAAGCTGCTGAGACTGTTTGTAGCTGCCAACTGCAATGCCTGCCACTCGGTTCATTGCTCTCTCGCCACGACTGAACATTGAACTCAATTCGATGCCGCGTTAAATGCGGCAAAAGTGAGGTTTTTGTACTCTGAAACCATTAAAAATGGGTAAAAAGGGTAAAATGGTTTTGTGCAAATGTATGTAACAGGCAGAAGGAACTATCTCCGACCCCATAAAGTATACATATTCTTGATCAGCCGAGTCGATATACCCCTGTCCGTCTATCTGTATGAACACGCAGATCTCAGAGACTATAAGAGCTAGAGACTTTAAATTTAAAATATAGGTTCTTGTATATCCGGTGCAGATCGAATTTGTTTCTGGAATATCGATACATTTCCGACAGCAATAAATGCCACAATTTTAAAGCAGAATCTTCTAATTAATACACAATATGCTGTTACGCGTCGGTTTGTCTTAATGGCGCAGCTCCGACGTCCAACGGCGGCTTCGCTGGTGTTGCCGTAGCCCTCCCGCCTTTTCTTTTGGGCGAAATCATTTCTTTCTGGCCCCACCCTTGTAATATATCCTAGATCACATTTTATTCTAACCAAATTTTGGGTCCCCTCCCCTCCATTCACAAAACTTAAGTTCTCATTTTAACAAGCCTTACGCATATTTAATTAATGTATCTCAATCCCAACATTCCGTTATTAATTTAGCTTAGACATATAAATATTGTGGTAAATTTACTTTAAGTGACGAGGCAAGACAAAACTTTAATATATTTCTAATGATACAAATTAATTAATAATTAATCAAAATAAAGGTAAGTCTTTAAGTCATTTGGGGTCACCTTAACCTACCCTATGGAGCTCCCAGGGACAGTTGTGAGGGTATTTACTCACAAGAATAAAGGTCGAAGAAAATCTTGCACAAAAATATATCTTTATCGTTCTTCACATGAAAAAAATCTAGTAATGCCTCGGTGACAAGTATAAATAATGAGTATGGAACTTAAGTTTGATAAATAATAAATATAAATAAAATTATAATTTAAGGTAACATCATAAATTGTAACTTACAAATAATCAACAACAAATGAAATAAAAAATAATTAATTACAAAAAAAATTAATTTTCGACTAATAACTATTAAACTAATAAATATTTAACAATAAATTAACAATTAATATAATTAAAATTACAATTACATAAAAAAAATAAATATATAAGTTACAACAGAAAACAATATGCATAAATTGCCTCGAACATTGGCCAAAATCAGTTTTAATTTCATGCGGCACTTTTAAGGTATTTCATTTGTGGATCGGCAAATTTCTGTTCGTTTATTTGTGGAACGCTACATTTATGTCATTTTGTTTGGTTTCCCATTTTTACCTACGTGACATTCGATCGACCTCTATATAAGTCGATCATTGGCTTTTTTATTCCATTTCGAACCAACTCGCATGATTTGCTATTTTTCTAACCCCGGCTCTTGAGCGCGCCAGCTCTCTCTCTCTCTCTCTCTCTCTCTCTCTGATTGGAGCCTCTCTGTCTACTCTCTTCAAGCTCAAACCTGAGGGCTGCAAGCTTTCGTCAATTTATAGAAAAAAGTGTTGCATAAAATCATAAAATGTGTATGCTTCGTTCAACGTTTTGCGTCATAGTAATTCGCCACTGGTTCTAGCTTCGAGAGTATATAAGGGCTCTTGTTTGTTTTTGTTTTTCATTTCGTTTTTTTTTTTTAATACAATTTCAGTGAACCTGACCGGAATACATTCATGTTCATTCTTGTTGGCAATTGGCAGCACTCTCAAACTGAATTATTAAGCATTTGGCTAGCTAATTAGCCCTCTCCAATACGTTATTAGATGCGAAGAAAGAGTTGCTAGCTGTCAGCTAGGAAATTGCCAATTAAGAATGTCTGACAAGTCAAATTGTTATTTTAAGAAGTGTTCATAAACTTACAACTACAGTGTAAAATCTGTAAGAATCTAGAAAATCAAGAGTTGGCGAACTGTCAGTTTAGTCTACGCATTGACCAAAACGGCGATTCACACTTTTATGCTTTTTGTGCTGTTGCTTAGATGATTATATTTGGTTCAAGCAGAAACATTAAAGTGATCGAGGAGCGTATTTTTATGAATCTATTGCAGGCCGAAAGAGCCAAGTTATTATTTTTAGTAGTCTGTTTTATAATTTAAGTTTCACACAATGCAAAAGAACCAGCGCAGTCCAGTAGAGTTTGCCAATTTGGCGCTGGCTAAATATTATGAAACTCAAATACACAAAATTATTATTATTATTAAATTAAATCAAAAATGTGATATCATTTAGCTGGGACAATCAAAATGGCAACTGCAGGTGCTCAAATTTAATTGCGTTAATTGCTAACATTTGAAAATTGCCACAAATGCGAACCGAAAGAACACTGGTGCGGAAATAGACACATGGCCGACAAGTGTCAGTAACTAAACACGCATCAACACCCGCGGGCACAGTGATAGGCACCAACAGCAGCAGCAGCAGCACTATCAGCAACAGTAACAATAACATCGGCAACAGCAACAGCAACAGCAATCGCAGGAATAGCAATGCAGTCAGGCATTGACGAGTTGAACAACTTGAACATTGTAGCAAACAGCCAGAGGCGCTTGTGAAGTAATTTGTCATTCTTAATTGCAACACGCCACGAAGTTGCGTTCCCATAGTTTTTGTTGCTGTGGCTGCTGCTTTTGGCCCTGCTCATCGTGCTGTTTCTTCTGTCAGCGAAAACCGTCGCTAAGCTGCATTAATTGGGCGGGTATTAAGTGGCTGGGCGGGGCTTTCATGCTCTTCTGATTCTCTGATTTGAAAGCAAAGCGTTTGCTGTCTGTTGTCTGTTATCTGTTGTCAAAAGCAGCAACAGGAACAACAACGACCAATTTGCATTAGCTCCGATTTCAGCACTTAATCGCGACAACCGGCAAGAAAAAGAAAAAGCAAATTGCATTTGTCATTGCAAGAACAAATCTAAAAACTTAGCATCGTTTGGTAGAGAAAAATAGCCCTAGTGCTTAATATAATTAGTCTAATTAAACAGCATCACATAATAATTAAAACAAATTTATCAGTATATATCTCAAATACACAGTTACACACACTTTTCTCCCAATTAAAGATAAAATGTAAACGTTAATCAATGTAAATATGTGAAAAAAGTTGTATACAAAACAAGAATAACTAAAGATACAATTTTGAAAATTATCGAGCACGTAAATCGACTCGCAATCAAACATACAACACACAATCAACGTTACAGTCTCCACTAAAAAAGTTCACCCATGTAAACTTAACTTAGCATTTCATTTCAAATATAATATACATATAATTATTTAATAATCCTCATAATTGTATTATTATTGTATTGCACTGCTATTATAATTTATTATTTTTTTCATTTTCTTTTTTTATAGCATTTATATTTTAAACATTAATCAACACGACTCGCGGGCGTCAGTAATTTGAGGCGGTGACGGTAAAGTGCATGGGAGGCGACAACGGTACCGATTGTTTGATTGCATCAGAAAAATAAATAAAAAAAACTAAATAAAAATAAATAAAAAAAAAATGGAAATAAATATTGAAACTATTTTTGTTCGCTAATAAAGTCATAGTGTGACCGTACGCTTCGAAAGAATACAAATTCTGCGAAGAACAAAACTGAATTAAATAAATTAATTAAATAATCCAAAACAGAAAAAATTTAAGGGATTTGAAAAAAAACAAAAGAACACACATAATAAAGAAACAAATTAAATGAAAATTAAATGAACTAACAAAAAAATATAAATTAAAATTTGGACTAAAAAATATATCCAACAAATAATAAGCAAATAGTTAATAATAAAGAATAAATATGTAATATGTAATATGTAATATAATATATACATATAATCCATAATATTTAAGCGAAACCCCTTTAGCACCAATTCTTCCCTTTACCCCAGATTGTGGAAATCTTAGGCCTCAGTTAAATTGATGATGTGATGTCGCCAAAAACACTCCCACACTAAAGGAGCTACGAAACAAAGGGTCCCGATCCGCTCATACTATCACTGTTTAGTGTAGTTAATCTGTTATTAACCTTCTTATTTGTTTGGTGTAGGTAATCGATATCCCAAAATATGTCTCCTAGTCGTAATAACGTTTGATCTAGAAATTTCCATTGGTCATTGCAAAGTTTTGGGCCAGCCTAAAGTTGTGTCACAATACATATTTTTGGATTTCTGCAATGTTCGCCATGCTGTCTGTCCGTTTGTATGAACGCTACTTTACACCCAACTACGCCCTTGGAGATAGAGAACTGAAACATAAAACATAAATGGTCTATGCCCGCGGCAGACAAAGTGTAAAAAATTGAGTGCTACGTCCACTAAGAGGTTAGGAAATTGATAATTGCAAATCGATAAAGCCACATATTGCCTACAATCGGCATATGCCACGCCCCCTCCCCTGAAAAAGTTATGACCACGCCCACACCCACCGCTCCCAAGAACTTTGGCCCTAGAAATCTGAAGTGCGCATATCTTTCACAATTTGTAAGCTAGTCACCAAATTTTGAAAAAAAGTTACTGGTAACTGCCCTCAGAAATCGATATCAAATTGGACGGCCACGCCTACTTCACCTCCACAAACCGATAAGCCTGTTAGTATAATTCGATAAAACTATATATCATCCAATTTTAAAGCTGGAGTCACGAAATTTCAAAGGTATATTGCTAGAAACACACTTAGAAAATTAGCAAATAAGATTCTGGACAACGCCCGGAGAGATAAAAACGATATAAGCCGATATCTTGGAAGGTAGATTGCTAAAATGGGCGGTTACGCCCAACTGCAACGTTCTGAATTATTAGAATTTTTTTGTGTCCAAAATATCGGCAGAATTTTCTTGCGGACATTTACAAATGGGGCATAAAAGGTCTAAGGTTAGAGTCACAATAAAAACGCAATTCATTTAAACGAAAGTTTTTTCTTAAAAATTTTGTGTGAGAAAGTTTTGCTTATATAAACAAAAAAAAAAATAGGAAAGAAAAGGAAAACCATCAGGTATCTATGTGCGTTGGATATGTCTCGTCGAATGCTTAATACACTTCACGACAAAATTCGAATACTCTTTGGAAGGGCATAGAAAATGAATAAGCTAGAGTTCACATGTACATATATTTTTCAATACTCTTTTCGATAGCAAAGGTAGAAACCAATTGCGAATTTATGAGCTGTGTAAATTGTAATGATGAAATTTGTTGCATTGTTTTATACAAAAAAAAAAAACAAGTAACGCAAACTCCAGTTACTGTTACCAATATAAAGAATGGGCATCATGAATATTTATGCCTATAATAAATTTGGGGCAACCAGTGAAAAAGATACAACAGAGATAAGCATTGGGATTGTGCCTGCTATCGCGAATAGGTTAAAACAGGCAATGGAAATGGGATTGGGATTTGGATTGGAACTGGTGACAGTGCCAGTCAGTGTCCCTATCCCTGTCGCTGTTGCTTTCAGCAGTGGGAGCTCAAAATTAGCATGCATATTAAGCGAGGTCAGCATTAGCCACCTGGCACCGGGCCGCAGGCAGCAGGCAGCAGGCACCAGAATGTAGCTATGAGTGTAGTTCTAAATGTGGATGTCATTGTGGATGGGGAACTGGGACGCTATGCTGCAAAATGTGTAAATTCGCAAAAACAAAAAATATGGCGAAAAATAAAAACCGGGTTGACAAAAGCAATGACAACAGAACCACACGAAGGAATGGCTATCTCAGACATGCCCAACACTTTATCCCCTTGCAAGCCAGATAAAAACGCACCCACAGTTCATATGGTATGTAACAGCATCCAAGGAGTAGTAGCAATATAATAATAGTAGACTACTCTAACACACATGCATACACGTAGTGACTGCAAAACTGGAATACCCTCTGCAAGAAAATGCAAAAAAAAAAACAGACTGAAATTTATATAACAACATACAACTAAATAAGTGAGTGTGTGTGCACAAAATATTCATAAAACTGAAGGAAAACACACACAGAAAATAAGCAGAAATACTTGAAGCAATACAGCAACGAGAGTTATTTTCAAGTAGGTCCGAAACATTTTTGTGATACCTAAGATGGGGTTGAGGGGGCTCTCCTGACTGAATAGCCCACAGCAGTTTGTCCAAAATGAATTGAAACGTGCCTCAAAAGTATTTTTATGCACAACCAAAATGCAAAGAACAGCCTACATTTTGAATAGACCCACTGAGCAATAACGAAATAGGAATTTTCTCTTCAGTTGCTGCTGAGGCTTATGCAAATGGCCTCCAAAACATTGGTATTAACAATGATGATAGGCTTGTAGCGAACCTCCACATGCTCTACCACATGCCTCACCAATTTCAAGTGATTAATGGCATGAGTAAGGCTCTTAGAGGAGAACTTCTACTTGCTTGTAATAGCTACATTTACATCTTTCTGCATCAGTCCGTCTATCTCCTGGCGGTGGCACCATTTAAAACTATATACACACACTTCGGTATGTATGCCATGTTTTCAAGACCTTTCCAAAGCCATGAATCACTGCAGGGTGCTGAACTCATTTCCTGAGCGAGTTTCCAAGTTTTGCTCGATTTGGTGCATCAATCTGATTGTCGTAACGTTTGAAACGTAAAGCATCCAAAAATTTGCTTGCCAGTTGACTTTGAATTATTGTCATTTGGGTGCAGCTGCAATTGCGTATAGCAGCAGCAGATCTGAGCTTGCAACTTGCAACTCAGAGCGTTGCTAATAGCGGGTACACTTTATTTGTCGTGCCATTTACCGCAGCTGATTTTGATTTGTGCGATGCAATCGGGCAAACAGTTTCTTCGTTCCGGCAACGATGTTTGTGTGCCTGTGCCCTAACCATCGCTCAGCGCGTGCATTCAAATAAACAAATTGCCAGTCGTCAAAATCAGAATCAGCAGACTTTCATTCACAAGCAACCATCAGCAATCAGGCAACACTTATCAGCAGTCGAGCACCAAAACTGTGGCAGGCAACAGTTCGACCAGTGGCATCAAGCAGCAAACGACATTGCCCCAAGCATTAACGTTGCTTGTGCGTAATAAACAAGAAAAATATATGCTCATTTATGTTAGTGCGTTTTTATATACATAAATCTATAGATGCACATATTTGCAAATAGGTCATTTAATTATGTGTGTGAAATTTGTGACATTATCACTAAATTGAGGATTGCAACAATTACTTACAAGTAGCACACTTACGGGCGCTTAAGTTAATCCATTTAAAATAAATTCATTTTATAAACACTTAAAATATAAATGGAATGTCTTGTTTTGCTGTAAGTAATAAACATTTGATCGGATATCGCGAATCGAAGAATTACGATAATAATAGTATTAATGGCAAGTCAGTATGAAAATGAACTCATCTGTAGCAACCAGGAATATGTTATGCAGGCCTATTCGCCTAGGCCTATTCGTTATTCATAATAATTACTTTTGGGCTTTCTTCTGAACTTTAAATGTCAAAATATTATTAGCTCTTAGGCAGAAGCTTTGCATAACTTATTTCCGCACTCAGCTATAGGTTTCGTGTATCTGGGTATGACAGAGGCTAAGGATATTCGTTGTAAGTGGATGCATCTAATGAAAATACTTCGAAATTGGAATAAAAAAGTCAATTTCTACTGTAATTAAATTAATTGCATTTGCAAATAACATTCCAGATAGCTTAAGTAGAGTTGCCATAAAACAATTTACGACGGGCTACTTAAGTTAATTGGTTCGAGTTGATAATTAGACAGCCAAGTTCACTTGACTATTAACAATGAAGCATGTAATCAGATACAATTGGATAAAGAAAATAGCGGTTGGGTGACTTACCTGGCAGCAGTATTAGAAATCTGAGGACATAGGCATAGGCCAGCCAGGCTGTTCTCGATGCGTGTGTCCGTTGGGAACTCATTCTCGTTATGGCCACAATGAGACGCATTTGGTTTAGTTAAGTGTATTAATTTGGGAAACAGCAATGCTCCTTGCTTAGCTTCCGTTTGCTTCCTGTTGTAGGCAGCAGTTAAAAGCCAATTGAGGCCATTCATTCAGTTATTCATTCGATCAAACGGAGCCCGATCGATTGCCATTCATATGTCGCTATCAGTGTCTCTATGATGTTGCAATCACTCAATCTCTCCGTTCAGCACAACACGCAAATTCAAACTCAAATGCGAGCTGAAGTCAAAATAAAATGAGAAACTCAATTGCCAATCTCAAGCGCAACCTCAACCTGTGGCATGCGGCCAACTGGCAAAGTGGCAGCGTCCGTTAGGCAGACATATGGCGCATCGATCAGGCGGCACAGTGAATCGATAACCAGCACCCAGCACCAGAGGCACCACCCTGTCAGCGGACACCGGACAGCGGACGGGTGACGGAACGGCAACGAAAACAATTTTCTACGGCAATTGTTTTTTATTTGGTTTTCCTCTCTGCTTATTTCGTTTTTGATTTTATTTTCTTTTCGTATTTTCTTTTTTTTTTTGTTGCTGTTATCAAAGTCGAGGCTGATGCTTGCTAATGCCACTTCTGTTCCTGATGGGACGGTTGTTATTGTTGTTGCTATTATTATTGTTTCTGCCCCTTATCTGTGCCACCTTACTTGCCTTTCAATTTTGCAAGAAGGCGGAAACTTTTACTTCTGGCTTGCCGCAAAATTTTTTTACTTTCGGCGACCATTTATCAAAAATGTTCTTTTGCTCCTTGTTTCAGGTGTTTTAGTAGGCCCGGTCGCATTGGGGATGGGGGGTGTGGAATTGTGGGGTTGCTTGGCCGGAAATCAAGAAAGTCGGCAACGTGGCGTGGTGTGATGTGGTGTGGCGTGGACGGAAGGGTCTGCGAACCGTCTCAGGCTCTGTCTGCGGCACAGAAAGGTGTTTGTAAGCAACGGCTGCTTGCCCACATTTGTGACATCTCCTGGCTGCGGCCGTTGACCTTCACTATTTAAGCTATCAACGCCGAGAAATTGATTTTGTTTGGTTGGTATGTGATTTACTATTCGATTTTAAACGGAATCTGATTGATTGTTGCTGGTGATTGTTACTTCTTTTGCCACAATGCCACAATTGTTCTACATATATGCATAAGTAGTATGTATGAATTTCTACAGCGAGTCTCGTTTGTGATTTATCCGCTCTTTGTGTTTCTCTTTTTAAAACTTTTCCATTTGATGTTGGCTATCGAGAGCGAGCGTTTCCGATATTTTTTTTTTTATTTCCTTAACTTGTTTGCGGACCGCGATGCGTTTTTTTGCCCGTCTGTTGCTGCTTCTGCTGCTTGGCAACTTTTGATTACTTTGTCTAGCTAACAAGTAGTTGCTGCCTTGCCACTACTTCGATTCAATTCGATTCTGATGGCAAATATTGTCGTTATATCCTTTCAATTGCAGCTGCCTCCTCTTGCACCCCTTTCACCCCTTTCACCTCTGTTGCACACTTAAGCTTCTCCTGCTCTGCACTTTGCTGCCAATCACTGAGTAGTGATTGTGTCTGTGTGCTGTTGCATTTAAAATTCAATTTGCAAATCGAATTTGATTGCCTGTGATTATTTCTTTTATTTTGTTGGTGCTTTGTTATTGCTATTATTTTGTTGTTGTTGTTGTTTTTGATGCTGTTGTTGTTGGTGTTGTTGTTGTTGCACTGTTTGCTGTTCTTACTTTGGGGAACTTATATGCACATCTAGACGAATTTGTTTCAAGTATATGCACATTTATTTATTGATGGCCTTTGGGATCGTTATCTTTGAAGAGTTTCATTTGATAATTGCCTTCTCTGTGTGTCTCTCACTTTCTGTCATTTCCGAGTATCTCTGCAAGAATATTGAAAATGTAACAAACAAAATACAATGATAGTTAAAATTTAATCAAAATGATCTTCAGTCAAGAACCTACAGATAACTACTTATAACATAGCGTTTTTAAGTGCAAATGCTACAAATTACAATTTCAATATTCATTCGTACATATATTTTCAAGTGCCTGCGAACTGTTGAAACTGCATACATACATAAGTACATACATTTAACTACATACATATATTAATATGCATAAATCAGGCAGCTCTCAGCATATTGTCAGTTGCGATTCCAACACATTTACAACAATTACATATTAAAGCCAAAATTACACACTGTTACACTTGTGCACATGTATACACACACACACACACACACACACGCATACACATATATATATACATATGTACACATGTGTACATATATGTACGCATACAGATGTTCGCATAAATTCATTTTTAAATAGTGACCCAGACGCAGGCACATAAAATGTGACTCGCCACAGTTGGAGCTGAAGCTGATGCTGGAGATTGTCGTGCACATTTGGTTTTTGAAATTGTGCTCTCATTTTGGCATTAAAATTGCAGCAAATACTTTGAATAAATGCGCCAACCACATGACAAATGTTCTGCATTAAATGTAAAATATGTCCCAATGGCACTGAGCCTAAGACCCACAGTCATCCTCCGCCACTATCCCGTCCTCGACGATTCCGTCTGTGACCCACAATTGCAGAACTGCACACGCACACCACATAGTCTGGTCAGTGTGTGTGTATATGTCTATGTGAGTGCAGATTGTGGGCCTACAACTAAAGTGAATGTGAAGCGAAATGAATGTGAAGTGCATGCCACCAGTTTACTCATTTGTTGCACAGAACTAAACTGAGTCTTGTGGGCAAAAGCAATCCCCAACTTTCAACTGATCCTTCCAGTGAACACAATACACACACAAATACGTCGTTATATCCCGTTTGAAGACTATCTCATAAATCTACCTTTGGAACTGCCAATCAAATAACATTTCAGTTTTTTTTTTAGTTTTACAAAATTCTAATTTTTTTGCGCAAATGGTAATTCACCTTATTATTCAGAGAGTATATTTCACAGCTATTCTTTTCTTAAAGTCAGTGATATTTTTCAAAACTGGAGCAAAAATATTTGTAGACTTGGCTTAAAACTTATCACAGCCATAACTTGGTACACATTCGTCCGTCGGTCTGTCATGTCGCCAAGTTATTAATAAATGCCAAGTAAGATATTCCTAAAATGTGCATGCCTAAAGAATTCTATAGAACAACGTGTGCTTTAATTTTAACAAAACAAAGTTAATTGAATATCTACAAACTAACCAAAACGATAACCCTTTGGCTGCCTTTTTGAAAACAAATCAGATAACAGCAGTACGTGTGCGTGTGTGTGTGTTTGTCAGTATACATATGTATTTGTCTAGTTATTAACGAACTTTTTCAAGTTTACTGACCAAATAGGTCACCGCTCTAAGCCAAATTTGGTTGCCGGCACCTTTTTGCATAAACGATAATATAAACAAACTACAATAAATCAATTTGCTGCCTTATAATGCGAGTTTGTTTACGCACATTTACACATACACATAGCCGCATACACACACACACACACTCACTTGGGGCCGAATCACAAATTACATGACGCTTATCGTTAGTTTTACAAGCGTTTTCCTTCACTAAACGCACTCTTCCTGACTGACTGACTGGCTGACTGACGAATTGACAAGTTGTCTGCTTTGGTCTGTGAGTCTCGTAGCTCAATTTGTTCGACTCACTAAGCGACTGACTGACTGACAAAGCGTTCGGCATACGCATCATCTGGGGCGCCCAAGCCACTCACAGCCACCCGCAACCAGCCAGAGATACATAAAGTCACCCAAGGCCACCCACGCGGCTACTGATTGCTGTCTCAATGTTTTTTTGTTGGTGCTTATGTCGTGTTGTGGGTCTCTGGGTCTCTTTGGGTCTGTGGACCGATGGGCCATTGGGTCTCAGTCGCAATTGGCTTTTTTGGCTATATTATTGCCTTAGTCAGCCGTCGACCATTTATCATCTTTAGTCGCTCCTGTAAATGCTCCTCAAAATTATGTTTAATTTAGCACTCAGCATTTAACAAGAATTCGCCGTTGCAGTTTTGGCATTCCGACTATATGTTTGGGAAAGACTTAACAATTTATGTATACTCTGATTAAGGTGACGGCTAGTCTAACAATCTATATACTTCGATTATGTAAACAGAATACCTGGCACTGCCAGTGGCTCTACTATTATGATGGAACACATTCGTGGATTATTCGCAATAGTTGGAACAGTCGAACAGACAAATAAAACGAAATCCTTTTTAAATATAAAACCAGAGACATCGTCTGTCTTAGACATGCCGAAGAATATATATCCTTCTCAACCGGAGTTAAGCTGCCCTCCTTTCTCTTGTAACTTAATATTTTATATTTTTGTAGTTCTATTGTATCAGCAGATGTGACATTTATGTCTATGGATATCTCGACTGGCTCTATTGGCGGCTATATTATATATTAGCCCGATTATTATGTTTTCTTTTGTGAAAGTAAACTTTAAGTTTAACTTGGTAAACAAAAAAGTTTTGCATGCAAGTATATGACAAGTTATATGACAAAGTATTCCGATTCACTCGGGTCCAATATATTAACAGCGTGCAGATTTGTTCCAAGTCTCAACAAGATAGCTTTAAAGCGGAGCAACGCACACCAATCTTCATGACAAAATAACATACGTATGAAAAAAAATAGTTCATAATTATTTATTTTGTGGCTAAATTAAAGTTTGCTAATCTCCATATGATTAATTCGCTGACTTCGTCTTGGTTGTTTAATCAACTATTCAGTATTTCTAGCATTTAATTCGCACATCGCTCTAAGCAGCTGGCAAGCAAAATGTGCGGAGAGACAGAGGAGCAAAAGGGGAATGAAAACACTGTGCCTTAAAATGCGTGCGTTCAATTAAAAGAAGATGAACGAGCGTCTGGATGCCACACAATCAGCTGGGGCATCGGGTCGGATCCGTTTGCAATTGGGTGGCAACACCCTCGGCAATGACGCGTAAAAGACGCTGAACCGGCATGCTAGCGGGGGCATTGAGCATTGAGCTCTTTGCTTTGGCTCTACAGCCGTCAGCCAACAGCCAACAGCCTTCAGCTTTAAGCCTTAAGCCGGCGAAAAAGTGTGCAGTACAGCAATTATGCCGGCAGGATATACTACAGTCCATAGTATACGGCCTACGGCAACAGCCGAGGGACAGGACGTTCATTAGGATTACGCAGGCCGGCACGGATAAGCGAGCTGACGACGAGCGACGAGAGACAAGCGGCGAGAGGCGAGCGGCGAGAGGCGGCTGAGTTAACGACTCGTTGCCACTTTTTCCCATTTCAGCAAAACAAAAAAAAGCAAAACAAGAAAAGGAAAAAACACACACACGAAAGGACGATTGCAGTGACATGTGAAACGGCATGTAGACTTTGTGAGACTGCAAAATCGGAATGAAATTGGAAATATGCCGACGCCAACTATTTGGCAAAGCGCTAAGTCCACTTATTAGCTGCTCGAGGAAAAGCTTTCGTATCCCCCCTCACCACGAGAACACTGTTGTGTCATAGCTCAGCAAATTTCTTCAAATAACGCGATATGGGAAGATATATGTGAAAGAATTGAAGACCTGTTCCATATTCAAAATGGTGAAACGAACCTTATTAATGTCAAACCGTTGGAAAGCGACTGAATTGAAAATTCAATCTTCGTATTGACTTAATTGGATTCTGTGCCCGAGTGCACTATGCCAAGTTATTGTATGTTTCGAGCAGAATTGCAGTTTTCATTTTAAAAAATTCTTGCCTATGCGAGTGCGAGCGTGAGTGTGTGTGTGCGTTTGTGTCTGTGTGTGTGTGTGTATGTTTGTGTCTGTGTGTGTGTGTGTATGTATGTGTGTGTGTGTCATTTAATTAAATCACGGTATGTGCGTTGGCCGTGTCGGGCTTTAGCATTACAATGGGACACCCAAAAACGCCATCAACTCACAGCAGTGCTCAAATTTTCTGTTATTCCCTGGCTGTGACTTATCATTTTTATTAAAGGATAGAAATATTTTCACACAGAAACGGCTAACACAAAGGCGCCGCCCGCTCAACCTGAACACACAAACACACACACGCACATAGAGAAGGCAAGCAACCCTCCTCGCCTCCCTCCATGCACGCTGTTGGTCTTCAACTATTGTCAAGTAGACAAAAATCCAAGCCAAAGATGTATGTATGTACATATGTATCTGTACATGTACATGTGAATGTATTTGTATGTGCATATGTATATGTGAATGCGTGTGTGTGTGCTAAATATTTGTTGTGTGCCGAAGCAGACGAGGCAACTCCGGAACTGGCAGTTTATTATCCCGCACATTTTGCATATAAGCATTTCACACCAGTCTAAAAATAGACTCTGATTCCTTTATTTAGCGTGAGAAAACTCAGTAAAAATTAGAAAAAAAAAAAACTATATGAAATATAATAATTTTAAGAAAATCAATTAATTCAATAGCAATTTACATTTATTTATTACATTCAACTGAAAAAATTCCCACACATTTTCACTTAGCAATCTTTATACATGGTCAAAACTAAAGGTGTTGCGCCTCAAGCCTGTCATGAATTTGAACATATTGCAAGCAATCTCAATTTGTTTGTTGTTTATTATTTTAGATAAGAAAAATTTCACTTTTAATCATAGAACTTGATTTTGACTTTTTTGATAATAATCTAAAATGAATCTTACTAATTTATTAAAAGGTTTATTTTCAAAGCAAGAAGTTTATTTTTTCTGATTTAAAATTGTTAAATGATTTTCAATCTATTGGAATGGAAAACAAAAATAGATTAATTTGCAATTTTTTGCCGAAAAAATGACGATTTCTCTAACATGCTCGTTGGTTAATCTTTTCATTTTGTAATATACATAGTTAGCTAGTTAGCATATAAAATTAGAAAATTTGGTTGCGTTCCGACTTCTATGTGTCTCTAATTAAATTTCAATGAAGCGGACAGGCAACTGTCTACATTTGAGTTTTGGTTGAATACATAATTACTGTTAGTTGGAAAATCAGAAACGGATTTCAACTTCGCTAAAAGCCATAAAAAGTTTTCACTTGCCAGCCGCACATAAAGTTGAAAGTTTGAAATGAATCAAAAACAACAAAAATGTACTTGAGGCTGAGCTTTGCCAGTCCGTTTAACTATGTTATGGAATATGTGACACAGTCGAACTTATAAATTAAATTCCAAATTCGATTATTTGATTTTTGCTTTGAATATGTTTCACGAAACTAGAAACAGGACCGATAATACCTGCTATGTGTACTCTATTTTGGCCAAAGTTAATTGAAATCGTTGCTACACAAAACATTAAATTCTGCTAATCGAATTTTTTCATTTATTTTTTCTAACAGTACATCAGTGCAGTGCAATTTCTGCATCATGTTGTTTGTTGTTGTTGTTGTTGTTGTTGTTGTTATTTTTGCACTCTGTTGAGCAAGATGAGAACGAGACCTGCATGGGCTGTATGGACTGCAGTGGGCGTGGCAGCATAGTTTTCAGATAAATTGCATTACTTTGCATTTTTGTTTTGTGCTTTGACTGAAATAAACAAAGCGCGGAGGGAACGTGGCACATACGAGGGGCCGCACATAGGCGTTGGCCTCGATACTCAAATCAGCGACAAATAAAACTTTTTACAACATCGCCAGTTCACAGAGCAACAAAGAGAGAAAGCAAAATAATGCAATGTTAAAACGAAAAACAGGGAAAGAGAGAGAGAGAGAGAGATAGAGGATGAAAGAGACTAAGACTTAGACAGATGCAAAACAGGCATTTAAGGCATGGATTCAAGAAGTATTCCTGTCAGCCAGTGGCCAGAAAAGGACACCAGCAGGAAAAAAAAAGTAGGAAGCACATGTGCAACTGGACAGGGCAAGGGCAAGGCGATATAATGTGTGCCAACAATGAAATTGAATCTAGTACGGAGTAAATCAGGTTTATTGCTTACGCTTACTCAATAAAATCTATTTTTAATGGCACTCCGCCCACAGCATGTATGACCGACTATCGCCAATCAGCTATCAACTATCGGCTATCGAGAATTGCCAACGTCATCGTCATCGCAATCATCGCGTTGCGGTGTGTTGACGTATTGTTTGCGGCCTGGCATGCAGTTATGTCATGCACTGCTTGAATAAATGATTGATGGATGTTGGTTGACTCTTGTTACCCCTCCCCCTTCCAGCAGAACCATTCACCCTTCCGGCGGGCTGCCAGCGACAGCTGCGACCACAACAGCAACGAGAAGGGCGAGAAACAAGTGCGACTGTCACAGGACTGTCCTGTCAGGCAACCCAAGGACTCAGTGCAACGCAATGCAGCATCAACACAAAGGCGCAATCGAAACAAGGCCAAGGCAACCATCCACAAGAATTATGCATTTAAATTTAATTGTACTTCTTTAGAAAGCAAAATAAAAACAAGAAACAGCGCCTATCTTGGGCACACCGAACATTACATACCCTTGTTCTATATCCTATAAAAGCTATGTGATACAGTCTGATAAGTTTTTGTGCAAATGTTAACATGAATAACTGGCGATAAGCAAAACGGGTTTTCATACAGGAACTTATATTTCGCCCGATCGATCCCATGCCACCAATATTATATAGTGGTTCAACTGCCCAGCATCGCCTTGCTGCCTGCAGCAGAAATCAGTATAAGTTTAAAGTTCCGTCATATCCGACTTACTAGACAGACAGTCGGACAGACGAATATGACTAAATTGTTCCGGCTAGTGATGATGATCGAGAATATGCATATATACCTCACGGGGTCGGAATCCGCTTCTTCAATGCTTTGCAAATTTATAAATTAAATTAAATTACTCCAAATATAAACAACAAAAATATTCGAATATCTATTATAACAACTATTAAGAGCTTATTAAGAAAATCGGAAGAATTAATTGACAACAAAAAATATTGTTCTATTTGAAATCAAAGTTCAAGTTATTAAACGCATATGCATTAACGGCCATATCGGCTCAGTTTCATTCGATAGTCATTCCATATATTCTTTTAAGATTTCTCAAAAATCGTATAAATCGTCTATTTCAAACATCTTATACATATGTTTTATCCAATTTTGATTACTTCCACGCATAATCTAATTGGGTAAGTGAAGTTTCTAAACAACTGATTTATATAGAAGTTATTCAACAGTTTGAACAGATTTTGAGAATATTCCTTCTCTTGCTCAACAGAACAGCTTGAAATGAGTCTAAGCACTGCATGCTGAATACTCTGTATTATTATCAAATAAATATACACATATGTGTGTACATACGGACAACATTCAACATTATTCGCTTGGCTTTGAAATGATATTGAGACCTGAAATTCACTTTGTGAAATGAATGAAAAGATTAACTGTAAATCGCTGATATTGCAATACATAGCATATGTAGAAAGGAGTACAAGCTACGAGTATATATGTATATGTATATGTATATGTACTTTACACAGTGGTGCCTCGGGGATGCTTGGGTCAAAGGGTTGCCCAGCGTGGAGCAACCTTTTTTTGTCTCGTGCCCATAATCAGAAGCGCAATCGCGTCCATGGACTGCCATGAAATGTAACGCATGGCATAGTCATTGGCCTTAGGTTCAGGTTTAGGTTCAGGTTCGGGCGTTTTTCCAAATCGAATTTGTGTCACATATTTTCCATTTTTTTTTTTTGATTTTTTTTTTTTTTGAGTGGAATTAAAAAATGCGTAAGGTAACACGAAGAATGCCAGCAACGGTAAAATGCTGTGCGTTGACCTTTTTCCAAGCGAATGCCGGTCGGGTTAACTGACAGTAATCCCTTGGTCAGAAGTGAGTGTGAGTGTTTGTGTGCTACGGCATATCCTATCAGCTCAGTCTGACCTGGCTTAATTCTTAACTAGTTATGGACCTAAGTAAGTTAAGGCCTTCAGTAAACAATTAGTTGGCATAAATGAAGCGCTATAAGGTAAGCTGGCAATGTGCATTGGGCACGATTAGATTGTCATGCTATATAAATACGAATCTATATATAAATATATTTGTGTACATCAAGATATATACAAATACGCATATATATATATATATATGTATATATATATAGCTACAAGAAATCCAAACGCCAAACGGCATAAAATGTCAAGGACGTTAAAATTTACGTTTTGAGGTTGCCACGCTTCGTTTGGCACTTGGGTAACAGCAACAGCGACAGCAATAATAATAACAACAACAGCTACAGTTGCATGCAACACAAAGCAACAACCAAAACAATTCGCTCTTATGGCTGGCTGGCTGGCATCTCTAAGCAAAACCTTTGCGACACACAATTCCACATCCACTTCTACAAGGCAGCGCAGTCACTGCGTGGTCACCGTACATGTGTGTGTGTGTGTGTGTGCGAGTCTGCGTTAGTGCAGCGTGTGGCTAATAGCGCGTATGAGTAATATTCCATGTGGTCTTGCCTGGGGCACCATCCGGCAATACTAACAAGTGCTGCCGTACATACAATAATAACAACACGCATTCCAAGTATTTATTTATTTGCCTCCACCTGTCGCCTGCAATTGCTGTGGTCCAAAAACACACACAAATGCATTCAATGGCAAAAAAGAGAACAAAAATAATCAAATATAAAAACATAATTTCACCTTACTCTTACTCGGCTAAGTCTAATCTTTAATATATTGTGTGCTTTAATGAAGAACTATAGAGATACCTCTATATATCTCTATAGATATATATTTGTAGTCATTGCTGCAATCTAAGCCAATAAGCACTTTAAATCGGATGTCAAAATCGCAATTTACAAATCGACTTACATTAACTTACAACTACAGGGTTCATCTCAGCAAATTAAGTATTAAGCCAGCGAGCTGTGAGGCAAGGGGGAAAGACACCCACAATTTGTTGGCTAGTTCGAATCCGTTGCAAGGCTCATCTTGTTGTTTGTTGAAAATAAAGTTACGCCTTGACTTCGGTTGCTGACCAATTTTTTTTTCTTAACTGCGGTTTATGGCTTCCATGAAACTTAAATTGCATTTATACTTCTGTTAAGAGCATATACATTTTGGCATATGATTTGTTGCCAACCAACTTCATAGATGCGTCTGGGCTATTAATTATGCATTTAATTCACGCCAGATGCATTAATTAAACAATTATTTACCAAGTTGCAAATAAATGCGTTACAGGGTATTTCACAAAGTCCAAAATGAACAAACAATGCTCGGCTGTAGGCCATTAAGCGGCAGATATGCTAAATTATTGAGCCAAACACTTGAAGCATGAAGTTACTTGGTGGCTGTGGTGGAATATGCCTCGTTGCACCTCAAGCCTCCCCATACACTACAGCAGTTGCTGTCTCGGCCGGCCGTGTCCTTGTATAATGGAGAGAGTCTTTCGCGAGCGGAGGCTAAGTAAATTCATGCATAATTAATCCGATTGCCACACAGAGCATTTTCCTTATATACGCAACCTGATCAGACGAAGCCTATCCCCCTTTTCCCTTCCCACACTCTCATTCTCGTTCTGGTTCTGGTTCTGGTTGCGGTTGCTGTTCCCATTTTCATTGCCGAGTCCTCACATGCATATTTAATATGGGCACATGACTCAAAAGCCCGCAATTAACTTGCTATGAAGGGCCACTCACTCGCTTATTTCCACACAATTAAGACAATGACGACGCCAATGCCGTTGACGATAACGTTGAGAGCGTCGAGGACATGGACATGGATGTGGATGTGAATGTGGATGTAGATCTGACTGAGACTGAAACTGAGGCTGCGGCTGTGGCTGTGGCTGTAGCTTCAGCTGACACTGTTGGATGTGGCTGAAGATGCGGACGATGATTCAGAGATTGTTCCCCAAAGAATAAACGGAGCTAACGCAAACATACAAAATGCAAATTGTACATACATATATATTTATAAATATATTTATATATATATATATATATATATAAGCAGTGGCATGGCGTGACGCACACTGCGTATGGATAACATTAACTTAAACGTACGCAGGATTTCAATTATTGAAGTGCAATTCGACCCTTGCGATACACTCTACACTCAAAAAAATAAAGCTTAAATTGCTGTTCAAAACTAGAGAAGAAGCAGAAGTTCTCATATTCTTTTTAATCATCAACCGATTACTTCATTATTTTTGTATAACTATCTGGCAGCTATTTAGTAGCTACTCAATTTAATAGAGTTAAAAACACCTCTCAAATCTGAGATCCAAATAAACAATATTTTTATATGTTAACTCTTTTGCTACAAATGTTATAAGGAAAAATCAGGAAATTGTTATTTTTTTATAGAGTATGCCATCCTCGGTGTCTCTCGGTCAGAATGTTATTTTCTTGGTTTCAATTTCTTTTGTTTTCTTCTGTTTTTTTTTTGGTTCTTCTCATTTTTCGCATTTTGTTCATTTGGTTCGTATTTTTTTTTGCTCTTGCACATCACACTTTTACCTGCTTCTTATGATTATTACTTGCTGTAAATTATATTTATATTGTTGGAGCGTGCCCCAAAAGGCAGCCGCAGCCCAGGAGCATGGGGCGAGCTGCGCGTAACAGACCGAAACTGGCGACAGCATAAACTGTGCTGATTATGTGGTGCCAAGTGGCTAAAACGCGGACAGCAGGTGCGGCCGACAAGATACAATGCGGGTTATAGACAACTGGGGACCCACCCCAAAACCCATCCCCCCTCATCCCTCAACGGAACCTCGACAGCCCAAAGTCAAAGCTAAAGCTGAAGCTTAAGCATCAGCTAAAGGCGAGACCAAGACCAAAACTCCGAACCAATGGCAATTTCGTGCTCGGCTCCGTATGTGTGTGTGTAGGTTTGTATTTGTAGTGCTACACACACACATAGATACGTATATATATGTATGTGCATATTGTGCACCGCATGCGGTGTCTTTCTTCTTGTCTTGTCTTCAAATTTGTTGAGTTGAGTATTCATTACGGTTTAAAGTTTAATGAATTCTTGCGCCACGGACGCCCCTCTTAAGTACCACCTTTCGAGCGGACACAGAGACGGACACGGACACGGACACGGAGACGGACACGAACTCGAACTGTGGCTGCAGTCGCCTTGGGGCCACTTTCCGGTTAGTCATTTATGTTGTTGTGCGTACAAATTTGGTTTGATTTCAAATGGTTGATATTTTTAATTAAATTATGTGGGGCAAGCAGCCGGATTTGTTGCCACTTCCACTTGCATTCTCTGCCCAAAATTCCCCGACAACGTACAGCAAGTGAATAATGTGCAGACGTATTGCTCAAAATGAGAAGCCAGTTACTGAATAACAACATCCAACAAAAGCTGCACACAATCAAAAAAATCTGAAGCGTGCCTTAATGAAATGGAATTTGCATTTGCTCTGCAGTCCCAGTATTTTAAGATACTTCACGTATTTGTAGAATACTTGTCTATATGCATAAATGTACACATTTTTAACTATTGAAGTCAGATGCCGTGGCAACTGAAAGCATCCATAACTATTTACTGAATTTATAATTTGAGAAATATTTTCTATTATTGCGAAACATATTTCTGACAAATAGAAAGAAAAAATACATTTATTTTCTTATGTTACGAACTTATTTCTAAGAGCAAGAAAATCTTTGCAGTATTTAAGGAGATTTTCTAAAATTCAAGGCTTCCCCTTTCATACCACTTTCTCCATATATTTGCACATCAACTTGCACTTGTCTCAACTCATATTCATATTTATACTCTTACTGCCACTTCAATTCCCCAACTCATACATATACTCGTCCTTCCACTTGTCCTTTAACTACTCCTTGCACTAGTAGTAGATGCTTCCCGTGTCATCTGCTCGCATAAAAACGAATCACTTAGTAGAAATTAAGTGACTGCGTCAAATTAAGCCATGGCTAAAGCGCAAAGGCCAAATGCAGGGAAACAAGAGGCCACAAACCTAACCAAAGAAAGTGCCGCTATTGATTTCACTTGCCACACACCCACCCAGAATACCACCACAGCGAGTCACAGCTTGTCGTCTGAGGCGACTTATATGGCTGAGAGATGACTCTACTCGGATAAGTACCTCTCGTAGGCAAAAAGATCTTGATCGCAATTAACATGGCAATGACCAAGTCGACTCTTGTCCTGAGTATAGGAAGCAACTCGTGAATAAGACAGGTTTACCCCGATTGGTTGTAAGGCTCCCATTTAGGCAACTAAGACAGTGTCCCGTTGTGTCTTGGGAGAAGGATACTTGAACCGCCCCTTTTTGGCTGACGGTAGCAATATTCAAGCATCTCAGTATTCGGAGTGATATCTTGCCGAAATGACTGCTGTGCTTCTACCGCTTCTACCATAAGGTGGGTGTGCACCCTTCCCAGCTAACCATGGGATTATAACGCAACTGTACAATGACCAGAAGTAACAACTTTGAGTTGGAGACTAATGAAATGAGTAATTACGAAGCAAAAGTAGAAGAATGATTCGATTACCAGTAAAAGTAGCAGTGCCACCACCCTTGAAGAAATCAGTTCAGAGAAGTGCTACCGCTCGTAGCTGCTTATATGCACACTATGTGATCGAATACCATTGGACGTCGAGCGTCTTCGCATTCTTCGAACGAACAACGAAGATGAATTCAAAAACCCACAGGAATAATCTCCCCTTAACAGTTTTCCCTCGCGGGAGTTTCGGGGGAGTGAGATTTGTGCAATAACAGGCCCCGGCCACATTCGGGTGGCCTCTCTACTGCACTAATGTACAATAGAAGACGTGATTTAAAGATTGGTATAGTTTCAAATTAGCATCTTGACATTAAAGAGGTTTCATATGTGGCCGCATTCGGGAGACGAGCTGTTTCTCTTGATGGAAAGAACTGCTCGAGTTTAAGCTTGATTTCATTTTATTTCATGTACATAAATTTATAAATATATAACAAAAAATATAAAAATAAAATATATATATACATCCATAAATAAGTAAAGAGTAAGCACATATATATAAAAGTAAAAATAGGTTGGTTGAGCCAAACTAAAATTGATGCTAAAATAATGAAGCCTTTGTCTCACCATAATACACGTAAAATGTCAACGTGTCAAAATCTGGCAGCAGTTTCCTTCCGTTTATGTAGTGAAACACAAAAAATATTTCGGCACACACCCCAAATACACCCAAACCGACGGACAGGCACAACCTCACGCACTGTGTGAGGCATGCAAGAAAGCGAAAGGCGCCAAGCTGCGTAGAAACACATCAAAATACAGAGCCTATCGAAAAAATCATAAAACAAGCTAACTTTGCCCATCAGTGCTCAACTAGCAGAGACTCTGTAAATGCGATGAGCTGTAGCAATATGTGCAGAGAAGCGAAGGTTTGTTGACGAGAGACAGAGAGAGACAGAGAGAGACAGCGAGAGACAGCGAGAGAGAGAAAAGAACGAGTGTGATTGCTGATCAAGTTCGTATAGAAATTAAACTATAGACTTAAAGTTTGCCTCAGCAACAGCATACTCGTACAGCAAAAGTGAGACGTAACCGATGGCATAATACTCTGTGGCAGAGCAATGCGAAACTGATATCAGGTAGAACCCTATACTCTCGAAGGCAGAGTATTACAACGGAAACGGAAATATAGCAAGCACTCAGGCTTGTTTTTTTGTATGTGTGCGTGTGGTAATGCTTGTTTGAGTGTGTGCGTATGCGTGTGTGTCTGTGTGTTCGTATGGCTATCCTAAATAAACAATTTAACAACTTGAAAATTCCATTTATTAACCTTTTTCCGCATAATAAAATTCGAAACCTTTCCACACACACACACACACACACACACATGCACAGCGAGAAGAATTGCACAGTGTTGTAAAGAGAACGAAAATATAAAAAATGTGAATATAGCGCAGCAGAAGAGCATCAACAGCATCAAATACAACAACATCAGCATCAACAACAACAACAACAATTTTCTGGAGTGGATTAATAACAAAGTCAACAAGGATAACACGCCTTAATTATGTATGTACAGGCGTTAGTGCGCACTGTGGGCGGTGCTCTTGGGCAGGTGGTCGCCACGCCAAGGGGCAAATTGCTTGGTTGAATTTTCGGGGGTTGGGGCGGGGGCGGGAGCACGTGAACCGAAAGGGGAGGAGCGCAGGTGTTTGCGGCTGAATGACGTAAATTGTAGTCAAACAGCAAGAGCAACAGCAACAGCAACAAACAAACAAACAAACAAAACAGTCAACCAGCCAAGCAGCCAACTAACAAATGCGGGTCCTGGAAGCAGCAGCAGCAGCAACGACGCCGTGTGAGATAATTTTACATTGCCGTCTTTGCCACATTGATGAGCAGCAGGCTGGCAATTGTGTGTTTGTGCGTGTGTGTGTGTGTGTGTGTGTGTGTGTGTGTGCGTGAAAAAAGCAAATACTTGATAACGAATGCGGGCAAAAGAGATGCTGTGAATGCGGCCGCATCCTCTTGCCTCGTATTTTCATAAATTAATTTTATTTGTGATTCCGCCCGCCCGAAGGACTCGGCACTGAGAACTTGAGGACTCCGAACTGAGGCTGTCAATACGTGGCTTGGCTTTCGTCAGCTTATTCTTTTTTGTCTTTGTTGTTGTTGTTGTTGCTGCTGCTGTTTTTGTTTTAATTGTCAGACAAATTTCAAGCTTACTTGCAGTCTGTTTATTCAGTTTGGTCGGCTCACGTTGAATAAATTTCATTAATTTTGCAAAACTGATTACAAATTTCCTTGGAAAATACTTATTCGGAATTTAAGCACCGCCTTAGCATACTCGTACTTCGTATGCATGCGTGTGTGTTTGTATATTGTACTTGTACATTTACTCCTCCATCATTCTACTTTAACAACAAATTTCCCAAGTGTTTTGTACAGTTTTAATAAAATAGAATATTTTATGTGTAGCTTACAGAAGGCGATACAAAAATCCTAAATATATTTATTATAATTTATTTATTTTATTACAGAAATTCAAAAAGTTCATTTTTAATAGACATCAAGTAAATTTCGAAAATTAATAACTATATCTAATTAAAATTAATTAGTTTACAAATAAAAAGAATAGTTTATTATTAATGTAAAAAATAAATAGACTATTAAATATGTGGGGGTATTCGATTGTTTCTTGAGAAGATTGGGAAACCCAAAAAAATGCAATCACAAGTGAAAATGTTAATTACTAGAGATTCGTAATATACAGAGAGTGACTAGGAGGGGGAAACAGAGAGAAAAGAAAGAAGAGACGGGAAATTACTTGATCCTGTGGAATTAGATAAGCTCAGCAAAGTTAAGCATGAGATTGAAAATTGAATTAAAGGAATAGAGAGTTCTGCTGGAAACAGAACATTTAAGAGGACCTAATGGGAAAGGAAACCTATTTATGCCATTGATTAACTTATGTAGAAATAAAACACTGAGAATTGTGCTACGGTCCATCAACGATGGAAGATTAATGAGAAGTCGTCTAGCGAATAAAGATTCGGAACCAACTTCCGGCCATAAGTTATTTTGGCATATATCTGTCAGAACATAGTTAGACGAGCCGACGGTATATCACATAGCTGCCAATCCATAATTTTGTGTAAAGATAGGTTTTATGTTGTGGGATCAAGATATAAATGGACACACATAACTATACATATGTGGAATATTCAGTTAGTGAGTATAACTCTTAGTCGACTGATATTAATCGACAATAAATAAATAAATAAATTACAAATTAGTAATTTTCCACATTCGCAGATATAAATGTATTTTGGAACCATAATTATAAGCTAATTAAAATTATGTCGGATTTCACTTAATATTATTGTTAGTACCATTATTATTGCAATTAAAATCGCAAAAAAGATTGGTGGTGAGTTGTATTATTAAATACTTTTATTTCATTTTTGTGTTTTATTTTTTATGCAATATTTGAATAAATTAGAATTGTCTCAATTTAGTTAGTAGCCAAAACTGGAATTCTTGACCTGAAAAAAGGATTATATACACAGATATGCATAGATATATAAGTATATATATATATATATATATATATATATATATATATATGCAGTTTCAGCTGTTGAAACTCCACGCGGATTTTGTTCTCCCAGTTTCCCAGTGCAGTAATTAAAATTTCTAATCGCTTACAGTCTGATGACTATAATAACGGGCAGACAGTACAGTCCGAGTGGCAGACATATCTGTTGCAACAACAATTAGTGCCCATTAATATTGAATCAAACGAAATTGAAGTATTTATGATAATGTCTTTACATGAAATCTCTTGTGTATCCTCATCTGTGCCACCCAATCTCAGCGAGAGAGAGAGAGAGAGAGAGAAAGAGAGAGAGACACACATATATGTAGATAGATACTGTGCTGCAATGCCACATCAAGTCTGAGATGGAAGCAATTAAAAAGCGTTCATATTCATTTGATGCGTAATTTGTAATTCAATATTTATGACAATTACTTAATGATGAGATAAACAAACGCTTCAGGAAAAGCGACAGAAAAACATTTACAATAGATTTGCAAACGCAATAAAGTACAATTAAATGCACTTTGATGTTGTTTCTAGTTGCCGAACACATTCAAATAATTAAGGTGCCAAATTGAAGCAAAAGCAAAAATGTAATACAAAAGAGCTTAAGCAGGACGACGGACAATAATATGGAAAGTTCTCACGAATGTTATATCGGATGACAGTTGGAACTGCCTTAGCCCAATCTCAATACTCACCACTTAAGCACAATTCCAATTGCTGGTTTTGGCCTATTTCAAGTTTCTGATGTGACTTGCTGTAATTTGCATTTGTATTTGTCGTATTCTTTTTACTTGTTTAATTCTGTTTGGCTTTTTTGTAGCTAGCTTAGCACTTGAAACACACAAAGTTTTGGCCAAAAGAAATTAAGCGAAATTTCGATGATTCGGGATGCCGGTTTAAATACTTTCAAAAGTCATTAGCCTAATGCGTGGAAAGGGGACTGGGACTGGGATTAGGACTGAACCCAACGCACTTCAGTCGCGTTTCAATTAATTAGTTCGATCAACGGAAATGCCTTTGAAGCACTCTTCTTAAAGTGCTGACAGTAAACAAAGCCGAAAAACAATAAGAAAATTATCGAAAATTAATGCAATCAACAAAAAAAATAAATAAATAAATAAAACCCAAATATATCAAAGAGAACATTCAAAATACGGGCCAATTGTTAGCAAATTAGCTATAAAAATCTCACCAGGCGTTTTCCAACAGCGACTCCACTTGCTGTGATTCTCGATACAACAACAGTTCACAAAAAAAAACAAACAAACTTAAGGAATGCACAACAAAAAAATGGTTAATGGCCTGATCTTTTTGGCCACAAAATTTGTGTTTACGCGTCGCTGCACCTAAGGAAAACACGCGACTTCAACTTCAACGTCAACTCCAACTCCGATTGCAACTTGCAGCTGACTTTGGTGCAAACGGAAACCGCACGTGGCGCTGGGCAACGCTGACTTGTTCACTTTACCTTGCCTGGCTTGGCTTGGCTTGGCTTGACTTGACTTGACTGACAAAGACTTATGCGACTTGTCGACCGCTTCATGCGAGACCACGACCTCGACTGAGCGGCGACACACGACCACACACGTCGCAACGTGCCAACTAATGGCAACGACAACGGCAACAGCAACCACGACCACGGACAATGTTGGAGACGGTGACGTGACTCGCTGCTGGCTGCACTGCTTCAACTGAAACTCAATGTCCAAACTAATCTGAACAGAACACACAAAGCACAGTAAACAGCACAGAACAGAACAGAGCAGAGCCGAGGCGAACTGCGACAGCCACGTGCTGAAGTTGCTGCTCCTGCCATATAACACGACACGACACGGCACGAGGCGATAACAGGGCACGTTCGGCTGCTGTTAAGACGCGCTGTTAGCTAACAGGTGCCGCAATGTTACGAAATGTAACCAAATCAAATACGCAAAGTCGCGATGTCGCTGTCTCTGTCGACGTCGACGTCGGCATCGCTGCTTGAGCTGCATAGTTTTCTTGGCTTTACTTTACTTGCCACTTTGTTTCGTTTCATGCTGCAGCAGCCACGAATTGGTTGGCTCGGCTTGCTCCCTCATCGCAAATACCCTGTGGCAAATATGTTTAGCAGCCTACCAGCCGCAGACTATCGCTTCACTCTGTAAGGAACCCCTTTGAGTCCATTTTGATATATGTTCTTAGTTAGCATCTTAAGTCGAGTCTCTGTGCGAATTTCTCTTTTTGTTGTTTGTATTCATAGACTGAGCGTACTTTAATGCCATACTCGTATATTTACGACACAATACCAATTCAAAATGGGAAGCAGAGGGTCGAATGAAGTGGTAGACATGCGGAAGAAATTATCTCAGATCTCATAAATAATATGTATTCTTGTTCAGCATCAACAACCGAGTCGAGTCGAGTCCTATCCGCCTGTCCATATGAATGAACAAGCAGTTCTCAGAGACTATTGCAAATGCAGACTTCATATTTAGAATAGAATTCTCGTATAACCTTAGTCACCAAGTTAATTGCACTATTCCGAAAACTGCCAACGTTTCGAGAATATCGATTTTGATGACCATAACCTATTTTCATCTATTTAAAACACGCCGATCTCAGAGATATAATAATTTAATAAAATATAAAATAAATTTGTATAAATTCATTTATTCAATTTGTAAGTGCATATTTCTGAAAGCAGCTCAACTTTTATATTTATACTCTGGTACCTGATCATATTATATTGGTCTTGTGCAATTGGAGTGCCACGTGCAGCCACTAGGGGGATAGGAAATCGATATAAATCAATAATTGCCAATCGATAAGGACACGTATCTCCCACAGTTTCAAGGCTAAAGTCACATTTGTCAAATTTGGTTTGTAGGCTTGAAAACGATGTCTTCCAAAGATCGGCACTTGGCCCTTTAAAATTTAATATATGTATGTAGCTATATCTTCGGCAGTTTTTGAGATTGAGCCGTAGGTTTATTTCTGTTAGCCGCCCTTAAGAACCGTTGACAAATTTGTAGGACTACTACGGCGATTACGCCCGACTCTCTTGTTATTTAATTGAAACAAATATAGATTTCAGATAGAAACAGCTGATGATCGCTTTGAAGAAATTCAAGAAACATTCTATTCTGCTCACAGCCATGTTTCAGGTTCTTCAAACGCTTCATAGAGAGAGAGAGAGAGAGAGAGAGAGAAAGGGAGAGAGCGCAGTTGACAGCATCTAAATGGAGCAGTTTTCTTAAATTAGCTTAATTTTATGTAATTAAGTAAGAGCGCAACTAGGCAATATAAGGGAAACCGGGAAGCCAAAGCAAGCAAATCCATTGACAATGGCCCGCATCACGAACGAAGCATGCCACTCAGCCGGAGTTTTGCATTGTCGAGGAAACGGCTGGGAAATGGGTTGGGAAATGGGTTGGGAAATGGAAATGGTAGAAACAATGCAGTACAAGTGGAAAACACCAACAAGCCCAAGTAAATTGAAAGGTCTCCCGAAAACGATTACCCACTAATGTAGTACTAAGGCTAATTAGAATTGGCTAATAGCAAACTCATTTTGACACAAAAGTGAAAGTGAAGTGGTTGTTATACAGACAAACAGACTGACAGACACACAGACAAATATATGCAATGATGTATGGCAAGGCCCAACTATTTACTTGTGATTCAAATGTTTAAAATTATACAATATTAATTAAAACTGCTTTGAACACAAGCTAAAGGAGGAGGAATCCTTAAAGCACATCAGAGCAGATTGCGTTGCCTTGGCCTTGGTTCGGAGGACATAGAACTAGAAACACAGAACACAGAACATAGAAATAGGTTTAATGGTTGATTCTAATAATAATAATAATACAAATAATAATAATAATAATTATAGTTGTAATAATAATAATAATGAATATCTCCATTCTTATACATGTAAAAGTGCACTCTTAATCCTTGGAAATATCGTTAGCAAATTTATTGTTCTTACTTGAGGATTTTTATTAATGTTAATAATATTATAATTTAATTCTTAGAAAGTCTTCGTTAATTTATTAATGGGTTCGCGTCTACGCTTAAACTGCTAAAAACTTTCGTCGGGTTGCAAAATGTTAAGTTTGCAGCTTTTAATTTTATCAGGCCTAAAAAAAATGATTCGTTGAGTGTGGAACGTGTGTACGTTTAGCGGAGATCACAACCAATACACTTGCCATAAAAACTATGCCTATCGAGAGGAAACCATAAATATTTGTTGTCCCAAAAAGCTCTGTCAAAAGAGGCATAAATTAAGCTCGCCTTAGAGAAGTTTCATGCAACATTGCAAAAGCTTCGATTACGTTTTTGTTCTAAGCTGTTCTGGTTTCTTGACCTGCTTTTCTCTATGGAAATGAGGACAATACAGAGAGAAACAATTCGCAAATCTCGGTCAATTCACAGCGAGCTTTTTGTTCATTTTTTTTATTTAATATATAATTAAGCGGAGCACAATTAATAAAACTTATTACAACAATGATAATATGCATACGATGTGGCAAATGTGTGCCTAATTTTTGTCACTTTTTCTATTTTTTGTATTAAATTGGGATAAGTAGCAGTAACTTACTTAAAGAGGCAACACTCATTGTTTAGCTTGTCGGTGTTCTCTCCACATAAAAATTACATACAGACACACATACATACACATACAAGCCAACAAGGACTATGGGCAAACGGACTACCATTGCACTACGGAAACTCATCCTGGAGCACCACAAAAACGGATATTCACATCGCCAAATAGCTGAAATGGTCAATCTGAGCTACTACACTGCGTAACATCATTCGGCGCTTCGTCGACGAAAATCGGATTGAGAACAAAGGCAGAAAGGCACCAAACAAGATTTTCACCGAACAGGAGGAGCGAAGGATCATCAGGAAAATAACGGGAAATCCCAAGATATCGGCTCCGAAAGTGGCTCAACAGGTGCAGGATGAAATGGGGAAAAAGTGCTCTGCGAAAACTGTGAGCAGGGTTCTGCACAAACATGGTTTCAATGCCCGAGTACCACGGAAGAAACCCTTTATAAGCGCAAAAAATAAAGCTACTAGGATGACGTTCGCCAAAACCCACTTGGACAAGGATCTGGAGTTCTGGAACACAGCCATATTTGCGGATGAGTCCAAATTCAACATTCATGGCTCTGACGGACGGAATTTGGTGTGGCGACATCCTAATACTGAGCTGAATCCCAAACATGTGAAGGCAACAGTCAAGCACGGCGGAGGAAGTGTCATGGTCTGGGCATGTATCTCGGCAGCCGGCGTCGGGAATTTGGTGTTCATTGAGACAACAATGGACAAGAATGTATACCTCGACTTACTAAAGGAAAATTTAGTCCAAAGTGCCGAGAAGCTTGGAATACGAGATACTTTCCGGTTCTACCAGGACAACGATCCCAAGCATAAGGCCAAGATAGTACAGTCCTGGCTCATGAGGAACTGCCCCCACATGATAATTCCGCCGGTCCAGTCTCCAGATTTAAATGTCATTGAGAATTTGTGGGCTGTGCTGGAAAATAACATCCGGAAGCACAGCATATCCAGCAAAGAAGGCCTCAAAAATGCTTTGCGGGAAGAGTGGAGCAAAATCAGCTCAGAAACTACAAGGAAGCTGGTATCTTCGATGAATAATAGGTTAAGGGAAGTAGTTAAGGTTAATGGATATAATACTAAGTATTAACATCCATATTTAAGTTAATATACGCCAAATATATTATTTTGTTTATACTGTTCCAAATGAAAAACCATGCTTAAAAGTATGCTACATTTTTAGAATCCTACCTAGCAGGTGGGGAAACCCCAGTTTATTGGGGTCATATATAAATTTTGGTGGTAATCACATGTACCTATCATCGGTCTTTGGAATTTCTGAAAAATAATGAATGGTTAGCTTATGGCAGGCAATTACTTTTTTTCTTTGACACTTGGCCAAATAAGCTGTCCGCCACTGTATGTATATTCGTGATCCTTTAAATTCTTTTTATTTTTAAAATTGAACAAATACGCGAGACAGACGACGAAGAATTTTTTTTCATTTAAAAAAAAAAAAAATTATTTCAGCAAGTGAACAAAACAAAAAAAAAAAAAAAAACAAGTAATGTGAAAACGTAACAAACAAATTACAAATAAACAAAACAAAAGTGAAAGAAACATATTTAGAACAAACAAACGACAACAAAAAATTATTTCAACAAGTGAACAAAACAACAAAAAAAAAAAATCAAATCTAAATTTGTTAAAATAATCAACAAAGTCAATTAATCAAAAAAAAAAAAAAAAAAAAATTTTTAACAACATTTTGCTAGTAACATTCACAAAAAAAAAAACAAACACAACAACAAAACGATGTCGGATGCCACATTAAACCAGGCACTCGGGCAAATCCGCCAAGTAGCCACCTTCGGTGGAGAAACGGACGAGCTGGGCGGCTTTATCGGACGGATTGATTTCATCATGGAACTCTTCCCAAGCAGTGATGCGCGCCAAAAACTCATACTGTACAGCGCAATCCAGATGCAGTTGCATGGCGGCGCGATGAAAACATCACTCAGACACTTACCGGGAGACTGGGCAAACTACGGAGCATCCTCATCTCCACTTACAAAACTCAAACACCTTGTGAGGAACTCCTCAGAAGAGTGTACAACACATATTATGGAGGAAGTATTCGTAAGTTCCTCGAAGAACTCGAGTACAAATCATTTGTAATAATTAATAAATTAGTAATAGAAAATAATCTAGAAAATAAGAAATTGTATACTAATGAATTAAATAATACAGTTAGGGACGTCATAAATAAGAGACTACCGGACAGATTATATATGCAGTTAGCAAGATACGACATATCCACAACTGGTAAACTGAAAGCAGTAGCCCAAGAATTAAGGTTGTACGAGGAACGCATACCGGAAAAAATAAAACCTCTAAATAATACATATTACAATAAAGGTAATAATAAATATTACGTAAAAACACAACAAAATTTTAACCCAAATTATTGATTACCGATTAATTACCAATCAGATCGTAACAATAATAGACCACCTAACCAACCCATGAAAAGACAAAGACCCAGTAACAGTGGACAGTCAAAAATGGACTGGGCAGTAAATTTTCATCAAACAGCCTCGGAAAGGAATACAGAACCCCATTCATAAGAATAATTATGAATAACAAACAAATGCGATGCTTAATAGACACAGGGTCATCAGTAAATATAATGAATAAAAATTTCTTTAACTACAAAACTTCCAAAGAGAATATTACTTGTCAAACCATAAGTGGAGAAGTAAAATTAAATACCAGCATATCATTAGCCCCTAGCAAACTTTGTCCAACAGATCAGAAATTTTACATACATAATTTTTCCAAAAATTTTGACATCCTCTTAGGCCGAACGTTCCTTAAGGATTGTAAAAGCGAGATCAATTACGAAGATGAGTTTGTTAAACTTAATAATTTCCAATTTTTATTTAAATATAATAACGAAAATAAGGAAGAAGAATATGAAAACGAAAATAAGGAGGAAGAATATGAACCCCCAAGATATGAACCATACAAGATATACATACAGCATACGCATTAGAAAACGAATTAGTGGAAAGCAATCAATTTAGATTAGAACACCTAAATAAGGAAGAAAAATCCACGTTAACAAAAGTTTTGTTTGAATTTAGCGATATTCAGTATAAAGAGAGTGACAATTTGACTTTCACAAATACTGTAAAACACGTTATCAATACAAAAAATGAAGACCCTTGTTATAGTCCTTGTTATATCTTGTCTTAGCCTTTGCTGTGATTAGATGTGTTTTTGCTGTGCTCCGTCCAGTTAGTGCTTGTTATTAAATTTAAACACGTACATTTAATTTAATTAACATAATTAACATAAAACATAACTGTGCGTTATTTTTCTTGTGATTCTGTGGTAATTTGGGTGTTTTGTCGGTAATTTTTGCTACAATTCACATAAAATTGTTATTTTTGCAAACATAAAGTGCGCGGTTAACAGCTGTGTTTTGTTTTTGTTTTGGTGCTCTCGCTCTCTTTAGTTCACATTGCATGCAAGATCGCTTTGCTTTGTTGTTGTTTAGCGGTTTATGTGTGTTTCGACAGACAAGGTAAATAATTTAGGTAAAGGTTTGCAAATAGACTCGGAACAGTACTTAAGTACACATCCAGGAACTCCGTCAGGACCGGGCGAATACCCGGGCTTGATTAAGTGTAGGTCGTCAAGAAGTGACTCTAAAGTGATCGCAGGACCAAAAATGCAATTTATGGATGATCCTTTTTTATTGGGCATTCTAAAACAGGAAGTCCTACACGAAGTCCTATTTTTTATTGGGGGTGGGGGATGAGGTTGAGGATCACTCGCGCACTTGTGTGTGCGTACGTGATTGTGTTTTTTAATTTTGGAATCTCATTAAAAATATGTAACCTCTAACCTATGTGCTAGAATATAGTGGAGGACACACTTTTGTGTTAAAAAAGTGAAACAACAAAATTAAAAATTTCGTGTTGTGTGAGCAAAATGAAAAAACAAAAATTAGTTTTCGTTTTGTGTTAAAAAAGTGTTTTAATTAAAAAAAAAAAAATTTAAATGTCTCTCAATAAGAACAACTCCACCAACTCCTTCGAGGGCATTAAATATATTGCCCGGAGTAGCTCGACTCAAGGTCAGAGCCGCCCTAACTATTTTGATCATTCAACCTATATGGTTAATGATAATAACAAATCAACATCAATAAATACCAATATCCACAACACCAACTTCGCCACCAATCCCATCACCATCACCAACGACAACACCACCCCAACCACCTTCACCGACTTCACCCCCAACAACACCAACAACACTAATTGCAACATCACCCCCATCACCTTCACCAACTCCAGCGACATCTTCATCAACAACACCGACTCCACCATTGCCAACTCCACCAACATGAACATCAACCACAACATCACCCCCACCGCCTTCACCAACTTCGCCATCAAGCCCATCACCACCACCACCTACTCGAACATAACCCCCACCGCCTTCACCAACATGAGTAACTCCTCAAAACCGTCATCAACGAATCTGACCAAACTCTGTACCGCATGCAATGAGCAAATAACATCATCAAAGTGGAGCGCCCATCTTCGATCGAATACGCATAAGATGCGAGTGTTTACACCTGTGAATACCCAGGTTAAAATGATTTCGAGTGGGTTTAAAAACCGAATTAGCACATTTTCTTATGAGAATAAGAATAAAAACATTGTGAAGCCAGAAGATTTTCTGAGTGAGGCGGCTCAAGAAATCCTCCCACTCATAAGGAATGTGCTAATTACGCACACCGCTTGTAAAATGAATTTAGAGCTCTTTGCAGAGTATATCAAATTCACTGATGATGAAATGCTCATTACAGCATCGAGTGATCTAGAAGAGATCATCAAAACTCATGCAGCATTAATTAGCGGTAAAATGGATGAATTCCAGGAGAAAGACAGCGGCTGGACATTGACTCAAATATTGAGGCTGGAGATAAATATTAATAAATATACTCCCCTCAAAGTTTCAAGCTATATTGAAACACCGAAAGGGCTGAGAAACAAAAAAGCAATTATAAATGTCGAAAATAATGACAAATTTTGCTTCAAATGGGCATTAATCTCAGCCCTTAAAAAGCCTCAAAATAATCAACCAGCAAGATGTTCCGCGTATAAAGTTGATGTCATTGAGAGTGCAGCAATAAAAATCGATGAAACACTCACGCTCAACTTTTCAAATTTGGACTTTCCGCTACCTTTGGAGCAATTAAAAATATTTGAAGCTCAAAACCAAAACATCAGCATCAATGTTTTTGGTTTTGATGAGCAGACGGGCGCTGTCAACGGCCCATTATATGCGACAACGGTGGAAAAGGAAATCCACATTAGTCTGATGTTGCTGGAGGGTGAAGACCGTGCACATTTTGTATGGATTAAAAATTGGTCAAGGTAATATATTTTTTTTAATCATTAATTCTTTATTTAAATCAATATTTTACATATTCATATACATATATTTTTCATATATATTAACATATATTTTGCCATATACTTTCAGGCTTGTAAGACGCCAAATTACAACACACAATGGGAAACTTTATTTCTGCAGGACATGCCTTAACTACTCACACAGCGAGAGGATGCATATCGAACATCGGCAACAGTGTGGAAAGGTGGTTTCCACGCTACCATCGGAGGAAAAGGCAAGCCTTAGTTTTAAAAATTATCATCGTAGTTTAGATGTACCATTTGTAGTGCATGCCGACTTTGAATGCATACTCACCCCCCTCAATGCCCAACTTAGTGAGAATGTTGTAGCAACTTCTCAACACATTCCTATAGCCTTTTCGTATTATATAAAGTGTGCATTTAACCCAGCTCTAGACAAGTTTGTTTTAGAGACTGGGGAGGATTTAGGTGTAAAATTCGTCAAGTCTCTTATCAGAGATGTAGGCGAAATTTACACCAATTATTTGTCTGTGATAAAACCTATAGCCATGAGTGTCGATGAAGAGTATAGTTTTAGAAACGCTCTCATTTGTCAAAAGTCCTTAGGCAATGACCGCGTTAGAGATCATTGCCATTTATCCGGGTCGTACAGGGGGGCAGCACATAATGGCTGCAACATAAATTTTTATATTGCACCTTTTGTCCCTGTATTTTTTCACAATTTTTCAAAATACGATTCCCACTTATTCGTTAGGGAATTAAATAAAGTCGAAGGTGACATTAAAGTACTTCCCCTTAATAAGGAGTTGTACATTTCACTTTCGAAATATATCCACATTGCATCCCATGATAAAAACCTTGAGATTAGATTCTTAGACACATTCCGTTTCATGGCAACAAGTCTAGATGCACTTAGTAGCAATCTAGATACAGAAAATTTCATTAATGTTAAAAAAATTTTCCCATTAGATAACGAGCTTGAGTTTTTACGTAGGAAGGGAGTCTTTCCCTATGAGTATATCAACTCAGAGGGCAGATTAAATGAGTCTGCTCTTCCCCTAGAGATAATTTCTTTAATAGTTTAACAAATAAAGAATGCTCACTCGAAGGTTACACTCACGCCCAAAGTGTTTGGTCAGTTTTCAAATGTCAAAGTCGTCTCAAAGATTACATGGAGTTGTATCTTAAGACTGATCTATCGAGCTATTGCAAGAAATTTTTACTTTGTCCGACGCGGACACAGACCAGTGCATGTTTCCAGACTATAGCTCTAGGGAAATCGAAAATAGTTGCGATTATACAGACAGCATGGCGAGCATTGCACATATTGGTTTTGTGCAATACCACGATACCAGAGATAAAAAAAAAACAAAAATAATAGAAAATAATACAAAATAATAGAACCAAAAAAAAAATATATAAAAATGCAAAACAAAAATATAAAAAAAAATGACTGCCCTTCAAAGCTGCGGCCTAGCAAGTCGATCGATTTGAGCTTAAACCGCTTGTGAATTATAAGTCACAAGTATGCCACATCAGTTGGTAGTAAGTCGATCGATTTGAGCTTAAACCGCTTGAGAATTATAATTCACAAGTATGCAACATCAGTTGGTAGTAAATGTTAACCATGCTGCCACTGGGTTTCTGGCAACCCTACACATAATGTGCAATATTCAGCTGCAGAGTTCTTATTTCCTTTGTAAGAGAGAAATGCTCATTAGAGTACTCAATCGACGGGTTCAATTTCAAATTCTCAATAAATATTCTCAGCTACCGGCATCAGATTATGAAAATACAGTTCAATAATTCGTTTAGTTTTTCATTGGCTTATTATGCTCCATTTTCGGTGTATATATTATATAAGCTAAGAACAATTATTCCTAATCACCAATATACCCAAACTTTTACTAAAAGCTTAAAGAAACCGTTTAATTTACATACATATATATATATATATATATATATATATTTACTATCCTGATGTTTTTGGTTTTTGTTTTGTTTTATTAAATTGTTTTTTTTCTTTCTTTAATTTGCCTTTAAAAATAATCATTATCGCCCAACGTATATACTTATGAGAATTCTATGTTATTTATTTAAGAAATAGTTTCATATACCCATTAATTTTATGCATACACATACATATCGAAAAAAAAAACAAGACAATTATTTTTGTTGTTTCTATTTGTTAAGCACTTATTGTTTTTGTCTCTCTATTTAACACTAGCCATTAATTACAAGTAATTCATAATTAACTCTGTTTATTTTATTTTATTTATTTATTTCTTTAAGCGACAATCTTACATCAAAATGCAGATCAAGAATGCGTGTGTATATATGTATGTGTGTGTGTTTTATGTATGTAAACATGCTTATGCATACATATGTATACTGTATACTGGTATTTATAATAATGGTATAGTTATATGTAGTATATCTGTATATATTATGGTTTTACATTTAGTAGTAGCACAATGTTTGGACAAAGATGGTTGTTGAAATGGAAGCGTCTCACTTTTCATAGTTTCTATATACTACTAACTAGAGCAAATATACTTATATACTCTGTTTCTATATATATCCAGCCTTTCGATAGCTGTCGCTTAATTATAAATGGGCTTCTCCTGGCAAGTTATCAAGCGGAATATTAAAGTAGGCATCGTTTTCATGAGTATCTGTTAAGAGAAAAGAGCCGATTAGCTGTTGGATTCTTATCAGTAATAGGAGGCTATGTACCTCGCCCACCGATGTGGCCCTGTGTTGAGCTTATCGCCGAATATCGCTTGGCTGTTGAGCGCCACCTGGTAGCCCATCTCCTTGACAAAGCGATGATTCTCAATGCCATTGGCCTTCAGGAATACAATGTAAGCCACCTGATAGGCCTGACTGTGCTATAAAGTGAGCCTCATTGGTCTCAAACACATGACAGATGTCCTGGGGCACGAAACGACGACGCGCCATCAGCACCACCAGATCACCGATGTCTTCTATATAGGAGAAGGTGCGCTCGCCGCTGCTTCGGCTGGCTGAGACCAAGAAGAAGTCAAAGTCGCGCATTAGCGGACTTTCGCTATAATGGCGCGACAACTATTCCGGTCGTTACTGCAGTTGGACTTCCGCTGCTGTTGAGTGCAATTGCCATAGACGTGACGCTTCAATGCTGGTGGCTGTTGCAACAGCAGCTGGTGCTGGCGTTAGTCCTGCTCGATGAGCTCATCTTTGTCGTCGATCTCATCGTTTTCGTCTTCGATTTCCTCCTCTTCCTCGTCCAGTTCGACCTCATCACGTTCTAGGTTGCTGTGTTACTCGTACTGTATATCCTGCAATGGTAATGGATCATTTAGACAAATTCATATTTTTTATTGATAAGACTAATTGTCATCAGACAGGAGGGTGCTCATACAGCAAATGATTCAAATCTAAACACGGCCTAAACCGAAACTGTAAAACTGATTTTGAGCATTTTAAAAGAACCTTTAATCGGATATGGTGCCAATTTCCGACATATTATTGCTAGTATCCGCATTGTTGTCGCTGCAGGATTGCTTATTGTCATTGTTGTAGTGTTGCTGCTTTGGCGAGCCACTGCGTAGCTCCCGCGGTATGAAATAATTCGCTGTGAAGTGCAGAATGAATCATTAAAAAATATCTTAATGTGGCAAGGTTGATATTTAATATAGGATATATATATATATATATATATATACATAATGTGGACATTACACATTCTGTATATTTTAAAAATGTAAAACTATAAAAGGAAATATTAAAATTACAATTAATGGACATTTATAATGTAAGTTATAAGATACCAGTACCTATTAAAATGTAAAATGGTCTACCATTCGTTGCAAGGATTAAGGAAACCTAAAAAACTCCAAACAGATTAAAAAAAATATACATATGTATCTGTCGAAGGCCGGGATAGCACGGAATACGCCGTAGCCTATTGTGGTGCGACTGCTGCCATTGAGCAAGAGCGGCAAATGCTGCATGTGCTGCAGTCCCAATAGTGGCAGGGCAATCTTTGCGGAAGCTTCAACTGTTGTTGCTACTACTCCTGCTGTTGCTGCCGCTGTGTCAACTGGTGGTTCGCCAGTTGTCACATACCAATGATGCCATGACGCGACTCTACGGCCAGCATGTGGTTGCGCTCCAGCTGTCAGGTGTCCAGCTTGTGCTCCCGATAGAGCGCCACATCATCCAGTAAGCGGCGCGTGTGCGGCCCCAGTATTAAATGGGAACGACATTGTGCCTTGTCAGTGGTCTGCTGCTGTTGACTGCAGTTGTTCTCATCCGTGGTCAGAGTATTTGAATAGGTCGTTACACGCAGATCTGCAGGAATATGTGTGTTAATTATATGTTAGCCATAAACAGAATCAAGATAGCAATGCGGTTATTACTTCAAATTTACTTTTATTTACAAAAAGCATCACTTTTTGAAGCATGGTTTTCAACCAATAAATAATATCGGCTTGCAACATCTGCGATTTTTGTAATTCGCCCATTTTTGTTTCCAATTGTATACAAGCATGCCGCAATGCACACAAAATAAGAATCGGCAGTCATTTGGAAGCCGAGAATACTGCGATATTTTTAACAACTATTTATCCAAGCTAGAATTGTTTGCATTTGAGTGTCTATCGATATGTAGTTATCGCTGTCCGCCACCAATTGGTAGTTTTACAGGGCCACACTACGACTACAAGCGAACAGGTTAGCAGAGTTTAAAGGTTGGCTCTAATTAGGTTAGGGAGTATTTTGCATGTGAAAGAAAATCATAACAATGAGACAGGTCGCGTTCTTCAGCGAGCGATGAAATTTATTCTGGGCGATGGGCCCACTAAACCGCGAGAACCGTGTTTAAGCAAACAGGTTCAAATGATCAGTGTGAGTGAGATGGAATCGAAAGGAAAATTGTAAATAAGCCGAAACGCCGAGTCCTCGCAATGAATCACGATTCTCGCGATTTTGTGGGCCCAACGCCTTTAAATAGTTGCACAAATAAATTCGATCGCCCGCCGAAGAACGCGACCTGCCTCATTGTTACCATTTTCTTTCACATGCAAAATACGCCCTAACCAAATTAGCGCCACCTTTTGAAATTGTGGTCACCTTAAACTCTGCCACACTGTTGCGCTTGTAGTCGTAGTGTGGCCCTGTAAAACTACCAATTGGTGGCGGACAGCGATAACTACATATCGATAGACACTCAAATGCAAACAATTCTAGCTTGGATAAATAGTTGTTAAAAATATCGCAGTATTCTCGGCTTCCAAATGACTGCTCATTCTTATTTTGTGTGCATTGTGGCATGCTTGCATACAATTGGAAACAAAAATGGGCGAATTACAAAAATCGCAGATGTTGCAAGCCGATATTATTTATTGGTTGAAAACCATGCTTCAAAAAGTGATGCTTTTTGTAAATAAAAGTAAATTTGAAGTAATAACCGCATTGCTATCTTGATTCTGTTTATGGCTAACATATAATTAACACACATATTCCTGCAGATCTGCGTGTAACGACCTATTCAAATACTCTGACCACGGATGAGAACAACTGCAGTCAACAGCAGCAGACCACTGACAAGGCACAATGTCGTTCCCATTTAATACTGGGGCCGCACACGCGCCGCTTACTGGATGATGTGGCGCTCTATCGGGAGCACAAGCTGGACACCTGACAGCTGGAGCGCAACCACATGCTGGCCGTAGAGTCGCGTCATGGCATCATTGGTATGTGACAACTGGCGAACCACCAGTTGACACAGCGGCAGCAACAGCAGGAGTAGTAGCAACAACAGTTGAAGCTTCCGCAAAGATTGCCCTGCCACTATTGGGACTGCAGCACATGCAGCATTTGCCGCTCTTGCTCAATGGCAGCAGTCGCACCACAATAGGCTACGGCGTATTCCGTGCTATCCCGGCCTTCGACAGATACATATGTATATTTTTTTTAATCTGTTTGGAGTTTTTTAGGTTTCCTTAATCCTTGCAACGAATGGTAGACCATTTTACATTTTAATAGGTACTGGTATCTTATAACTTACATTATAAATGTCCATTAATTGTAATTTTAATATTTCCTTTTATAGTTTTACATTTTTAAAATATACAGAATGTGTAATGTCCACATTATGTATATATATATATATATATATATATCCTATATTAAATATCAACCTTGCCACATTAAGATATTTTTTAATGATTCATTCTGCACTTCACAGCGAATTATTTCATACCGCGGGAGCTACGCAGTGGCTCGCCAAAGCAGCAACACTACAACAATGACAATAAGCAATCCTGCAGCGACAACAATGCGGATACTAGCAATAATATGTCGGAAATTGGCACCATATCCGATTAAAGGTTCTTTTAAAATGCTCAAAATCAGTTTTACAGTTTCGGTTTAGGCCGTGTTTAGATTTGAATCATTTGCTGTATGAGCACCCTCCTGTCTGATGACAATTAGTCTTATCAATAAAAAATATGAATTTGTCTAAATGATCCATTACCATTGCAGGATATACAGTACGAGTAACACAGCAACCTAGAACGTGATGAGGTCGAACTGGACGAGGAAGAGGAGGAAATCGAAGACGAAAACGATGAGATCGACGACAAAGATGAGCTCATCGAGCAGGACTAACGCCAGCACCAGCTGCTGTTGCAACAGCCACCAGCATTGAAGCGTCACGTCTATGGCAATTGCACTCAACAGCAGCGGAAGTCCAACTGCAGTAACGACCGGAATAGTTGTCGCGCCATTATAGCGAAAGTCCGCTAATGCGCGACTTTGACTTCTTCTTGGTCTCAGCCAGCCGAAGCAGCGGCGAGCGCACCTTCTCCTATATAGAAGACATCGGTGATCTGGTGGTGCTGATGGCGCGTCGTCGTTTCGTGCCCCAGGACATCTGTCATGTGTTTGAGACCAATGAGGCTCACTTTATAGCACAGTCAGGCCTATCAGGTGGCTTACATTGTATTCCTGAAGGCCAATGGCATTGAGAATCATCGCTTTGTCAAGGAGATGGGCTACCAGGTGGCGCTCAACAGCCAAGCGATATTCGGCGATAAGCTCAACACAGGGCCACATCGGTGGGCGAGGTACATAGCCTCCTATTACTGATAAGAATCCAACAGCTAATCGGCTCTTTTCTCTTAACAGATACTCATGAAAACGATGCCTACTTTAATATTCCGCTTGATAACTTGCCAGGAGAAGCCCATTTATAATTAAGCGACAGCTATCGAAAGGCTGGATATATATAGAAACAGAGTATATAAGTATATTTGCTCTAGTTAGTAGTATATAGAAACTATGAAAAGTGAGACGCTTCCATTTCAACAACCATCTTTGTCCAAACATTGTGCTACTACTAAATGTAAAACCATAATATATACAGATATACTACATATAACTATACCATTATTATAAATACCAGTATACAGTATACATATGTATGCATAAGCATGTTTACATACATAAAACACACACACATACATATATACACACGCATTCTTGATCTGCATTTTGATGTAAGATTGTCGCTTAAAGAAATAAATAAATAAAATAAAATAAACAGAGTTAATTATGAATTACTTGTAATTAATGGCTAGTGTTAAATAGAGAGACAAAAACAATAAGTGCTTAACAAATAGAAACAACAAAAATAATTGTCTTGTTTTTTTTTTCGATATGTATGTGTATGCATAAAATTAATGGGTATATGAAACTATTTCTTAAATAAATAACATAGAATTCTCATAAGTATATACGTTGGGCGATAATGATTATTTTTAAAGGCAAATTAAAGAAAGAAAAAAAACAATTTAATAAAACAACACAAAAACCAAAAACATCAGGATAGTAAATATATATATATATATATATATATTATGTATGTAAATTAAACGGTTTCTTTAAGCTTTTAGTAAAAAAAAAAAACAGAACTGTTCCGATTATTGCTTTATTATGACTGATTTTGTACAATATGATTTGTTACAATGAAACATCGGTTTGCTGCATTCTGCTGGCGTCTTGGCGTTGTAGCTGTGTGGCTGTAGCTTTGTCGCTGCTCCCATTGGTGGAGGTGTCGGGTGGCCCATTTGGGTCTCACGCTGGCTCTCTAGTGGAATGCGCTGAAGGAGGCTAGTGGTGGTGTCAGTTGTCCATTTGGGTCCCAAGGTGGACGTCTTGTAGAATACGCTGACGAAGGCACGTGAAATATGCCGACGCGGCGCAAGATCCGAATGTCATTTGTTGCGAGTGAGTTTGTGAGTTAGGGTATTTGCAGTGAGTTTGGGTATATTGGTGATTAGGAATAATTGTTCTTAGTTTATATAATATATGTTGCATTCGTCTTGAAGGTTCGATAGCGCCAGTCGAACACACAAGAGTGGACAAGCGACAGACCTCCTGTTGTATTTTTTGTGTTGCCTACTTTGGGGCATTTGCTTTGACATAAATTTTATCTTACAATTCCAAAGTGGTTTAAGCGCAAACCTAGTGGCATGCTAGATGCAGCAAACGCTCGAGGCCGACGAAAAAGTAAAAAAAGGGGCGTGGAAAAAAGGCGGAAAGGCCGTTCAATTACTCTTCCATTATTATACAGATTATTATATTATATTACGATTTTTCTTTTTCTTAGATTTAAGTGATAGATATTAAATTAATGATAAATGTGAATAAAATTCAGTAAAATATGAATCTAGAGTAGATTTGTTTGGAGGGAAGAATCACCGGGAGTATGGAGTAGATTAATCGCCAACTCCAATATGAGGGCGATGGACCCACAAAAATCTCCTAGGTTCATTGCAGGAAGGGCGGGTACGTCGTGGCCATATACACCAGGCCTGCCGACTGTTTCGTTATTTGTGTGTGTGCATGTAGGTTGTTATGTAGTGTTGTGAAGGTCCAGTTAGTTTCGATATCTGTACTGTCTATGGACATGGTTGGAGTTACCCCACCCTGAGAAATCTGAGCCAGCTGAGGTTGCCAGCCGCACACAATAGACATGTTACATATATACACCGAAAATGGAGCATAATAAGCAAAGGAAAAACTATACGAATTATTGAACTGTATTTTCATAATCTGATGCCGCTAGCTGAGAATATTTATTGAGAATTTGAAATTGAACCCGTCAATTGAGTACTCTAATAAGCATTCCTCTCTTACAAAGGAAATAAGAACTCAGCAGCTAAATATTGCACATTATGTGTAGGGGTGCCAGAAACCCAGTGGCAGCATGGTTAACATTTACTACCAACTGATGTGGCATACTTGTGACTTATAATTCACAAGCGGTTTAAGCTCAAATCGATTGACTTGCTAGGCCGCAGCTTTGAAGGGCAGTCATTTTTTTTATATTTTTTTTTGCATTTTTATATATTTTTTTTTACTATTTTTTTGACTATTTTTTTTTTGGTTCTATTATTTTGTATTATTTTCTATTATTTTTGTTTTTTTTTATCTCTGGTATCGTGTTATTGCACAAAACCAATATGTGCAATGCTCGCCATGCTGTCTGTATAATCGCAACTATTTTCGATTTCCCTAGAGCTATAGTCTGGAAACATGCACTGGTCTGTGTCCGCGTCAAACAAAGTAAAAATTTCATGCAATAGCTCGATAGATCAGTCTTAAGATACAACTCCATGTAATCTTTAAGACTTTGACAATTAAAAACTGACCAAACACTTTGGGCGTGAGTGTAATCTTCGAGTGAGCATTCTTTATTTGTTAAGATATTAAAGAAATTATCTCTAGGGGGAAGAGCAGACTCATTTAATCTGCCCTCTGAGTTCATATACTCATAGGGAAAGACCCCCTTTCTACGTATAAGCTCAAACTCGTTATCTAATGGGAACAATTTTTTTACATTAATGAAATTTTCTGTATCTAGATTGCTACTAAGTGCATCTAGACTTGTTGCCATGAAACGGAATGTATCTAAGAATCTAATCTCGAGGTTTTTGTCATGGGATGCAATGTGGATATATTTCGAAAGTGAGATGTACAACTCCTTATTAAGGGGAAGTACTTTAATGTCACCTTCTACTTTATTTAATTCCCTAACGAATAAATGGGAATCATACTTTGAAAAATTGTGGAAAAATACTGGGACAAAAGGTGCAATTTGAAAATTTATGTTGCAGACATTATGTGCTGCCCCCCTGTACGACCCGGTTAAATGGCAATGATCTCTAACGCGATCATTGCCTAAGGACTTTTGACAAATGAGAGCGTTTCTAAAACTATACTCTTCATCGACACTCATGGCTATAGGTTTTATCACAGACAAATAATTGGTGTAAATTTCGCCTACATCTCTGATAAGAGACTTGACGAATTTTACACCTGCATCCTCCCCAGTCTCTAAAACAAACTTGTCTAGAGCTGGGTTAAATGCACACTTTATATAATACGAATAGGCTATAAGAATGTGTTGAGAAGTTGCTACAACATTCTCACTAAGTTGGGCATTGAGGGGGGTGAGTATGCATTCAAAGTCGGCATACACTACAAATGGTACATCTAAACTACGATTATAATTTTTAAAACTAAGGCTTGCCTTTTCCTGTGATGGGAGCGTAGAAACCACCTTCCCACACTGGTGACGATGTTCGATATGCATCTTCTCATTGTAGGAGTAGTTAAGGCATGTCCTACAGAAGTAGAGTTGCCCATGGTGGGACGTAATTTGACGTCTTACAAGCCTGAAAGTATATGTAAAAATATATGTAAATATATATGAAAAAATAAATGTATATGTAAAAAAAAAAAAAAAATTTGTTTTTAATAAAGAATATTTATTAATAAAATATTACCTTGACCAATTTTTGATCCATACAAAATGTGCACGGTCTTCACCCTCCAGCAACATCAGACTAATGTGGATTTCCTTTTCCACCGTTGTCGCACATAATGGGCCGTTGATAGCGCCCGTCTGCTCATCAAAACCAAAAACATTGATGCTGATGTTCTGATTTTGATCTTCAAACATTTTTATTTGCTCCAAAGGTAGCGGAAAGTCCAAATTTGAAAAGTTGAGCGTGAGTGTTTCGTTGATTTTTATTGATGCACTCTCAATGGCATCAACTTTATAAGCAGAACATCTGGCGGACTTATTGTTTACTGGTGCTTTGAGGTCTGAGATTATCGCCCATTTATAACAAAATGTGTCATTATTTTTTACATTTATAATTGCTTTTTTATTGCTCAGCCCTTTCGGCGTTTCAATGAAGCTTGAAACTTTGAGCGGGGTATATTTATAAATATTTATCTCCAGTCTCAATATTTGACTCATCGTCCAGCCGCTATCCTTCTCCTGGAATTCATCCATTTTACCGCTAATTAATGCTGCATGAGTTTTGAGGATCTTCTTCTAGATCACTCGATGCTGTAATGACACACATATTTGACTGATGTGATTTTACTGTCATCAGCATTTCATCATCAGCGAATTTGATATACTCTGCAAAAGTACTTTTATTTCACCTTCAACTTTGTTTAATTCCCTAATGAATAAATGGAAAACATATTTTGTAAAATTGAGAGAAAAAAAATAGAGGGACTAAAGATACAAACGAAAATTGATGATGTAGACATTATGTGATGATCCTCTATATAAATCAGTTAAATGACAATGAACTCTAATGTGATCCTCGGCTAAACTCTTTTTGCAGATAAGACAATTAGCTGCATTTCTAAAACTAAAATCTTCTTCATTACACATAACTATGGGGTTTATATTAGCTAATTAACAGGTATAAATATCACTTACATCTCTGATAAGAGAGCTGACAAATTTTATATCCACATCTTCCCTAGTCTCTAAAAACAGGGCATTCGCAGTCTGTAAACACAACAAAAGGTATATCTAAACTACGAAACACAACCTTCCCATACTGCCAAATCCAAAAAAACGCGCCGGCGCGACCTGCCGTCGGCCACCTACACATATAACACAAATTAATATACGTTCACTAAACTTGCCGGACACACTTACGTCAAATCCAAAAGGACACAGCACAAACAAAAGGTTTTGTCGCTTATTTATGTTCCGCCGTCTTCGTCGTCACCCATTGGAATTTTCGTCCGCGACCTGCCGCAAAAATTTTGTTCCCTCGTGTCGTGTGGAAATTCTGCTTAACCACAAAGACCAAAAAAGACCGCAGTGCAATCGCAAAAAAAATGTGGCGGTATTCGATTGCCGCTATCGATATCTTTCTACGAATGCAACAACACACGGCAATTTAAAGTTATGCGCCGGCCTGAACTTTAAAAATTGTCGTCGCATTCCTTTGCGGATTAGACGGTTGCCCTCTGCAAACCTCGCCCAACGTAGGCCACACCCACGCTACACCCTACTTAAAACCGGAGATCTTTAGCGTGGACGACGCCTAGAGATCTTCCCCAACCCGACATTTTCAAAAGCCAAGAACTCCGCTTTAATCGTTTCTAATTGGTTCCGCTGTTCCGTATTCAATTTCCAAGCATCTACCTCTAATTCTTGTGATCTCTCTTCTACATAGTGCTCGATTTCTCCATTTATTTCGGGCTTCTTACTCATCGATTCAACCGAAGAGTGCGCTTATACTGGTCCTAATACATCAGAAGCTAATCTAAAAACTCGCCAGAAATCGATACCGAGATATGCCTGCTGCTCGAGGTACGGACAGATGTAAAAAATCATGTTTTCCTTCTTTTCCCCGTACATGACTTTAGTGCGTACTCGGCCTATGATGGATCGATCTTCACCCGAAGCTGTCCTTACACTGGACACATAGCGTTCCACTGGAACTTTGATCCCATCCAAAAACTCACGAGAGCCACGCCCTAAAATACTAACGGAAGCACCTGTATCCAAAAGTCCAGCTCCGGTATTTGTAACGACGCATTTGTGTTGCCTACTTTCGGGCATTTGTTTTGATGTGAATTTATCTTACGATTCTCAAACGGTTTAAGCACAAATCTATTGGCATGCTAGATGCAGCAAACGCAGTGCAGGCAGAGCCACTGAATTGCTCTGCCATTCCACTTACATGGTGGTTACGTTTCAAGATGAACTACATGTTCGGGTTTATTTTAGCTAGGCTAAAGCTCAGTAGGGCTGGTAAACGTGCAACAAATTTTATTTGATTGCGTTTGTGATAATTAACAAAACCGATGTGTATATATATTCAAATAGTTTTATTCAACTTGCACTAACATCTGCAGTCTGCAAGCTGTGCACTATATCGTCGAGGTGCAGCGCCTGACCAAGCAAAAGACCAAAATGTTTCACGACCACTTCGCAGGTGAGCAAAATGATACAGGGGCCCGGGCCAATGCATGCGTACTAAACTCACCCCCACACACACACGCCCACAACCGGCGGTATCACCGCAAAGTATTACTTCACGGGGTGGGTTGCCTAACTAGGCACTCGCCGCTCAGTTTCGCATAATCTCAGATCCTTCTGTATGCTCATGATGAGCTGGCGGACATCTCCCCAGTGTGACGGAGACTCCATCATGTGCTCTACCAAGCTCTCCGGTGGTGGCACTGAGCTAGTCACTCCCCTGTATCTCGATCAATAGTAGAGCACATGTTCCTCGATAACGTCCGGTGTGTCCACCTTCCTTTCCTCGCCGCGCTCCATCTATTCTGCCAGGTGTCCATCGTCGCTGCTCTTGCTGAGCTTCGGATGGTCTCCATAGCGTCCGGCGCAACTATCCTTCTAGTGCGGATCTCGTTCGCTAGCAGGTCAACTGGCACCATTGCTGCCAGGACCAGTGCTACATCTTCCGAGACCGTGCGGAAGCCGGAAATCATTTTCTTAAATATTACTATTCTGTTTTCTATTTACTTATTTTTTTGTTCTTAATTCTACTTACATATTATTTGATTATTTAGTTATTTACTTAAATATTAAATATTACTATTTCTTTTACTTAGTACTAGGAATTAATTCTATAATGCCCCCATGCGTATGTTTTAATACCATCTTCTCTTATTTTTCTTTTATAGTCTTTACAACTTAAAGTTGTTTTTCTAACCTTATGCGTATACAAATTGTGTATCTTTGATCTAAATATCAACATATCGTCAGAAAATGTTTTATTTTGAAAAAGACATTCCTTATAGCTATTTATGGTTAACTTATCTATTTCCGACTTTTTTACACCTTTGGATTTTTTAATGCACCCACCCCCTCAAGAGACAATGAGTACATTTTTGCTCTAAGCCCTACAAACTCTAACATTCTTTTCCCACAGTTTTCATCTTTCATCATACCTAATACTTTCTTATTGCACCTCTTAATCCCGTATTTTTCTGCCAACTCTTGGGTATACTCAGAAGTATCAAATCTCATTTCAACATCTTCAGCAATATCTTTGAAGAAATCATCTGTCTCAATAGAATATATAAACGAATCGGTATCCATATAATTCAATGAGACTTTATTTTGAAATTTCGGCTTCATATAATCGTAATGAAAATCATATATTGTCATTTTGATAAATCCAAAACAACAAAACCTAAATACATTGGCTTATCATACACATTATGTAGGCGATTCATTTGAATCGCATACATGTCTTCGGAAAATTGTGCAGAACTATGGAAACTGGCCTTTGCAATAAGGGCACGAGCACCCAACCTATTGCAGTTTGTGGTTTCCCACGATGTCACAAATTTGATGTCTTTACGTTTTTCAAAGTTTTCCATCGTCTTACCATAGACTGCACTATTTAATAATTTGAAAGTCTTTTTCAAAATTATGTTTTGCCGAAGTTCTGTGAAATGTATTCAAGTCTATATACTTTTTAAGCCTGGGAGACTGTTTGAATTCCAAAATCTTATGAATTTTGGTTAGTTTAAGACCATTTCTTAAACATTGTTGAAGATTTCTGTAATGGATGGGATACTTTGTTTTTGCCCTTAGGTCAGCAACAAGCTTTTGAACTTTCGCCTCTGGAGTAGGCTTTTGGTTAGATGGACAAAATGGTAGATCATTATGATAATCATGGAGAGAGTCTGGATACAAAAGATCTACCTCGAGAATATATCCAGACTCTGAATTTTCACTAATTGATGAAATATCAAATGTATTTATTTCATCATCATTCATCCATTTAAAACCAGAATATGGGCGATGTTGGGACATAGCCCAACCATATAAATTATTTGCATCTAAGTACATTAAAAATTCTGATGGCTTAGTGCTATCATAATTCTCCATATATAGATGGTTGGCTTTTGAGTACCGCTTACAGCACTGGACTAAGCCACCACGAATGCCCATTTGGATAAACCTATACATATTAATATCTGTAAGCAATTCCAGTTATATTTTTGTTGTCTTTAGCATTGCATCCCATGAAAGACCAGGTGTTGTATAATAATGGGCGGGATCTAATGAATAAATTTTCTTGCAAATAGCTCGAAAATTTTGAAAAACATCTGCAAGTAGTAGAACATCAGTCTTGAGATACAACTCCATGTAATCTTTAAGACTTTGACAATTGAAAACTGACCAAACACTTTGGGCGTGAGTGTAATCTTCGAGTGAGCATTCTTTATTTGTTAAGATATTAAAGAAATTATCTCTAGGGGGAAGAGCAGACTCATTTAATCTGCCCTCTGAGTTCATATACTCATAGGGAAAGACCCCCTTTCTACGTATAAGCTCAAACTCGTTATCTAATGGGAAAAATTTTTTTACATTAATGAAATTTTCTGTATCTAGATTGCTACTAAGTGCATCTAGACTTGTTGCCATGAAACGGAATGTATCTAAGAATCTAATCTCGAGGTTTTTGTCATGGGATGCAATGTGGATATATTTCGAAAGTGAGATGTACAACTCCTTATTAAGGGGAAGTACTTTAATGTCACCTTCTACTTTATTTAATTCCCTAACGAATAAATGGGAATCATACTTTGAAAAATTGTGGAAAAATACTGGGACAAAAGGTGCAATTTGAAAATTTATGTTGCAGACATTATGTGCTGCCCCCCTGTACGACCCGGTTAAATGGCAATGATCTCTAACGCGATCATTGCCTAAGGACTTTTGACAAATGAGAGCGTTTCTAAAACTATACTCTTCATCGACACTCATGGTGTCTGAATCACGTGTAGTGTGAAATCAAACATGCGGAGTCGACGTTTAGGATCGAACATGTCCATGATTTGCCTTCATTTTCCAACGTCTTTATAATTTTCTCAATCGTCCTCATGCGGACGTCCAGCTTATTCTTAACTTTTTGCAGCTCCTTTCTTGCTGGATTAGCCAACCATTTTTGGGCGTTCTCTATTTCTTCCCGTAGACCGGCTAGGCGCATCTCTAATCTATCAAAAATAGGATTTTTTGGCCTCGCCGAACGATCCGTTTGAAGAGCCTCCACGTTGGATGACGTCAACATTTCCTCCTCCATAGCTTCCTGCGATGTTGAGGGTTCTTTTGTTGTTAAAACCATCTTCTCCTTAGGTTTCACTTCCTTCTCCTTACTTTTGTATAATGTCACTTCAGCTATAGTCGACTCGAATATTTTTTTATTGAAATATTCGTGGTCGATCAATCCGATCTTCACTAGCTTCGAGTTATTTACCCGAAACTCGGCTAAAATCTTATCAAACGAGGTCGCGCTTGCACTTTGGCTGATCAGTTTTTGCACTTGCTCTCTGATTTTGGTTTGAGACTTCAGAAGCTCGATTTGTTTATCTGACATCATTTTCACTCTTACAGTCTACGTTTAATGTAGAACTATCCGGCTCGAAGGACCAAAATGTCTGAATCACGTGTAGTGTGAAATCAAACATGCGGAGTCGACGTTTAGGATCGAACTGCCCGCTCTGACGAGCAGGCTCTTTATTTATATAAAATACTTAAACCTAAATACATATGTGATATTATGCAGCCGCTGTAAGGCGACCGCATCGCGCCTAAATACTTAGAATTATTCTGCAGCCGTTTTGTAAAGCGACTGCATGGCGCCTAACAGCGGCTGGGTAACGGCGGATCGGCGACTAACGATGAAGGCAGCTGGATCGCGGCGACCGTCGACGCTCCGCCGGCAACCCGTCGCCAGCCAATAACGGTAGTTGCGAATCATCATAGGCAGGCACAACGATGATCAAGGCTGGCTCGCATGGGCCAGCTATCATCATTTTCTGCGTCACATGTTCGTACTCGAACATTCTCCGGGGGGGGCATTAAATGTAATTTCTGTAATGTAAACTTAGTATTCTTATATTAGTTTTTAAAGTTAAGTTTTTATGCTGCTTGTAGTTTGTAGTTTAGGCCCGGCTGTTATCCCAGGATGCTTGACGTGAAGTCCTGTACTTTGCTTGTTTCCTCTTTTGTTGGTCAATTTGTTGGACAAATTTTATTAATTGACCGTTTCACCTCGCCGTTACTTGTTTTTATTATGACAACTCTAACTTTGTTGTCTTTTCCTTTTTCCGCTTTTATTATTTTGCCCATGGGCCATCTTCCTGGATGCGTATTTTCCTGTTTGATCAATACCACTTGACCTTCCTTAAGGTTTTCTTTCTCGCTTCGCCATTTCGTTCTTTTCTGCAATGACACCAAGTAGTCTCCTTTCCATTTTTTCCAAAATTCTGAAGTCATTCGCTGTATGTATCTCCATCTGTCAAGCGATCCTATCTGCCCATGCATATCTATATTTTCCGGTGCGCTTATAAGTGGCCTACCCACTAGAAAATGTACGGCGGTAAGTACATTGTCCGTCTCGTTCTCACCTTCCATTGGGATTAACGGCCGAGAGTTTAACACCGCCTCTATGCGACATAGTAGAGTGGAAAACTCCTCATAGGTGCAGCTGTTATCTCCAAGGATCCGTTTTAGATGGTATTTCATTGATTTTACGCCAGCTTCCCACAATCCACCCATGTGGGGGCTCCCCGGGGGAATAAAGTGCCAGGTTATGCCATCTTTCTGTAAAATCGGTGCCAACTTGGTGGTGTTTAAAATAGAAGCTTCTAGGTCGACATCTAACTTCCTTGCTGCTCCAACGAAATTTGTTCCATTATCGGAGTACAGGTGCTTGCTTTTGCCCCGCCTCGCAAAGAATCGGTGCAAGGCTTCCAAGAATTTGTCCGTGGTCATGTCGCTGACTAGCTCCAAATGGATTGCTTTTGTGGCCATACAAATGCAGACGCAGATGTATCCTTTGTAAACCCTCTGTCCTCGTCCTTTTGAGCATCTGATTTTAAATGGTCCAGCGTAGTCTATGCCCGTTGCATAAAATGGAAACTCTCCGATCACTCTATAAGTGGGTAGGCTTCCCATGATTTGGTTGATTGACTCCTGTCTGTATCTTATGCATGTGACACATGCTCGGAAATGTTTTCTTATCAGGTTGCGACAACCAAATATCCAGTATTCCCGTTGTATGAAGTTTTTCATTAACTTGATTCCTCCGTGTAGGGTCATTTTATGGGCCTTATCGATCAGTAGCCAAGCCAAATGGGATTTCCCTATGGTGATGGGATGTTTTATTCCGAATGGTAAGGCGGAGTTTTGTAGTCGACCTCCAACTCTCAGAATTCCTTCATCGTCCAGAAACGGGTAGAGTGGTAGTAGTTTGTTTTTTGCCTCCAATCTTTTTTTGTTCTGTAGTTGATAAATCTCTTTCCCGAAGTCTAGTTGCTGCTGAAGCTTTATAATTGTTGATTTTGCTTTACTGCGCAGCTTAGACAAAACGCGGACTTGTTAAGCAAGTTAAAGACAGTGCAGGAGCAGCATCAGGAATTGCTGGCTCAATTCGAGACTATGGCGCAGCAGAGAGATAAAAAATTAACTGAGGAGCAAATGAAATATGCGCAGCTCCAAGAGCAATTGATTGAAGTGCAGACAGCCCTTAAACAGGAGAAGCTGCAATTTATAAAGGAAAAAGAGACGGCGCAATCACAGCAGCGAGCAGAGGTGTCAATGGTACATGCTAAGCTTGACCAGAGCGTGCTACGTGAGAATGAGCTGATGTCGCGAGTTAATGAACTGGAGGGTAGTGAGATGCGCTACCTTGAGATGCAACAGTTAAACCAGCAGATTTCGATGGAGGCGTCCAGCAAAACGGAATGTCTGGAGGCAGAAATAGAGAAGCAAAAGCTGCAAATTGAAGTGCTCTTCCACCAAAATCAGGACTTGAAGGCAAATGAGAAGCGTCATCAAGCCGAAAACAGAGCACTTCAAGAAGCCAACGACCAGTTCACAGATAGTAGTGCGCTCAAAGAAGCCGCAGCGCAAAATGAGCTAAGGAAGTCTGAAAGCCAATTGAGCCAACTAAGGCAGCAATTCGAAGAGCTGCAGCAAAAGCATATGAATACAACAAACTCGTTGTCAGCTGAAAAAGACGCGATGACACAGGAGTTGCAGGAGGTCAAGCTACAACATGGGCAAGAACTGGCCGCCTTGCTGGACAAGCTCCAGCTAAAGAATGCAGAAGTTGTCGCATCGCAACTGCAATATGACGAACTGCAACGTGATAGCAACGCCACTATTGCTGGGCTTAACTATAAAATAAGTTCAATCGGCAAACATTTCAATCAGCCAGTCGGCACCGCCAGTGTCCTGAACAGACGTGATTCAACCGTGTCACAGACTACACCCGTAACTATATCTCCCGAGGAACCACCCAATACGGCAAATAACAAAAGGAGTCTGCGCCGTAATGGAAATGTCAAAGCTAAAATCGAACGTTTCTCTACTCAAGAGCCAAACGCTTTTGATAAAATAAAGAATTCTTAGACAGTAACTGGTATCTATCAAAAAGTATATTCAAATTTGTTTTTTTTAAATAGCAGTCAATTATAAGTATTTCGAATTGAAAGCTACATTTTTGTATACGCATAACAAATATTTTTCAATTCCGTATTATTGTATGTTTATGCCAGGCGCATAATCATTCAAATAATGCTCACTCATGTAACTCATATCATATATGTAAAATCTTTGTGAAGTTGGCTAATTTGATTTTAGTTTTACTTCAATAATTTTGCTTTGGCCAGGAAGTAGCCACATTTATCATTTTATTTTCATCAGTAAAATATACATAGTTTAGTTTCGTGTTATTGTATGTTTATGTCAGGTGCATAATCATTCAAATAAATTTCAGTCATGAGTCATATTAATAATAATCAATAACTTTGCTTTCCTTTATATATGTATATTACAAACATATTTACTTACTATTACTATTATTATTATTAAAACAGCAGCTATAAACTTAACCATCTAGCATAAGAGGCAGAAGCATTCAAGTAACTTTTGTTCACTGATCAAACTCATATTAAGACTTTGTGGCAAATCTGTGCCAAGTTGCTTTCTTTTGGTCATAGTTTTAAGTTTATTATTGTGAAATTAATTCTTTGGCTTCAAAAAACTAACTAATAGTTACATCTCCTTACTACACTAATCAATAAGCAGGAATACTATCATCAGGAATATTATAATCAATACTGTAATTTATAACTATAATCAATAATTAAATGAAAATCATAATTAATTTGATTTGTACATTAAAATACTACATTAACTAATACAAAATAATTGATGTCTGTGGACGATGTTTGCGTGATGTTTGCCCGAATCGTAAAATATTAACGAATACGCCTTCCAATTTCGACAAACTCGAATATTTAAACAGCAATTTTGTCAGTGGATCGTCTTCATTCAACGTTGCTGCTACTATCAGGATCTCCTCTTCTTTTTGTACTGGCCACTCACTGGCTGACTGAGTTAGCCACTGTGGCCCATGCCACCATGTTGAATGATGTTCCAGCTTTTTTGGTGTGATTCCTCTTGAAGCGACGTCTGCTGGATTCTCTTCTGACTTCACGTAGTTCCATTTTACTGATGGTAGATGGCTCGTAATGTCATCCACCCTCGTTTTCACAAATTTGTCCTTACTGCGCTTATTTGTGATCCATGCAATAGTAATCTGCGAGTCACTCCATGCGTTGATTTGACCTCGGCAGTTCATGGTGGTTGAGATTCGAAACAATAGTTTTGCCAGAAGCTGAGCTACACATAGCTCTAACTTGGGGATGGTTTTCTTGTTTTTTAATGGATTTACCTTGCTTCTTGATGCAAGCAAGGTGACTTGGCTACCTATTTTTGCGTATACTACGGCAGCATATGCTTTCTCTGAGGCGTCACAAAATCCATGGAGTTCAATTGCTGAGAGACCCGTGCTACCAGTCCGAAATTCAACTTATACAGATTACGTATAGTGTAAAACTGTATCCGGCTCGAAGGGCCAAAATGTATAAATATTATACACTTGCGAGTTGAGTTGTAAATTCAGACTGCCTGCTCTGACGAGCAGGCCCTTTATTTATATAAAACTCTTAAACCTAAAATACATTAAAATACACTATGCAGCCGCTTAAGGCAACTGCATTGGTCTCTTATCGAGTGCGGCCGTTTGTAAGGCGACCGCTTTCTCACTCCATCGAGTTCGCATCCCAGGCACAGCTGCAGCACTGCTCCAATTCCCAGGCGGCTGAGCACAGCTCCTCGGTTTTAAGTGCGTCCGGTAGCCGAACAAATGGCACCTGCTTCAGCATTGGCAGCATGCTGCCGCATACGCATTGCAAATGCTCGCGCCTATCGCCGTAGAGCTGCAACAGTTTGCGCAGCATTTGCATTAGCTGATATCGCACAGCGTTGCTCACCTCCTGCGAATGGGCAATGTAGCTAACGACGAGATGAGCGATGCGTGAGTGAACCTTGCCAAAGTCTACAGTGATGAAGCGTGCATCATCCTTGAAGCTGACAATGAGAGATTTCAGTCTTTTGAGCTCGGAGAGCAGCGTATCATTGATGGAGACCATGTTGCCAATGTTGTTAATCAGTGTCTTTGTGATGCGCTTCGCGAACACCTGCAGCGATTTCTCCACGCATGTGTAGGGCGTCATTACCTGGGTAATGGCGATGCCGGCAACGCTCGCTGCTGAATTATTCGCAGACTTGCCTCGGTCGGCAACCGGATCGAGATAGTGATGCAGTTGAGAGTAGTTTAATGATGTCTGATCAGATTTTTCGGGCAGATTTTGCAGATAGATAAGCCTCGAAGCGTGCGATTCCATCGCAAGATGATATGTCTACGAGATCATCTAGCGCACTTGTGTGTGCGTACGTGTTTGTGTTTTTTAATTTTGGAATCTGATTAAAAATATGTAACCTGTAACCTGTATGCTAGAATATAGTGGAAGATCGGTTACCAGCTACCGCACAAGTGTGCAGGTACATGTTTTTGATTTTTTTTTTTTTTTGAGGGTGAGTTCATTGATCAGTGTAAAAATGTTTTCGGTTCTCTTTTCGCACCTTCGTTGTCATTGGTTATAACTCGTAGGACACCTCCCACCTAATGTTTTCCCACATCCTAATTACAGCATTATTGACGTAAACTGATTTTGAATAGGTACTTCACACGTACGTTTGACACGTGCAGCTATCTTTTTGAGTGTCTAGGTATGTTTTCGGCTCTCTTCTTTTTCTCTTTCACACTCTGTTGGAGTGGCCCTCCTTATATTGATTTAACATTAATTTGAAATAATAGCCTGTTGTGATTTGTATACCTACAGACTTCATACCTACGTTTTTGGAGTTTATTATGTTTAAATAAAAGAATTTATTTTTTTTTGATTACGTTTTCATAGTATATTTTATTTCCTATTTTTACAGTGTATTTCAAAACATGCCGAGCTCATATTGAAGACAATCTCAGATCGCAACTTCACCCAGCTGTATGCGGGTAAAAAGAGCCGAGGAGAGATGTGCGGCGCCCTCAATGAGAATCTCCTCGATTATTATCTCAATATGCCAGACAAAGGACGCGGCGAGACGCCACTGCATTTTTCCGTCAAGTACGGCCACGTAGCTGTCGTTAAGGTGCTTACCTCCTATCCACAATGCAAGTCACTCTTGAACTCGGACGGCATGCTGCCCAAGGATATAATATGCCAACGAGCACAACATGCCAGCCCGGAGGTGTTCAAAAAACTGGAGTTGCTGCTCTCGGAGCCATTTTATGTGCCCGTTCTGCGGGCAACGGGCAATGAGCTGCCGCCGCAGATTGGACAACCGTTTACGACCATTGAACCGCCGGTATTACATCTGAAGTGCGACGAATCGGGGAAACTTAAGATCTGTGCATTGGCTGGACCCATGCTACGTAAGCAGGCAGTTAGTTTCTATCGACGCTGAAAGACCCCGCCGCGTATTGGTGGCAGTGGGGGTGTGCCATTGACCAGTTCGCCCTACAGCACACCCATACGGACGCCCAACAAGTCGCTGCTCAACAAATGTGCCGATGGGCGGCGTGCGCTCTTCAGCCCGAATGGTAATCAACAAAAGCCAGAGCAATATGGCGATGAGGAGCAGCAGCAGCCAATAGAACACAACAACAATTGCACTGACAAGGATAGCTCAGGTCGATCACGTATGCTGGAGTTGCTTTCGACGCCTATTCGGCATATTAACGCGGATCTGTTTTTAAAATATCGCAGCAACACATCATTATCGTACGTGGATAGCGACTTGAATGATTCAGTTGTGATTGATAGTTATCGCGAGCGACATATCAAGAATTCTGATATTGAAAAGGGTCTTGAGATAATCGGTCGTCAATTGGCGCACCAGGAGAATTTGGAGTGGCGCGAATATTGGGATTTTCTCGATGATCTCGTAGACATATCATCTTGCGATGGAATCGCACGCTTCGAGGCTTATCTATCTGCAAAATCTGCGCAGACGCAGGCTTCGCTACTGCCCGAAAAATCTGATCAGACATCATTAAACTACTCTCAACTGCATCACTATCTCGATCCGGTTGCCGACCGAGGCAAGTCTGCGAATAATTCAGCAGCGAGCGTTGCCGGCATCGCCATTACCCAGGTAATGACGCCCTACACATGCGTGGAGAAATCGCTGCAGGTGTTCGCGAAGCGCATCACAAAGACACTGATTAACAACATTGGCAACATGGTCTCCATCAATGATACGCTGCTCTCCGAGCTCAAAAGACTGAAATCTCTCATTGTCAGCTTCAAGGATGATGCACGCTTCATCACTGTAGACTTTGGCAAGGTTCACTCACGCATCGCTCATCTCGTCGTTAGCTACATTGCCCATTCGCAGGAGGTGAGCAACGCTGTGCGATATCAGCTAATGCAAATGCTGCGCAAACTGTTGCAGCTCTACGGCGATAGGCGCGAGCATTTGCAATGCGTATGCGGCAGCATGCTGCCAATGCTGAAGCAGGTGCCATTTGTTCGGCTACCGGACGCACTTAAAACCGAGCAGCTGTGCTCAGCCGCCTGGGAATTGGAGCAGTGCTGCAGCTGTGCCTGGGATGCGAACTCGATGGAGTGAGAAAGCGGTCGCCTTACAAACGGCCGCACTCGATAAGAGACCAATGCAGTTGCCTTAAGCGGCTGCATAGTGTATTTTAATGTATTTTAGGTTTAAGAGTTTTACATAAATAAAGGGCCTGCTCGTCAGAGCAGGCAGTCTGAATTTACAACTCAACTCGCAAGTGTATAATATTTATACATTTTGGCCCTTCGAGCCGGATACAGTTTTACACTATACGTAATCTGTATAAGTTGAATTTCGGACTGGTAGCACGGGTCTCTCAGCAATTGAACTCCATGGATTTTGTGACGCCTCAGAGAAAGCATATGCTGCCGTAGTATACGCAAAAATAGGTAGCCAAGTCACCTTGCTTGCATCAAGAAGCAAGGTAAATCCATTAAAAAACAAGAAAACCATCCCCAAGTTAGAGCTATGTGTAGCTCAGCTTCTGGCAAAACTATTGTTTCGAATCTCAACCACCATGAACTGCCGAGGTCAAATCAACGCATGGAGTGACTCGCAGATTACTATTGCATGGATCACAAATAAGCGCAGTAAGGACAAATTTGTGAAAACGAGGGTGGATGACATTACGAGCCATCTACCATCAGTAAAATGGAACTACGTGAAGTCAGAAGAGAATCCAGCAGACGTCGCTTCAAGAGGAATCACACAAAAAAAGCTGGAACATCATTCAACATGGTGGCATGGGCCACAGTGGCTAACTCAGCCAGCCAGTGAGTGGCCAGTACAAAAAGAAGAGGAGATCCTGATAGTAGCAGCAACGTTGAATGAAGACGATCCACTGACAAAATTGCTGTTTAAATATTCGAGTTTGTCGAAATTGGAAGGCGTATTCGTTAATATTTTACGATTTATAGCAAAGCTTCGGGCAAAAATCACGCAAACATCGTCCACAGACATCAATTATTTTGTATTAGTTAATGTAGTATTTTAATGTACAAATCAAATTAATTATGATTTTCATTTAATTATTGATTATAGTTATAAATTACAGTATTGATTATAATATTCCTGATGATAGTATTCCTGCTTATTGATTAGTGTAGTAAGGAGATGTAACTATTAGTTAGTTTTTTGAAGCCAAAGAATTAATTTCACAATAATAAACTTAAAACTATGACCAAAAGAAAGCAACTTGGCACAGATTTGCCACAAAGTCTTAATATGAGTTTGATCAGTGAACAAAAGTTACTTGAATGCTTCTGCCTCTTATGCTAGATGGTTAAGTTTATAGCTGCTGTTTTTAATAATAATAATAGTAATAGTAAGTAAATATGTTTGTAATATACATATATAAAGGAAAGCAAAGTTATTGATTATTATTAATATGACTCATGACTGAAATTTATTTGAATGATTATGCACCTGACATAAACATACAATAACACGAAACTAAACTATGTATATTTTACTGATGAAAATAAAATGATAAATGTGGCTACTTCCTGGCCAAAGCCAAATTATTGAAGTAAAACTAAAATCAAATTAGCCAACTTCACAAAGATTTTACATATATGATATGAGTTACATGAGTGAGCATTATTTGAATGATTATGCGCCTGGCATAAACATACAATAATACGGAATTGAAAAATATTTGTTATGCGTATACAAAAATGTAGCTTTCAATTCGAAATACTTATAATTGACTGCTATTTAAAAAAAACAAATTTGAATATACTTTTTGATAGATACCAGTTACTGTCTAAGAATTCTTTATTTTATCAAAAGCGTTTGGCTCTTGAGTAGAGAAACGTTCGATTTTAGCTTTGACATTTCCATTACGGCGCAGACTCCTTTTGTTATTTGCCGTATTGGGTGGTTCCTCGGGAGATATAGTTACGGGTGTAGTCTGTGACACGGTTGAATCACGTCTGTTCAGGACACTGGCGGTGCCGACTGGCTGATTGAAATGTTTGCCGATTGAACTTATTTTATAGTTAAGCCCAGCAATAGTGGCGTTGCTATCACGTTGCAGTTCGTCATATTGCAGTTGCGATGCGACAACTTCTGCATTCTTTAGCTGGAGCTTGTCCAGCAAGGCGGCCAGTTCTTGCCCATGTTGTAGCTTGACCTCCTGCAACTCCTGTGTCATCGCGTCTTTTTCAGCTGACAACGAGTTTGTTGTATTCATATGCTTTTGCTGCAGCTCTTCGAATTGCTGCCTTAGTTGGCTCAATTGGCTTTCAGACTTCCTTAGCTCATTTTGCGCTGCGGCTTCTTTGAGCGCACTACTATCTGTGAACTGGTCGTTGGCTTCTTGAAGTGCTCTGTTTTCGGCTTGATGACGCTTCTCATTTGCCTTCAAGTCCTGATTTTGGTGGAAGAGCACTTCAATTTGCAGCTTTTGCTTCTCTATTTCTGCCTCCAGACATTCCGTTTTGCTGGACGCCTCCATCGAAATCTGCTGGTTTAACTGTTGCATCTCAAGGTAGCGCATCTCACTACCCTCCAGTTCATTAACTCGCGACATCAGCTCATTCTCACGTAGCACGCTCTGGTCAAGCTTAGCATGTACCATTGACACCTCTGCTCGCTGCTGTGATTGCGCCGTCTCTTTTTCCTTTATAAATTGCAGCTTCTCCTGTTTAAGGGCTGTCTGCACTTCAATCAATTGCTCTTGGAGCTGCGCATATTTCATTTGCTCCTCAGTTAATTTTTTATCTCTCTGCTGCGCCATAGTCTCGAATTGAGCCAGCAATTCCTGATGCTGCTCCTGCACTGTCTTTAACTTGCTTAACAAGTCCGCGTTTTGTCTAAGC